>OZ038498.1:4027500-4087500 GCA_964036315.1 Acanthosepion esculentum | reverse complement strand
CCAGAAGCAAAATGGGAACCATTCCTCGTTGCAACCTATTAACTCTTATCAGCTGCATTGTTTGCCTTGTCCAAATTCTGTCCAGATTTCTGTATAGACGTCGTTCAAACAATTTATACCGAGTCTTGTTTTCTATTCACACACACACACATATTTGTATTTGATAACGATATATATATATATTAAATAATATAGACAAGTGTTGTCTATTTAATTTATGTAAATTCTTTTCATATTGTCTGATAAGCTTAATAACGTTATCATTAAAAGAAGAAAGAAAATCACCATATTGATACATATTTTTTAACCCAATCTAAGCTTTCGGCTTGCATAAGCCATTATCAAAGATGACAATTACATTACAATATATTAAGCAATACACGGACAAAACAATAATGATAGTTTGTTTATATTTACATGGAAGATTTCCAAGCAACAACAAGCTCGTGCATATGATACGCTGGAAACGAAAATCGCACCGCAGCTCATGACGTCACACATGACCACGCGAGAGTGAAAACGAAAAGTATTAAGTATGGGAAGCCATTGGTCCGTGTATTGTTTAATATATTGTAATGTAATTTTTTATGCCAAAGTTGTGGGCAGTTTCGTTATGGTGGGCAACCAAAGCATTTGATGTACTGTTTTTTAAAAATGTCTCTTTTGTGTTCATATAATCTTTTATTTAGATTCCTTGAGATTTCTTCGATGTATTTTTTGTGACAACTATTACAGGTGATGGAGTAAACTCCTCCAGATTTTTAACTTATTTTTGTATAGTATTGACTAAATCTTTTCTTTTTGGATGTAGTAGTAACGACTTTTATGCTGATTTTCACACACACACACACACACACACACACACACACACACACACACACACACACACACATATATATATATATATATATATATATATACATATACATATATATATATATATATATATATATATATATATAAATATAAAAGTGGAAGTCAGCACTTAGAGGCGACAGTCTGTTTCATGCTAGTGCAATCGTCAGGCGACAATATTTATTACTGTCAAAAAATTACACAGTAAATGTGGCACAAGGCCAAAAATGGGGGTTGGGAAAGGAAGGTCATCAATTGTCTTAAATTTAAACTTAGCTAGTCGCAAGCACTGACCCAAGCATACAAAACAATATTCCTTTCACCAAAACATCACATTCAAACATACCATTCTTTCTACAACCACCAAAATACCTCATTGTCTCTATGAAAAACCTAAATAAACCCCGTATGTACAATAAAGTCTGTGGGGGGCGGGCGTAAAAATTTGATAAAATAATCCCCAATGAATATATACAAAATGAATACAAATATGTACAAGAAACTAAACAAAATCATGTTAGTAATTAAAACCCCCCCCACAAATCCTAAATGTGCCAGTAAAATCAATTAACTGGGCGAAATCGACACGGGACTTTTAAAGATAAACATTTATCCATCCCAACCACTCACACAAACACGCACTGATTCACACTCAACCATACGAAAAGGAACACACACACGAAAAACGAAAGGCGTCCCGCATCTTCCAGAGAACTGAAATCACTGAGCACCTAAAAAGGGGAGGGATGGGGAGTTAAACTAAAGGAAAAGAAAAGGGGACAGAAAAAAAAGGGGGGCCAATGAAACAAACACACCTTAGCTAAGTTTACATAAATACAAGGAAACTAAAAAATCACAACAAAAAACTACTCTAACCTAAACATGGATGGGTTGCCCAAGTTCAACCCAGGTAAACAATATTCTATGCCTAACCGGCATCAAAATGCCACTCAAGGTCAGCCCCTTTCACACGGCACAAACGCGCAAGAGTCACCCACCTTTCGCCAAATTCAGATGATGTGAGTCGCCGCCTTTCCGTCCTAATCTTGACTTTAAGCTGATGCCTAAAGAACAAGATCAGTTCGGAAGAAACAAACTTCTCGCCACCATAGAATTCCTTCTGACGCGTCGTCCAAATCACGACTCTCATAACGCCTAGTAAGCAACAGAACACATAATTCTCAGCCCTCGACATCTGCGGCACCACATTGCTACAAACAGAAACGACATCCAGGACAAAAGTCTTTCTCCGCAAGACGCGAACCATGAGGCCTTCAACAAACCTGCACAACGGCACTACCACCGTGCACTGAAAGAAGGCGTGACCAATGGTCTCGACTTCCCCAACACAGCGGCGGCAGTTTGGAGAATTCTCCAAGCCCGCTGCACAAAGTCTTTTGCCGACCCAGAGGGCTCTACGAATCACCCGCCAGGTGAGTGATGCCTCATCGTTATTGAGGCATTTCAACCCTGGCGCCCAAGGCCATATTGAGCGAGCCTGCTGCTTCGTAAGACCGAGCTCGCCAATCAGAGCATCTTGAACGGACCCCCGAACTAACACTTGATACAATGCCCTACGAGACAACGCCTGGACGTTGGAGAGGCCTTCCGACGCCCGCAAGAGGCATTTCAGAGCGCGACGACATTCGAGATAGAAGGAGCTTTCGGCTCGGGGTCTACGGCGGGCCTCCCCCTCGCACGAGTGCACACTTCTCAGGGACGGGAAATTTTTCCGGGCATCTTCCTTCCAGAAGGCTCCCACCTCGTCCGGTTCGCGACACAATCGGTCCAGGAATGCAATGCGAAGCATATGTTGACGAATCTCAATGCTTGGCATACCCAGGCCGCCCTCAGCGGTATGAAGGCAACAGATCTCCCGAGATACCAGAGAGGCCTTGCCTCTCCACAAGAAAGAGAACAAGAGCCTTACTAATAAAATTAGTGCGGTACACGGAAGTGGAAGTACAGAGAGTCGGTACACGAGAATAGGATATATGTGTGAAACACATACTTCCGCCCTTCCCTTCAGGGAAAGCCTCCTCCGAGACCACAGACCAACCGCGATCTCGGCCTTCCCTCGTACCTCCGACCAATTCATTTCCAACTGGAGATCCGGACCGAACCAGACGCCGAGTATCTTGATCGGCCCATCCGTCCAGAGGAAAGGTCCGGGAAGAGAAACTCCCTTCCACGCACCCAATCGCAAGCCCACAGACTTATCGCGATTGATCTTGGCCCCTGTCACCATCTCATAACCACTGACCTCTTTGCTGACTTCGTCAATCTCGGCTCTGCTCGACACAAGAACCGAAACGTCGTCAGCATAGGCAGAATACCTTGCTGAGGTGGTAGCCCCAGGCAGAGATATTCCACGCAGGACCGGATTCGCCTTTAACTTGCGAAGGAAAGGTTCCAACGCAAGAACGTACAGCAAAGGCGAGAGCGGACAACCCTGACGAATAGAGCGAGACAATACGAAAGGCTTCGATCTTACTCCATTCACTTCCACCAGCGCACCGGGGGTCGCATACAAGAGTCGGATCCAGGAGCGAAAGTCGGCTCCGAAACCGGCCGCCGAAAGGACAGCCTCCAGAAAACGATGGTCAACCCTATCGAAGGCCTTGGACTGATCTAAATTGATCAGCGCGGCTTCACCGTCGACTTGTTCTAAGATCAAGCGTACCATATGCAGGTTATCCTGAATAGTCCTGCCCTTCACAGCACAAGTCTGCTCGGGGCCAATCAGACTAGACAGGACAAGCTGCAAACGGTTGGCTAAGATCTTCGCCAAAATCTTTAACTCCGTGTTTAACATCGTTAAAGGGCGAAAGTTCCCTAACCCATCCCCACCGTTCTTGTCCTTACGCAGCAACTTGATCACACCCCTGGTGAAGCGTTGGGGTATAGACCCCTGCTTCATCCAGTGGTTGAAAATCAGCTCCAGCAAAGGAACAAAAACGGGCGACAGCCTCAAGTACACTTCGTAGGGCAGACCATCGAGTCCCGGAGACTTATCCAGGCCAACCTGCTTCAGCGCATCCCAGATCTCGGACTCTGTTATGGGACCCTCGCACCCAGCCGCTTCAGCTGCCTCGAGGCAGGGAAAGTCGGCTAAATAGGAGTCGAACTGAGCAGAGCTCAGACCGGGCTCCCTGGTGAAAAGATCCTGAAAGTAATCTCGAAAGACCTCACATATGCCCGCGTTTGTAGTCACGGTCCGATTATCCGGTAAAGTGACGCACGCGATATGTCGTCGAGACGCACTCCTATTCTCCTCTGCACGCAATTCAGCGGCCATATTCGTCGCCTCAGAGGACATTCTTTTTAACCTAGCCCTAACTACCAGAGCTTGATCCTTCTTGATAAGCAAGGAGGCCAACTCCGCCTTAGCTAAGGCTACATCCCCACTAACACGGGATTTCACGGCCCGATCAACTTTTCCTTCTAAAGCAGTTTGCGCCGCTAATCTATCTCGATTGAGTCGACGACTAAAATCGGCAGCAAACGTTCTAATTTTGGATTTAAGTTTACCCCACCAGGCGTTCCCAAAAACCGCTCCCGACAATTCCCGTTGTATCATTAGTACCAGCTGGTCCCGAAATCCCTGCTCACCAAAAAGTGAACAGTTGAATTTCCAGTAACCAGCCAACCTAACCTTAGGCTTATCTAAGTTTACACGGACCCGGACAAGCCTATGATCCGAATAAACTATATAATGGAAACTTGGACAGCCTAAGAGCCCTACATCGACTCTCTTAACTAAGACTCGGTCGAGGTAGCTCGCAAGCGTCCCACGATCCGAGGTGCCACTATTAGTCCAAGTCCAAACTATATCCCGAGGATGCTCATTCCGGTACTTATCGACGAGATCAAACCCGCCGATAAAGTCCCGAAATGGTTTCACATCAGGATTGTTAGTAGCCCGTTTTTTCCCCATACGATCTATATCGGGGTCAAGGACGGCATTCCAATCGCCCGCTAAAACTACCCGACGAGATGTCGTCAAAAACGGCTCGATCTGCCGAAACAGACCAGGTCGCTCAGCATGGATATTGGGCGCATAAACGCCGATGAAACGCAAAGCCTTACCTTTTATGGTAACGTCCAGCACACAAAGCCTGCCCGCCGGATCTGCGAAAACAAGAGTACATACAGCGTCTAAAGACCTGCTCACTAGCCAAGAGACACCCCTCGAACGACCATCAAAACATGCTGAATAAAGGACGAACCCCCTAGACAGCACGGCCTCACGATCATGAGAAGAAAACCGGGTCTCCTGCACGCAACAGATATCCACCCCGAGGCGCTGAAGGTCGCGAGAGAGCCTCGCCCTGCGAGACTCCAACCTCAGGCCCCGGACATTTAACGTAGCCAACCAGAGAGCCATAGTGAAAACTGATTAGGGTTGCTTACCTGCTTTGAACATGGCCGGGGTGAGGATACCGACAGCATCTCCCATTGACCCATGGCCCATCTCAGTCTTGATGGTACCGTCCTGGGAGATTCCGCCGATATCCCACGGGAAAGTTAACTTTAGAGCTCTATAGAGGGAGGGGTGAACAAAAATCGGGACCCTCCCTGCACAAAATTGTTTCATTTTACGGAGCTTCTCATTCTGCACGATGGCTATAGGGGGGGTCATGTCGAACGAGGTTATAGCCTCGTCCAACATGCCCCAAATTTGTTTTGCACCAGATTCCGCTCGGACGACAGTTAACACCCTCTGGGCATCGGGAAAATTTTGAGGGTTGTCAATATCTTTATCAGCAAATTGCTTCATCGATAAAAGATATTTAAGGTTAGTGATTCTATTGCCGTAGTCTTTTGCTTTTTCTGCTTGCAGAGGGGAGATTTTGCATATATTGGAACCAGTATTATAAATGTGTTTTGGTTTTTTCTTTTTGTCTGTAGTATCGTGTGTAGGGCTTCTGGGTCTTTTGGTAACTGGAGGGGGTAATTTGGAAAATTTAGAGGGTGAAGGACTGGGAGTGTGGCGAGGAGTACTGGGATGTCTAAAAGGGCTGGGCTCTCTACTGAGAGGGATTTGGGACTGGTCACGAGAAGTGGAAGGGGTGGCCGGAGAAGGCTTCACTCTGGAGAGAGGGGCTGAGGGGCATGAAGTAGGAGGAATAGGGTTGGAAGTTGAGGAACGAGTGGCCATCCTTTTAGGGGGGGACTTGACTGGAGAAGAATGTTTAGGTGACTGCAAAGAGGGGGATTTTTTATCCGGGGATTTTTTTTGTTTACGTTGGTCGTCTATTTGTATTTTCAACTGTTTTAGTTTTTCCGCTTTTTCATATGACGGTTCATATTTTTTCTTTTGTTCCTCACACGTTAAAGAGGTCGGGGTGTCGCCCATGCTGTTGATAGAGGGAGTGGGACTGTGTGTGTCTTTAGTCCCCGAGGCTTCAGGGGACTGAGGACCCGCTGGCTGACGCTTCCCCCTGACCCTGCCAACTACCTGCCATTCCCCTTCTTCCCCCTTCTTAGCCGCAGAAGCGGTGGAAGAGGGCTCTTCGGGGGATGGGGGCTTCGATGGTGACCCAACCGGGGGAAAATCCTCTCCGGTCCCGGCAGCTGGCATGCCCATTACAGGCGCGGCGGTTTTTGTAGACTCGGTCAGAGGGGGAGTTTGGTCTTTAGTGACCTGAGTCCCAGAGGCCTTCTTCTCTGGGCAGGAAGAGGAGAGATGACCAGTCACTCCACACTTCCAGCAGGCTGGTTTACGACCGGTCACGATGACCGGCAGCTTCAGGTCACTAACGTCAATCCAGTTGGGGACGGAGCTGAAGGCCTTTCGATCGAGCATCATGTCAAAGCTCCATCCCCCAGTCAGGCTATCGCAGGAAGCGGCCAATATCTCTCCGTATTGAGCCAGGAAAGCCGCAAGGTGTTCCCCGATAACCTGAGGAGGGACCTCGTATACTGCTACCCTGGTCCTTCGCCGACCCTCATACTCAGTGCGGAGGATGAGATCCTTCGTTATCAGATCCCTCCGCGTGGCTCTGATGCAGTCTTCGGCTGTGGGCAGCAGTACGTCCCACATGAAAAACCCTTTGCCTTTCACAATTCTTTGGGGCTTGAACCCCAGGGACTCCAGTGCTTTCAACACTGTGTCTTTAGTCGAACGACAAATTTTGCGCGAACGCTTGTCGACGACAAAAACTGACACAATTCTTTTCTCGATTCTCTTTAGTTCGACTGGATCCTCCAAAAGCCCGTCTTTCACCACGAGGTGAGCGTAACCCTTGGCACGTTCCAGGAACTCCGCGATATCGATGATACATTTCGGGGGGGACTTCCAACAAGAGGGCGAATCCCCGACCTCGATATTAACATTTGGGTTGTCTGTTTTTTTTTTTTCCTTTTCCAGGTTTTCTTCGGTTAACCTGGCTTTGGCGGCCTTTTTAAGGGCATCCACAATTTCCTCATTGGTAGGGGTCCTTGGTAGGGCAGGATATTCCTCCGGATTATCTTTATCCGGAGGGTCCTTTTTCGGATTGAATAAATGTTTCCTAACAGACTTTCTGAAGGAAGCAAATGTTGATTTTTTCTTAGTGATTAAGAAAGAAGGTGGTTTTTTTTCCTTCTTCTCCATGATGTAAATGGGAGGGACGGGAGAGGATAAATAGTGGGAGGGATATTTAAAAGGTTCCGCCTAAAAGGCGAAACAAAAAAGAAAAATAACGCCAAGAAGCGGAAAAAATCAAAAGGGGAAAATTATACAATAAAATAAAAACGTTCAAATAAAAGGTAATTAATAAAATAAAATTAAAATCTCTAGTAAAAACAATTATAAGATGGCTTGACTAAGTAGCTAGTCAAATCCCAAAATAAAAAAAAGTTAAATTTACCAATACAAACAATTACAATTCTAATACACGTAAAACTTAAAGACAAATATCACTTAAAGTCGATACAAAAAAAAGAAAACACTAAATAATAAAATAGAACGTTCAAAAAAGGTAAACAAATAAATAAAACACTAAATCTTTTTCAAAATCACGAGCAAGTAAAAAAAATCAAAATGGCCGACACTAGTCGACACCAATAACTAAGGAAAATACGAAACTTTGGAAAATAGGTAAAGCTAGATACAAAAATTAAAAATGGCCGACCCTAAATCAAGCGAGTCGAACCAATAAACAAAAGAAAATAAAACAAATAAATTACAAACGTAGAAAGGTTACAAACGAATTTAGTAACGAAAAATTAAAAAAAAAAAACGAAAAACACGTAAAACGTACAGTTAGAACAGAAAACAAATTAATAAATAAAACGGTATTAATAAAAATTAAAACGCGAAACAAGGGTTACAAAATAAATAAAACGAAGATAGATTTACGAGAGGAATTAAAGGAAAATGAAAATTAAAAGGATAGATAAAATAAAAGAAAAAGCGTTCAGAATTTAGAAGGGGAAGAAATGAAAAGCAAAAATTACTTAATGGGGGCTAAAATGGAAATTAAGAGGAAAAAATAAAATAAAAGAAACGAGCGAGAAACTTAAGTGGTGAAAAAAACAAAAATTTAAAGAGGGGTGAAAAAGAAAATTAAAAGGAAAACTAGAATAAAAGAAAAAGAACAGAAATTATAAAGAGGGGGGTTAAAAGAAAATGGAGAGAAAGAAAAAACAAAAGAGACTTTTTTTTTTTTTCAAACGGTTGTTAGATAATAACTGAAAATAAACTTAACCAAACTGTAATTTCAAAAGCAAGCGGGAACACAAAAAAAATATACGTCTAGCGCTCAAGACAACGGTCGAGAAATGTCACAAAAGTCACGAAACAAACTGACAGCGATTCGTCAGGCAATCGTCAGGCGACAATATTTATTACTGTCAAAAAATTACACAGTAAATGTGGCACAAGGCCAAAAATGGGGGTTGGGAAAGGAAGGTCATCAATTGTCTTAAATTTAAACTTAGCTAGTCGCAAGCACTGACCCAAGCATACAAAACAATATTCCTTTCACCAAAACATCACATTCAAACATACCATTCTTTCTACAACCACCAAAATACCTCATTGTCTCTATGAAAAACCTAAATAAACCCCGTATGTACAATAAAGTCTGTGGGGGGCGGGCGTAAAAATTTGATAAAATAATCCCCAATGAATATATACAAAATGAATACAAATATGTACAAGAAACTAAACAAAATCATGTTAGTAATTAAAACCCCCCCCACAAATCCTAAATGTGCCAGTAAAATCAATTAACTGGGCGAAATCGACACGGGACTTTTAAAGATAAACATTTATCCATCCCAACCACTCACACAAACACGCACTGATTCACACTCAACCATACGAAAAGGAACACACACACGAAAAACGAAAGGCGTCCCGCATCTTCCAGAGAACTGAAATCACTGAGCACCTAAAAAGGGGAGGGATGGGGAGTTAAACTAAAGGAAAAGAAAAGGGGACAGAAAAAAAAGGGGGGCCAATGAAACAAACACACCTTAGCTAAGTTTACATAAATACAAGGAAACTAAAAAATCACAACAAAAAACTACTCTAACCTAAACATGGATGGGTTGCCCAAGTTCAACCCAGGTAAACAATATTCTATGCCTAACCGGCATCAAAATGCCACTCAAGGTCAGCCCCTTTCACACGGCACAAACGCGCAAGAGTCACCCACCTTTCGCCAAATTCAGATGATGTGAGTCGCCGCCTTTCCGTCCTAATCTTGACTTTAAGCTGATGCCTAAAGAACAAGATCAGTTCGGAAGAAACAAACTTCTCGCCACCATAGAATTCCTTCTGACGCGTCGTCCAAATCACGACTCTCATAACGCCTAGTAAGCAACAGAACACATAATTCTCAGCCCTCGACATCTGCGGCACCACATTGCTACAAACAGAAACGACATCCAGGACAAAAGTCTTTCTCCGCAAGACGCGAACCATGAGGCCTTCAACAAACCTGCACAACGGCACTACCACCGTGCACTGAAAGAAGGCGTGACCAATGGTCTCGACTTCCCCAACACAGCGGCGGCAGTTTGGAGAATTCTCCAAGCCCGCTGCACAAAGTCTTTTGCCGACCCAGAGGGCTCTACGAATCACCCGCCAGGTGAGTGATGCCTCATCGTTATTGAGGCATTTCAACCCTGGCGCCCAAGGCCATATTGAGCGAGCCTGCTGCTTCGTAAGACCGAGCTCGCCAATCAGAGCATCTTGAACGGACCCCCGAACTAACACTTGATACAATGCCCTACGAGACAACGCCTGGACGTTGGAGAGGCCTTCCGACGCCCGCAAGAGGCATTTCAGAGCGCGACGACATTCGAGATAGAAGGAGCTTTCGGCTCGGGGTCTACGGCGGGCCTCCCCCTCGCACGAGTGCACACTTCTCAGGGACGGGAAATTTTTCCGGGCATCTTCCTTCCAGAAGGCTCCCACCTCGTCCGGTTCGCGACACAATCGGTCCAGGAATGCAATGCGAAGCATATGTTGACGAATCTCAATGCTTGGCATACCCAGGCCGCCCTCAGCGGTATGAAGGCAACAGATCTCCCGAGATACCAGAGAGGCCTTGCCTCTCCACAAGAAAGAGAACAAGAGCCTTACTAATAAAATTAGTGCGGTACACGGAAGTGGAAGTACAGAGAGTCGGTACACGAGAATAGGATATATGTGTGAAACACATACTTCCGCCCTTCCCTTCAGGGAAAGCCTCCTCCGAGACCACAGACCAACCGCGATCTCGGCCTTCCCTCGTACCTCCGACCAATTCATTTCCAACTGGAGATCCGGACCGAACCAGACGCCGAGTATCTTGATCGGCCCATCCGTCCAGAGGAAAGGTCCGGGAAGAGAAACTCCCTTCCACGCACCCAATCGCAAGCCCACAGACTTATCGCGATTGATCTTGGCCCCTGTCACCATCTCATAACCACTGACCTCTTTGCTGACTTCGTCAATCTCGGCTCTGCTCGACACAAGAACCGAAACGTCGTCAGCATAGGCAGAATACCTTGCTGAGGTGGTAGCCCCAGGCAGAGATATTCCACGCAGGACCGGATTCGCCTTTAACTTGCGAAGGAAAGGTTCCAACGCAAGAACGTACAGCAAAGGCGAGAGCGGACAACCCTGACGAATAGAGCGAGACAATACGAAAGGCTTCGATCTTACTCCATTCACTTCCACCAGCGCACCGGGGGTCGCATACAAGAGTCGGATCCAGGAGCGAAAGTCGGCTCCGAAACCGGCCGCCGAAAGGACAGCCTCCAGAAAACGATGGTCAACCCTATCGAAGGCCTTGGACTGATCTAAATTGATCAGCGCGGCTTCACCGTCGACTTGTTCTAAGATCAAGCGTACCATATGCAGGTTATCCTGAATAGTCCTGCCCTTCACAGCACAAGTCTGCTCGGGGCCAATCAGACTAGACAGGACAAGCTGCAAACGGTTGGCTAAGATCTTCGCCAAAATCTTTAACTCCGTGTTTAACATCGTTAAAGGGCGAAAGTTCCCTAACCCATCCCCACCGTTCTTGTCCTTACGCAGCAACTTGATCACACCCCTGGTGAAGCGTTGGGGTATAGACCCCTGCTTCATCCAGTGGTTGAAAATCAGCTCCAGCAAAGGAACAAAAACGGGCGACAGCCTCAAGTACACTTCGTAGGGCAGACCATCGAGTCCCGGAGACTTATCCAGGCCAACCTGCTTCAGCGCATCCCAGATCTCGGACTCTGTTATGGGACCCTCGCACCCAGCCGCTTCAGCTGCCTCGAGGCAGGGAAAGTCGGCTAAATAGGAGTCGAACTGAGCAGAGCTCAGACCGGGCTCCCTGGTGAAAAGATCCTGAAAGTAATCTCGAAAGACCTCACATATGCCCGCGTTTGTAGTCACGGTCCGATTATCCGGTAAAGTGACGCACGCGATATGTCGTCGAGACGCACTCCTATTCTCCTCTGCACGCAATTCAGCGGCCATATTCGTCGCCTCAGAGGACATTCTTTTTAACCTAGCCCTAACTACCAGAGCTTGATCCTTCTTGATAAGCAAGGAGGCCAACTCCGCCTTAGCTAAGGCTACATCCCCACTAACACGGGATTTCACGGCCCGATCAACTTTTCCTTCTAAAGCAGTTTGCGCCGCTAATCTATCTCGATTGAGTCGACGACTAAAATCGGCAGCAAACGTTCTAATTTTGGATTTAAGTTTACCCCACCAGGCGTTCCCAAAAACCGCTCCCGACAATTCCCGTTGTATCATTAGTACCAGCTGGTCCCGAAATCCCTGCTCACCAAAAAGTGAACAGTTGAATTTCCAGTAACCAGCCAACCTAACCTTAGGCTTATCTAAGTTTACACGGACCCGGACAAGCCTATGATCCGAATAAACTATATAATGGAAACTTGGACAGCCTAAGAGCCCTACATCGACTCTCTTAACTAAGACTCGGTCGAGGTAGCTCGCAAGCGTCCCACGATCCGAGGTGCCACTATTAGTCCAAGTCCAAACTATATCCCGAGGATGCTCATTCCGGTACTTATCGACGAGATCAAACCCGCCGATAAAGTCCCGAAATGGTTTCACATCAGGATTGTTAGTAGCCCGTTTTTTCCCCATACGATCTATATCGGGGTCAAGGACGGCATTCCAATCGCCCGCTAAAACTACCCGACGAGATGTCGTCAAAAACGGCTCGATCTGCCGAAACAGACCAGGTCGCTCAGCATGGATATTGGGCGCATAAACGCCGATGAAACGCAAAGCCTTACCTTTTATGGTAACGTCCAGCACACAAAGCCTGCCCGCCGGATCTGCGAAAACAAGAGTACATACAGCGTCTAAAGACCTGCTCACTAGCCAAGAGACACCCCTCGAACGACCATCAAAACATGCTGAATAAAGGACGAACCCCCTAGACAGCACGGCCTCACGATCATGAGAAGAAAACCGGGTCTCCTGCACGCAACAGATATCCACCCCGAGGCGCTGAAGGTCGCGAGAGAGCCTCGCCCTGCGAGACTCCAACCTCAGGCCCCGGACATTTAACGTAGCCAACCAGAGAGCCATAGTGAAAACTGATTAGGGTTGCTTACCTGCTTTGAACATGGCCGGGGTGAGGATACCGACAGCATCTCCCATTGACCCATGGCCCATCTCAGTCTTGATGGTACCGTCCTGGGAGATTCCGCCGATATCCCACGGGAAAGTTAACTTTAGAGCTCTATAGAGGGAGGGGTGAACAAAAATCGGGACCCTCCCTGCACAAAATTGTTTCATTTTACGGAGCTTCTCATTCTGCACGATGGCTATAGGGGGGGTCATGTCGAACGAGGTTATAGCCTCGTCCAACATGCCCCAAATTTGTTTTGCACCAGATTCCGCTCGGACGACAGTTAACACCCTCTGGGCATCGGGAAAATTTTGAGGGTTGTCAATATCTTTATCAGCAAATTGCTTCATCGATAAAAGATATTTAAGGTTAGTGATTCTATTGCCGTAGTCTTTTGCTTTTTCTGCTTGCAGAGGGGAGATTTTGCATATATTGGAACCAGTATTATAAATGTGTTTTGGTTTTTTCTTTTTGTCTGTAGTATCGTGTGTAGGGCTTCTGGGTCTTTTGGTAACTGGAGGGGGTAATTTGGAAAATTTAGAGGGTGAAGGACTGGGAGTGTGGCGAGGAGTACTGGGATGTCTAAAAGGGCTGGGCTCTCTACTGAGAGGGATTTGGGACTGGTCACGAGAAGTGGAAGGGGTGGCCGGAGAAGGCTTCACTCTGGAGAGAGGGGCTGAGGGGCATGAAGTAGGAGGAATAGGGTTGGAAGTTGAGGAACGAGTGGCCATCCTTTTAGGGGGGGACTTGACTGGAGAAGAATGTTTAGGTGACTGCAAAGAGGGGGATTTTTTATCCGGGGATTTTTTTTGTTTACGTTGGTCGTCTATTTGTATTTTCAACTGTTTTAGTTTTTCCGCTTTTTCATATGACGGTTCATATTTTTTCTTTTGTTCCTCACACGTTAAAGAGGTCGGGGTGTCGCCCATGCTGTTGATAGAGGGAGTGGGACTGTGTGTGTCTTTAGTCCCCGAGGCTTCAGGGGACTGAGGACCCGCTGGCTGACGCTTCCCCCTGACCCTGCCAACTACCTGCCATTCCCCTTCTTCCCCCTTCTTAGCCGCAGAAGCGGTGGAAGAGGGCTCTTCGGGGGATGGGGGCTTCGATGGTGACCCAACCGGGGGAAAATCCTCTCCGGTCCCGGCAGCTGGCATGCCCATTACAGGCGCGGCGGTTTTTGTAGACTCGGTCAGAGGGGGAGTTTGGTCTTTAGTGACCTGAGTCCCAGAGGCCTTCTTCTCTGGGCAGGAAGAGGAGAGATGACCAGTCACTCCACACTTCCAGCAGGCTGGTTTACGACCGGTCACGATGACCGGCAGCTTCAGGTCACTAACGTCAATCCAGTTGGGGACGGAGCTGAAGGCCTTTCGATCGAGCATCATGTCAAAGCTCCATCCCCCAGTCAGGCTATCGCAGGAAGCGGCCAATATCTCTCCGTATTGAGCCAGGAAAGCCGCAAGGTGTTCCCCGATAACCTGAGGAGGGACCTCGTATACTGCTACCCTGGTCCTTCGCCGACCCTCATACTCAGTGCGGAGGATGAGATCCTTCGTTATCAGATCCCTCCGCGTGGCTCTGATGCAGTCTTCGGCTGTGGGCAGCAGTACGTCCCACATGAAAAACCCTTTGCCTTTCACAATTCTTTGGGGCTTGAACCCCAGGGACTCCAGTGCTTTCAACACTGTGTCTTTAGTCGAACGACAAATTTTGCGCGAACGCTTGTCGACGACAAAAACTGACACAATTCTTTTCTCGATTCTCTTTAGTTCGACTGGATCCTCCAAAAGCCCGTCTTTCACCACGAGGTGAGCGTAACCCTTGGCACGTTCCAGGAACTCCGCGATATCGATGATACATTTCGGGGGGGACTTCCAACAAGAGGGCGAATCCCCGACCTCGATATTAACATTTGGGTTGTCTGTTTTTTTTTTTTCCTTTTCCAGGTTTTCTTCGGTTAACCTGGCTTTGGCGGCCTTTTTAAGGGCATCCACAATTTCCTCATTGGTAGGGGTCCTTGGTAGGGCAGGATATTCCTCCGGATTATCTTTATCCGGAGGGTCCTTTTTCGGATTGAATAAATGTTTCCTAACAGACTTTCTGAAGGAAGCAAATGTTGATTTTTTCTTAGTGATTAAGAAAGAAGGTGGTTTTTTTTCCTTCTTCTCCATGATGTAAATGGGAGGGACGGGAGAGGATAAATAGTGGGAGGGATATTTAAAAGGTTCCGCCTAAAAGGCGAAACAAAAAAGAAAAATAACGCCAAGAAGCGGAAAAAATCAAAAGGGGAAAATTATACAATAAAATAAAAACGTTCAAATAAAAGGTAATTAATAAAATAAAATTAAAATCTCTAGTAAAAACAATTATAAGATGGCTTGACTAAGTAGCTAGTCAAATCCCAAAATAAAAAAAAGTTAAATTTACCAATACAAACAATTACAATTCTAATACACGTAAAACTTAAAGACAAATATCACTTAAAGTCGATACAAAAAAAAGAAAACACTAAATAATAAAATAGAACGTTCAAAAAAGGTAAACAAATAAATAAAACACTAAATCTTTTTCAAAATCACGAGCAAGTAAAAAAAATCAAAATGGCCGACACTAGTCGACACCAATAACTAAGGAAAATACGAAACTTTGGAAAATAGGTAAAGCTAGATACAAAAATTAAAAATGGCCGACCCTAAATCAAGCGAGTCGAACCAATAAACAAAAGAAAATAAAACAAATAAATTACAAACGTAGAAAGGTTACAAACGAATTTAGTAACGAAAAATTAAAAAAAAAAAACGAAAAACACGTAAAACGTACAGTTAGAACAGAAAACAAATTAATAAATAAAACGGTATTAATAAAAATTAAAACGCGAAACAAGGGTTACAAAATAAATAAAACGAAGATAGATTTACGAGAGGAATTAAAGGAAAATGAAAATTAAAAGGATAGATAAAATAAAAGAAAAAGCGTTCAGAATTTAGAAGGGGAAGAAATGAAAAGCAAAAATTACTTAATGGGGGCTAAAATGGAAATTAAGAGGAAAAAATAAAATAAAAGAAACGAGCGAGAAACTTAAGTGGTGAAAAAAACAAAAATTTAAAGAGGGGTGAAAAAGAAAATTAAAAGGAAAACTAGAATAAAAGAAAAAGAACAGAAATTATAAAGAGGGGGGTTAAAAGAAAATGGAGAGAAAGAAAAAACAAAAGAGACTTTTTTTTTTTTTCAAACGGTTGTTAGATAATAACTGAAAATAAACTTAACCAAACTGTAATTTCAAAAGCAAGCGGGAACACAAAAAAAATATACGTCTAGCGCTCAAGACAACGGTCGAGAAATGTCACAAAAGTCACGAAACAAACTGACAGCGATTCGTCAGGCAATCGTCAGGCGACAATATTTATTACTGTGAAAAAATGACAGTAAATGTGGCACAAGGCCAAAAATGGGGGTTGGGAAAGGGAGGTCATCAATTGTCTTAATTTAAACTTAGCTAGTCGCAAGCACTGACCCAATCATACAAAACAATATTCCTTTCACCAAAACACCACATTCATACGTACCATTCTTTCAACAACCACCAAAATACTTCATTGTCTCTATAAAAATCCTAAATAACCCCATATGTACAATAAAGTCTGTGGGGGGGCGGGCGTAAAAATTTAACAATAAAATAATCCCCAATGAATATATACAAAATGAATACAAATATCTACAAGAAACTAAACAAAATCATGTTAGTAATTAAAACCCCCGACAAATCCTAAATGTGCCAGTAAAATCAATTAACTGGGCGAAATCGACACGGGACTTTTATAGATAAACATTTATCCATCGCAACCACTCACACAAACACGCACTGATTCACACTCAAACATACGAAAAGGAACACACACACGAAAAACGAAAGGCGTCCCGCATCCTCCAGAGAACTGAAATCACTGAGCACCTAAAGAGGGGAGGGATGGGGAGTTAAACTAAAGGAAAAGAAAAGGGGACAGAAAAAAAGGGGGCCAATGAAACAAACACACCTTAGCTAAGTTTACATAAATACAAGGAAACTAAAAAAATCACAACAAAAAACTACTCTAACCTAAACATGGATGGGTTGCCCAAGTTCAACCCAGGTAAACAATATTCTATGCCTAACCGGCATCAAAATGCCACTCAAGGTCAGCCCCTTTCACACGGCACAAACGCGCAAGAGTCACCCACCTTTCGCCAAATTCAGATGATGTGAGTCGCCGCCTTTCCGCCCTAATCTTGACTTTAAGCTGATGCCTAAAGAACAAGATCAGTTCGGAAGAAACAAACTTCTCGCCACCATAGAATTCCTTCTGACGCGTCGTCCAAATCACGACTCTCATAACGCCTAGTAAGCAACAGAACACATAATTCTCAGCCCTCGACATCTGCGGCACCACATTGCTACAAACAGAAACGACATCCAGGACAAAGGTCTTTCTCCGCAAGACGCGGACCATGAGGCCTTCAACAAACTTGCACAACGGCACTACCACCGTGCACTGAAAGAAGGCGTGACCAATGGTCTCGACTTCCCCAACACAGCGGCGGCAGTCTGGAGAATTCTCCAAGCCCGCTGCACAAAGTCTTTTGCCGACCCAGAGGGCTCTACGAATCACCCGCCAGGTGAGTGATGCCTCATCGTTATTGAGGCATTTCAACCCTGGCGCCCAAGGCCATATTGAGCGAGCCTGCTGCTTCGTAAGACCGAGCTCGCCAATCAGAGCATCTTGAACGGACCCCCGAACTAACACTTGATACAATGCCCTACGAGACAACGCCTGGACGTTGGAGAGGCCTTCCGACGCCCGTAAGAGGCATTTCAGAGCGCGACGACATTCGAGATAGAAGGAGCTTTCGGCTCGGGGTCTACGGCGGGCCTCCCCCTCGCACGAGTGCACACTTCTCAGGGACGGGAAATTTTTCCGGGCATCTTCCTTCCAGAAGGCTCCCACCTCGTCCGGTTCGCGACACAATCGGTCCAGGAATGCAATGCGAAGCATATGTTGACGAATCTCAATGCTTGGCATTCCCAGGCCGCCCTCAGCGGTATGAAGGCAACAGATCTCCCGAGATACCATAGAGGCCTTGCCTCTCCACAAGAAAGAGAACAAGAGCCTTACTAATAAAATTAGTGCGGTACACGGAAGTGGAAGTACAGAGAGTCGGTACACGAGAATAGGATATATGTGTGAAACACATACTTCCGCCCTTCCCTTCAGGGAAAGCCTCCTCCGAGACCACAGACCAACCGCGATCTCGGCCTTCCCTCGTACCTCCGACCAATTCATTTCCAACTGGAGATCCGGACCGAACCAGACGCCGAGTATCTTGATCGGCCCATCCGTCCAGAGGAAAGGTCCGGGAAGAGAAACTCCCTTCCACGCACCCAATCGCAAGCCCACAGACTTATCGCGATTGATCTTGGCCCCTGTCACCATCTCATAACCACTGACCACTTTGCTGACTTCGTCAATCTCGGCTCTGCTCGACACAAGAACCGAAACGTCGTCAGCATAGGCAGAATACCTTGCTGAGGTGGTAGCCCCAGGCAGAGATATTCCACGCAGGACCGGATTCGCCTTTAACTTGCGAAGGAAAGGTTCCAACGCAAGAACGTACAGCAAAGGCGAGAGCGGACAACCCTGACGAATAGAGCGAGACAATACGAAAGGCTTCGATCTTACTCCATTCACTTCCACCAGCGCACCGGGGGTCGCATACAAGAGTCGGATCCAGGAGCGAAAGTCGGCTCCGAAACCGGCCGCCGAAAGGACAGCCTCCAGGAAACGATGGTCAACCCTATCGAAGGCCTTGGACTGATCTAAATTGATCAGCGCGGCTTCACCGTCGACTTGTTCTAAGATCAAGCGTACCATATGCAGGTTATCCTGAATAGTCCTGCCCTTCACAGCACAAGTCTGCTCGGGGCCAATCAGACTAGACAGGACAAGCTGCAAACGGTTGGCTAAGATCTTCGCCAAAATCTTTAACTCCGTGTTTAACATCGTTAAAGGGCGAAAGTTCCCTAACCCATCCCCACCGTTCTTGTCCTTACGCAGCAACTTGATCACACCCCTGGTGAAGCGTTGGGGTATAGACCCCTGCTTCATCCAGTGGTTGAAAACCAGCTCCAGCAAAGGAACAAAAACGGGCGACAGCCTCAAGTACACTTCGTAGGGCAAACCATCGAGTCCCGGAGACTTATCCAGGCCAGCCTGCTTCAGCGCATCCCAGATCTCAGACTCTGTTATGCGACCCTCGCACCCAGCCGCTTCAGCTGCCTCGAGGCAGGGAAAGTCGGCTAAATAGGAGTCGAACTGAGCAGAGCTCAGACCGGGCTCCCTGGTGAAAAGATCCTGAAAGTAATCTCGGAAGGCCTCACATATGCCCGCGTTTGTAGTCACGGTCCGATTATCCGGTAATGTGACGCACGCGATATGTCGTCGTGACGCACTCCTATTCTCCTCTGCACGCAATTCAGCGGCCATATTCGTCGCCTCAGAGGACATTCTTTTTAACCTAGCCCTAACTACCAGAGCTTGATCCTTCTTGATAAGCAAGGAGGCCAACTCTGCCTTAGCTAAGGCTACATCCCCACTAACACGGGATTTCACGGCCCGATCAACTTTTTCTTCTAAAACAGTTTGCGCCGCTAATCTATCTCGATTGAGTCGACGACTAAAATCGGCAGCAAACGTTCTAATTTTGGATTTAAGTTTACCCCACCAGGCGTTCCCAAAAACCGCTCCCGACAGTTCCCGTTGTATCATTAGTACCAGCTGGTCCCGAAATCCCTGCTCACCAAAAAGTGAACAGTTGAATTTCCAGTAACCAGCCAACCTAACCCTAGGCTTATCTAAGTTTACACGGACCCGGACAAGCCTATGATCCGAATAAACTATATAATGGAAACTTGGACAGCCTAAGAGCCCTACATCGACTCTCTTAACTAAGACCCGGTCGAGGTAGCTCGCAAGCGTCCCACGATCCGAGGTGCCACTATTAGTCCAAGTCCAAACTATATCCCGAGGATGCTCATTCCGGTACTTATCGACGAGATCAAACCCGCCGATAAAGTCCCGAAATGGTTTCACATCAGGATTGTTAGTAGCCCGTTTTTTCCCAATACGATCTATATCGGGGTCAAGGACGGCATTCCAATCGCCCGCTAAAACTACCCGACGAGATGTCGTCAAAAACGGCTCGATCTGCCGAAACAGACCAGGTCGCTCAGCATGGATATTGGGCGCATAAACGCCGATGAAACGCAAAGCCTTACCTTTTATGGTAACGTCCAGCACACAAAGCCTGCCCGCCGGATCTGCGAAAACAAGAGTACATACAGCGTCTAAAGACCTGCTCACTAGCCAAGAGACACCCCTCGAACGACCATCAAAACATGCTGAATAAAGGGCGAACCCCCTAGACAGCACGGCCTCACGATCATGAGAAGAAAACCGGGTCTCCTGAACACAACAGATATCCACCCCGAGGCGCTGAAGGTCACGAGAGAGCCTCGCCCTGCGAGACTCCGACCTCAGGCCCCGGACATTCAAAGTAGCTAACCAGAGAGCCATTGTGAAAACTGATTAGGGTTGTTTACCTGCTTTAAACATGGCCGGGGTAAGGATACCGACAGCCTCTCCCATTGACCCATGGCCCATCTCAGTATTGATGGTGCCGTCTTGGGAGATTCCGCCGATATCCCACGGGAACGTCAGTTTTAGTGCTCTATAGAGGGAGGGGTGAACAAAAACCGGGACCCTCCCAGCACAAAAACAATTCATTTTGCGAAGCGTATCGCTCTCAGTGATGGCTATAGGAGGGGTCATGTTGAAAGAAGTTATCGCCTCCTCCAACATGGCCCAAATTTGTGACGATCCAGAATGCACTCTAATGACGCTTAAAACCCTCTGTGCCTTGGGAAAGTTGAGAGGATTATCAATGTTCTTATCCCCGAACTGTTTTATTGATAATAGGTACTTTAGATTAGTTAACCTATTACCATAGTCTTTGGCTTTTTCATCTTGAAGCGGGGAGATTTTGCAAATATCAGTTCCGTGGTTGTAAATGTGCTTGGGTTTTTTTTTTTTGTCGCTAGTCTCATGGGTGGGGCTTCGTGGCCTTTTTGTAACTGGAGGGGGCATTGAAGCTTTAGAGGGTGAAGGACTGGGAGAGTGACGAGGAGTGCTGGGTTGTCTAAAAGGGCTGGGGTCTCTACTGAGAGGGATTTGGGACTGGGCACGAGAAGTGGAAGGGGTGGCCGGAGAAGGCTTCACTCTGGAGGGAGGGGTAGGAGGAATAGAGCTGGAGGATGTGGAAAGGGTGGCCTTCTTTTTAGGGGGGGACTTATCAGGAGAAGCAGGTTGAGATGACTGTAATGAGGGGGGTTTTTTTGCCGGGGATTTTTTTGTTTTTTTCTTCTCATCTAGTTGTTTTTTCAGATGTTTTAGTTTCTCAGCCTTTTCGTATGATGGCTCATACTTCTTTTTTTGATCATGTAAAGAGGTCGGGGCGTCGCCCTTGCTGTTGATAGAGGGAGTGGGACTGTCTGTGTCTTTCGTCCCCGAGGCTTCAGGGGACTGAGGACCCGCTGGCTGACGCTTCCCCCTGACCCTGCCAACTAC
Organism: Acanthosepion esculentum; assembly: GCA_964036315.1. Classification (NCBI taxonomy): domain Eukaryota; kingdom Metazoa; phylum Mollusca; class Cephalopoda; order Sepiida; family Sepiidae; genus Acanthosepion; species Acanthosepion esculentum. The sequence goes on along the minus strand of OZ038498.1, from coordinate 4,065,911 downwards.
CTGCCATTCCCCTTCTTCCCCCTTCTTAGCCGCAGAAGCGGTGGAAGAGGGCTCTTCGGGGGATGGGGGCTTTGATGGTGACCCAACCGGGGGAACAACCTCTCCGGTCCCGGCAGCTGGCATGCCCATTACAGGCGTGGCGGTTTTAGTAGACTCGGTCAGAGGGGGAGTTTGGTCGTTAGTGACCTGAGTCCCAGAGGCCTTCTTCTCTGGGCAGGAAGAGGAGAGATGACCAATCACTCCACACTTCCAACAGGCTGGTTTACGGCCGGTCACAATGACCGGCAGCTTCAGGTCACATACGTCAATCCAGTTGGGGACGGAGCTGAAGGCCTTTCTGTCCAGCATCATATCGAAGCTCCATCCCCCAGTCAGGCTATCGCAAGAAGCGGCCAATATCTCGCCGAATTGTGCCAAGAACGCGGCAAGGTGTTCTCCGATAACCTGAGGAGGGACCTCGTATACGGCTACCCTGGTCCTACGCCGACCCTCGTATTCCGTACGAAGGATCAAGTCTTTTGTAATCAGATCCCTCCGCGTGGCTCTGATACAATCATCGGCTGTGGGCAGCAGTACGTCCCACATGAAAAACCCTTTGCCTTTCACAATTCTTTGGGGCTTGAACCCCAGGGACTCCAGTGCTTTCAACACTGTGTCTTTAGTCGAACGACAAATTTTGCGCGAACGCTTGTCGACGACAAAAACTGACACAATTCTTTTTTCGATTCTCTTAAGTTCGACTGGATCCTCCAAAAGCCCGTCTTTCACCACGAGGTGAGCGTAACCCTTGGCACGTTCCAGGAACTCCGCGATATCGATGATGCATTTCGGTGGGGACTTCCAACAAGAGGGCGAATCCCCGACCTCTGTAATCACATTTGATTTCTCTTTCTCTGTCTTTTCTTTGATTTCTTTGGCTACCCTGTCTTTGGCAGCCTTTTTTAAAACATCCACTATTTCTTCATTAGTAGGTGTTCTAGGGAGGGCCGGGTACTCCTCCGTATTGTCTTTATCCGGCGGGTCCTTTTTCGGATTGAAGAGATGCTTCCTCACAGATTTCCTGAGGGAAGCAAGCGTATTCGTTTTCTTTTTAGTAATTAAGAAGGAAGGCGGTTTTTTTTCCTTCTTCTCCATGATGATAAAAGGGGAGGGATGGGAGTGGAGGAATAGTGGGCGGGATATTTAATAAGTTTCGCCTAGAAGGCGAAAAAAAAGAAAATTATTTATAAAATAATTAAATTAAATTCCCTAGCCGAAGCTAGTTAAAAAAAAAATGGGATGGCTGAAAACTAAGAAACTAGTCGAACAAAAAAGTAAAAAAAAATAAACAGTTAAAATTAAACAATACAAACAATTACAAAAAAAAATACAAACCACGTAAAAACTAAAAACAAATATCGCCAAAAGGCGAAACAATTAAAAAAGGAAACACTAAATAACAAAAAGAAAACGTTCAAAAAGGTAAACAAATAAAAAACTAAACTTTGGCAAAAATAAAACAAAACGAGCTAGTAAAAAAAATTATAAGATGGCTGACTAAGTAGCTAGTCGAACCACGAAGTAAAAAATAAACAGTTAAATTTACAAATACAATTACAGTTCTAATACAAATAACACGTAAAACTTAAAAACAAATATCAATTAAAGACGAAAACAATTAAAAAGAAAACACTAAATAATAAAAATAAAACGTTCAAAACAGGTAAACAAATAAAGAACTAAACTTTTTCAAAAACTGGAACTCGTAAAAAAAATCAAAATGGCCGACACTAGTCGACACCAAATACGAAACTTTGGAAAATAGGTAAAGCTAGATACAAAAATTAAATATGGCCGACTCTAAAACAAGCGAGTCGAACCAAACAAAAACAAAAGAAAATAAAACAAATAAATTACAAACGTAGAACGGTTACAAACGAAATTTAGTAACGAAAAAAATAAAACGAAAAACACGTAAAACGTAAAGTTAGAACAGAAACAAATTAATAAATAAACAAGGTATTAATAAAAAATAAACGCGAAACAAGGGTTACAAAATAAATAAAACGAAGATAGATTTACGAGAGGAATTAAAGGAAAATGAAAATTAAAAGGATAGAAAAAAAGAAAAAGCGTTCAGAAATTAGAAGGGGAAAAATGGAAAGCAAGAATTACTTAATGGGGGCTAAAATGGAAATTAAGAGGAAAATAAAATAAAAGAAATGAGAGAGAAACTTAAGTGGTAAAAACAAAAAATTAAAGAGGGGAGAAAAAGAAAATTAAATGGGAAACTAGAATAAAAGAAAGGGAAAGAAAATTAATAAGAGGAGGGTAAAAAGAAAATGGAGAGAAAGAAAAACAAAAGAGACTTTTTTTTTTTAAAAAACAGTCGTTAAATAAAAATTCAAATAAAACTTAACCAAACTGTATTTTCAAAAACAAAAACGCTGAGGTCCAAACGGGAACAAAAAAATAGGTCAAGCGCTCACGAGCAACGGTCGGGAAATGACAACAAATTTCAAAAAAATCGTCAAGGCGACTAGTGCTGTTATTTTTCTCGGCTGTTTATATAAGGGTCAGTGGTGCATTATGGGTAGTATATTTTGGCGTACTTTTACCGGAAGTCGCTTATTTGTTTATTTATTTATGTCAAATTATTCGCCTCTAAGTGCTGACTTCCATGTCCACTTTTATATTTACACACGCTCTATCTCTGATATTGAGCACTTTACCCCATAAATATAGCACACTTTAAGACTATATTTCTGTATATATATATATATATATATATATATATATATATATATATATATATATATATATATACGGAGCGATATATTCTGTATGCGATGGATAAACTGAGGCAAAAATGAAACTAACACTGACATCTCATTTTAACAGATATATTCACCAAATTTACACAAAATTATCTTGAAGTACTAAAGAGTAGATTTATCTAATAAAATTGCCATTGGATTCAACCACGGCCTTCAGACGACTTCGGAATCTCCTGCAACTCTTCTGGACGGACTCCTTGTTTAAGTTGGTGAATGCTGCCATAATCCTTGCCTTCAGTTCATCTTTGGTATTACAAGGAGTTTTATTGGTCTCTTATTCAACTGCGCCACACACATAATAATCAAGCGGGTTGCAGTCTGGGGGGTGGGGGTAGGTGGCTAGATGAAAGGAGTGATATGGTCGCAAAAATTGCCATGACTGGATTCTCCTGCTTTGTGGCACAGAGTCATGTTACCAGACATAGGGTCTTCCAGCAGCCATCCTCTTCATGTAGGGCAGCACTATCTTGTCAAGGCACTTGATGTAGGCCTCCGTGTTGAGTCTGTGACCCTCACTAACAAATTCGGGAGTTCTTTTCTTATTTTTTCAAGGTGTTAATCCGTATATTAAAAATTAAAATGTAATTAACATTCCAAGAATTATATAAAATCTCATACCAGAAAATTAGTAATTTTATATATTTCTAATAAAACAACAGATATTACTAGCTGAAATTAGTACTGTGCATTTATAAAACATAAAATTATATGAAAAACTCACATTCATCGATTAGTTAACACTAATTTTATTGTGAAAACTGACTTACATAATAAATTTATATAAATAATGCATTTATGTATTGAACAAATACTGCGTCGCCTCCAAGTGTAAGCTAGCCTTGTTATGTATTGGTCAATAATTTCTCCCATACAGTAAACAGCGCATTGAACTCGCTTATTTCACCGGAAGCCAGAATGACTGCTCCTCCATCTGATACAGGTGTTATTTATGAAACTGATTCCGGGGTCAAGGTTGGACACGTTCTTGCATCTGCTTTTAAAGTAAATTACTGTGGCAAATCATTTTTCGTCCAAATGCTCGTGCTTTTAAAGATTTCCTAAATGAATCTCAGGAAGTATAAGGTGGGAACAAAAGTTCGTAGCGTCGATTGTCAACTTCTGATTTCGTTTCACACTCGACAGAAATCTATGCCATATTTACATATTCGGAAAGGGACATTCCAACACGTCTTTCTGCATGATTCATGCGTGAATAGTGAATTTTTCCTTATAAGTGGGAATAAGATAAATCCGATGCATTTTAGCCATTTGAACCAAAAATACAGCACAAACTGCAAAAAATCGATACGCGCAGTTGATGGAGATGATTCAGTAGCTGACAGTGCTGTTAATTTGTTTGTTAGGTTCAGAAGTGGAAATTATCTGTAAGATGGAGAATGTTCCTGTTGTCGTGGATGATGACTAAATCAAAACTCCTATTAAAATTATCTAACTCACACAACACCAAAAATCGCATACCTCTTATGAACATTGAGTACCACTTAGATATATGAAGCGCTACTTTGTTTGAGTGTAACATCCCAAAATATAATTGACTGTATTTCTATCTGCGATTCTCTGCTCAAACACAACAAAAAACAACCCATTTTTTAAAAGAACAATCTCTGGCGGTGAAAAGTGGATTGTTTCCAACAATACGGACCGAAAGAAATCCTCGCGACAACGAAATGAGCCACTATTAACCACTACAAAAGTCGATGTGCATCTGAAGAAAGTGAATATGTGTCCAATAGTTCGAACTTATTGTCTGGAAGTAAGGAAGACGCCTCTCAAAATTAAGTTGAGAGCCATAAGTAATTTCCGTTTTGGGTTGATTGATTGGTTGATTAGTTGGCAGGTCGATTGGTTGGTTGGGTATGTAATTAATTGGTTGGCTGGTTGGCTATTTCATTGATTAGTTGGTTGGCTGGTTGGTTGGTTAGTTGGTTTATTTGATTCATTGGTTGGTTGGCTAATCGATTTCTGGGTTAGTTGGTTGGTTGACTATTTGATTCATTGGTTAGTTGCTTGGTTGGCTATTTGATTGGTTGGTTGGTTACTAGAATGGTTGGCTATTTGAGTGGTTGGATGGTTGGTTGGTTGACTAATTTATTAATTGGTTAGTTGGTTGGTTTGCTGGTTAGTTGGTTGGTTGTCTTATTGGATGGTTAGTTGGTTGGTTGGCTATTTTATTGGTTGGTTGGTTAGTTGGTTGGTTGACTATTTGATTGACTGGTTAGTCGCTTGGTTGGTTAGTTGCTTGGTTGGTTAGTTGCTTGGTTGGCTATTTGATTGGTTGGGTGGTTACTAGAATGGTTGGCTATTTGAGTGGTTGGATGGTTGGTTGGTTGTTGGCTAATTGATTAATTGGTTAATTGGTTGGTTTGCTGGTTAGTTGGTTGTCTTATTGGAGGGTTAATTGGTTGGTTGGCTATTTTATTGGTTGGTTGGTTAGTTGGTTGGTTGGCTATTTTATTGATTGGTTGGTTAGCTGGTTAGTTGGCTGGTTAGTTCTTTGGTTGGTTAGCTGGTTGGTTGTCTGATTTATTGGTTGCTTAGTTGGTTCGTTGGCTATTTGGTTGGTTAGTTGGTTTTATTGATTGGTTGGTTGGTTGGTGTATTTGATTCATTGGTTGGTTGGTTGGCTATTAGATTGGTTGGTTAGTTGGTTGTTTGGCCATTTGTTTGATTGTTTGGTTAGTTGCTTGGTTGGTTACTTGGATGGTTGACTATTTGATTGATTGGTAGGCTGGCTGATTGGTTGGTGGGTTAGTTGGTTGGTTGGCTATTTGAATGATTGGTTGGTTAGTCGGTTGGTTGGTTAGTTGGTTGATTAATTAGTTGGATGGTTGGCTATTTGAGTGGTTTGTTGGCTGGTTGGTTGGTTGGTTATTTGTTTGGTTGGCTATTTGATTGGTTAGTTGTTTGGTTGGTTGGCTATTTGATTGGTTGGTTAGTTGGTTGGTTGTCTATTTGATTTATTGGTTGGTTAGTTGGTTGGTTGGTTATTTGGTTGATTAGCATTTGGTTGGTTGGCAATTTGATTGATTGCTTGGTTAGTTGGTTTGTTTGTTGGTGGATTTTGTTTGGCAGCAGATCAAAACCTCTATGGGTGAAAATTTAAAATTTCTATGCTGAAATCTACATATTTTGAACACAATTTTATGACTTCAACTAAATATAATTTGAGCGCCATTGTCTGTCTTCAACTGCAAATAAAATGCTTTTCGGTCATTTTTTGCTATAAGATATATTGCTGCTAATTTTACTATAAAAATATATTACTTATACTTTCATAGGTTTTTGTTTGAGGATTCATTAATTTCGCAGAGCCGGGGCCCTTACAGGTGCTACCACCCCGGGCTCAGTGTGGTTCTGGAAACAACAACAATTAAGAGGTTTCTGCATGTTCCTCAAAACCTCCAATCTTCGATAAGAGGCCTTTCGATGTAGTTCATTGTCATACTCAGGACTTCCGTTTTAAGGAAACAGAAATAGCTTGAAGTATCTCTTACCCGTTGTTCCTCTTTGTCTCTCTTGCCTTCAATAGGCCCTGTAGGCGTCAAATTCTCCAAGTCCTCCTTTCTCATAATGCCTGTTTCTGTATAAGCGTCTTTTTGGTTGTATTTTCATTGAAATTAGACCCGTGTGAGCGGTGGTGTTGCTTGGACACGCATACGCACATACACACATGGATTGCACTTTATATATAAGATTGTTGCACATTAAAATCCTTATATTTGTCTTGGTAATGTCGATTAGACGACGAAACACGCCCGCTAAGATAAGTTTTCATTTTGTCTTTATTCATACTGTCCTTTTACAAATATATTTTTAGTTATATCTGTAGTATGGTAAATTAAATAGTAATGCAATTTGTTTTATTATATAATAAGGAAATCGATCAAACATATTGTTCATCGAGATATAGCTATACAAAACAGGTTCAGATCTATACTTAACATAGTCCACTATCACTTTCAATCAAAGTGTTCCATCTACGAGTGAGTAGATGTATTCCAACTTCATAAAACTCAGGTTACTGCTCAGTCTTATTCTCATTCTAGTTTATATTTACGATCTGCTGAAGAACAGTCTTTGTAAATATATATGTAAATGATGTCACAGTTTTGAACAGGAGTAGAGGTTTATTCTTTGCTTCCTGTTTAGGATTGGCTTTTTGGTTTCTTCTAAAATCTCGTTCTTTTTCATTGACTAGTATCCCTCTGTGCCTTAGTGGCATTGTCGTCTTGCTTGGGGTGAATTGATTAAAAACAAAAAATAAACAAACATCTCTGTTACCTTGTCGTCTCTTCGCCTGTAAGGAAAGTGTCCAGCATTCATGACTATATCGGTAGATTGTTATTACATTTTATTTTAGCGCCCCTTTCCTTGATTCTACCCATTTTTTTCTGTTTCTTAATATTTTGATTTATTTTTGGAAGGCTATAAAAATCTAAAGGACCAGAGTCTGGCGGCTATCTTTTATTTGACTAAGCTCCAACAACTCAATGGGGGGGGGGTAGTTTTTAATTTTCATTTCTTAAAAAAAAAAAAGAAAGTAATTTTTCATCATCATCGATCTGCTCCTATATAATCACCAGTCACAATGAATGGACGCACACACAATGCTTCCTTTTTTTTTTTTGGTCTCAATTTCGCGCCTGACGTCAAGTGGAACACACATCGGTAATGATGCTAAACAAAAAGTCGCCACACAGATTATCTGATTCCACCTTCCATGCTTTATCTTTTCAAGAGCTAAATGACACCCCAAAATGCAATATTGCTACTATTTCTGGGTTGGAGCTGCCCAACGCTCTCTTCATAGCCTTGACAGAGTTCAAAAGTATCTAGGCGGCTTTGTGGGCGATTAATTATTTTCCATCATACAACCTCTTACCTACAAACGCTACATCGCGCGCCTATCGCTAACCTATCGCTATTTTCATGGAACATGTTCGGACGAGATACATTCGATAGTTCTACCACTTCAAACATTTACAACTACGACCCGTCGTAGTATATACACATCTTTATTCCCTATATATTCCACTGAAGAAGTTCCATTCGGGTAGCCTCTTCCAAAGAACCGCCTATTTTATGGAACAGACTCGTGCGAGAATGCTTTCCCGATCACCACAACCATAACCTCTTCAAATCTAGACTTAACTCTTGTCTATCCTTTATATCCTAATCCACATAATCTGCACATACTTTTCCCTCTCATGTCCCCAAAACAACCTCAATTAATAAGCCTCTGCCTTGAGAGCATCTCGGGCTTTTTATTGGGTAAACATTTAGTACAAAAAACAGGTTTGCTAGTTATTTCTTATTAGGTCATCAACATGGTGGCTTAACCATTTACCGATCACTGGTAATTGAAATTGGAAAAACGAAGACAAGGCAAAGAAATAAAGTTAAGCATAGCGTTTCAAATACTGCCACATCAGAAGTCACGGGCGAAGTCAACTGTCGAACGAAGTCTCGGTTCAAGTTAGTTTCGAATCATATTAAAGAAATATTTCGGGCGCTGTCTCGAACGAAGTGAGATATTTTGGGTGAAGTCTAGGACGAAGTGAGATATTTTGCGTAAAGTCTCGGATCAAGTGAGATATCCCGGACGACGTTTAGAACTAAGTGAGATATCTCGAGCGAATTCTCGGACCAAGTTAGATATCTCAGGCGACATTTCAATCTTGGGCGAAGTCTCAGACTAAGTTAGATATCTCGAGCAAAGTCTCGGACCAAGTTAGATATCTCCGGCGACATTACAAAGTGAAATATCACGGGCGACGTCTCCATCCAAGTGAGATATCCCGGATGAAGTCTCAGGCTAAGTGAGATATCTCGGGTGTCATCTCAGACCATTCTACATATTTCTGGCGTCGTCTAGAACCAAGTTATATATCCCGGACGACGTCTCAGACAAAGTGAGATATTCAGGGCGACGTCTCGAACCAAGTGAGATATCCTGGACGACGTCTCAGACCACGTGAAATATTAAGGGTGACGTCTCGAACCAAATGAGATATCTCGGTCGACGTCTCGAACCAAGTGTGACGTTTTGGACAAAGTCTTGGACTAAGTGAGATATGCCAGTTCATGGCTTGAAACTGGTGAAATATAGCGAGTTACGATTCGCATCATGTGAGATATCTCCAGCGAAGTCTCTGACGAAGTAAGTCCCTCTCATCCAACGAATATGCAAACTTGTTTGTTTCATCAAACACGGAAAAAAGCAAAGCAAACGAATCAATTCACTGACACCCCGACCCAAACTCAAATATCTTAGCCTACCTCGATTTCCAATTAATTCTTCTACATGATTTGTAACATAAAAGGATGAGACCATTGCTCAAAATTAACTTTGCTCGTATCCACTATTTGGTCCCTTTAAACGTTCAGTATGCATCGATGGATATCAATGAGTACATTTTTTTCTGAAGAAGGTCAATGATACAGATCTTTTTTGTTGTCACTTTTATGCCAGGTGTCATTTTGCTAGAATGCAAGAAACAAAAAATAATGTTACTGGTGGGAAAGTTTAATCCTTTTATGGCTATGTCCTCAACATTCGTTGCTGTTGTCGTGTGCCAAATATCTTAAGATTAGAGGCATTACTTTCGGAGCAACCCCCCCATGGTATAAATTATAGTTGTCACTAATAATTCTATATTGAATAAAACTGCACTCACATAAGGCCTTTATGTTTGTTTTACTCCGGCCGACACTTGTTTTTATTTTAAATAGCCATTGTATATTTTATATCTTTACTTACCTTCTTCTTTTATTCCGAAACAAAACTTGTTTGGATAGAACCTGCAGAGAGAGAGAGAAAGAGAGAGAGAAAGAGAAAGAGAGAGAGAGAAAGAGAGAGAGAAAGAGAAAGAGAGAGAGAGAAAGAGAGAGAGAAAGAGAAAGAGAGAGAGAGAGAGAAAGTGAGTGAGAGAGAGTGAGATTCATCTGTTTATATTTTTCTATTTTTACAACATATGCATACTCTAATTCTATTCAAGATTGTTTACTTATGTCACCCCGCTACCTTTCAACTAGTAAGTAAAGCTGAGATGCCGTGTTAAAACACGTATTTACACTGCCTTTGTTCGCGCCTGTTGGTGCCTACGCATGCGTATTGTGTGCGTGTATGTTTGTCGGGTCGTTGAAAAACTTGGCATAGTGTGTTTAAGAGTTAATGCACGTATTTGTCCGAATATAGTTTTATATTTGTCGGCATTATTTGTTGATTTCTCTCCAGTGACTGCCTCTTGAGAAGAATCAGTGTTTTGTATTTTACTTTATATTCCCTTTACGTGAGTATTGTAAGACTTGGGCGACAAAAAAAACGGTCTACCATATTTGAAGGATCTTTCTCAGGGTGATGTCAACAGGATTTTTTACAATATGTTTCTGTCAAAGGAACGGACCCGTCTTCGTATAAAATGTAAAAGATGAACATATCTTTTTTTATTGACTCTCTTGAAGATTTGCTTTTAATAAGGGGCATATTATTTGATATATAAACCAGTTGGAGTTTTATTATTATATGAGAATTCTTAAAATCATTTCACCCCAAGCAAGGCAGTAAATCTACTAAGACGCAAGGGGTGACTGAGTGTGACAGAAATAAGAAAAACATTAACGCTTGAGATCAATAGAAGACAGGAGATAACGATTGGCATTGCATTTACATTTTTGAAGAAGAAAGTATAGACCGCAGAGTCCACCTGTGCTTTATACTGCAACAATACGAAACGAATCTTAGTTAGAGTTTCTGGTAGAGAGCGAATCATCTGGCGTAATCAATACTTTTGAATAAGGCCAGTACCCTCAAAGCCTCGGTCACGATAACTTGTGATTTCGTGCTATCATAAACCAACGACGAACAATACCGTCTACACAATTTCACTCACAAGATTTGGAGGAAGCCATTGTGTCGTGTTCAGAAACCTTCCAACACACACACACACACACACACACACACACACACACACACACACACACACACACACACAAACGCACACACACGCATACACACACACACGCACACGCACACACACACGGATACACACACACACGCACACACACACACGCAAACACACACACGCACACACACGCACACACACACACACACGCATACACACACACGCACACACACACACACACACACACGCACACACACAATCACAAAATAAAAATACTGACGTTCCACGAGAAGGGCGAAAGACTTTAGGACTTTCAAGAGCGGCAACAACTAAAACGGATAGCTCAGGTTTCTCAAAGAATGAATAATGACATAATCAAAATACTGACGTTCCACGCGAAAGGAGAGAGACTATAGGACTTTCAACAGCAGCAACAACTAAAGCGGATAGCTCATGTATCTCGAAGGGTGAATAATGACATAATCAAAATACTGACGTTCCGCGAGAAGGGCAAGAGACTTTAGGACATTCAACAGCAGCAACAAATAAAACGGATAGCTCATGTATCTCGAAAAGAGAATAATGACATCATCAAAATACTGACATTCCTCGAAAAAGGCGAGAGACTTTAGAACTTTCGACAGCAGCAACAACTAAAGCGGATAGCTCATGTATCTCGAAGGGTGAATGATGACATAATCAAAATACTGACGTTCCACGAGTAGGGCGAGAGACTTTAGGACTTTCAACAGCAGCAACAACTAAAGCGGATAGCTCATGTATCTCGAAGGGTGAATAATGACATAATCAAAATACTGACGTTCCACGAGAAGAGCGAGAGACTTTAGGACATTCAACAGCAGCAACAACTAAAACGGATAGCTCATGTATCTCGATAAGTGAATAATGACATAATCTATATACTGACGTTCCACGAGAAGGGCGAGAGACTTAGGATTTTCAACAGCAGCAACAACTAAAACGGATAGCTCATGTATCTCGAAGGGTGAATAATGACATAATCAAAATACTGACGTTCCACGAGAAGAGCGAGAGACTTTAGGACATTCAACAGCAGCAACAACTAAAACGGATAGCTCATGTATCTCGATGAGTGAATAATGACAATCAATATACTGACGTTCCACGAGAAGTGCGAGAGACTTTAGGACTTTCAACAGCAACAACAACTAAAGCGGATAGCTCATGTATCTCGAAGAATGAATAATGACATAATCAAAATACTGACATTCCACTAGAAGGGCGAGAGACTTTAGGACTTTCAACAGCAGCAACAACTAAAGCGGATAGCTCATGTATCTCGAAGGGTGAATAATGACATAATCAAAATACTGACGTTCCACGAGAAGAGCGAGAGACTTTAGGACATTCAACAGCAGCAACAACTAAAACGGATAGCTCATGTATCTCGATGAGTGAATAAAGACAATCAATATACTGACGTTCCACGAGAAGGGCGAGAGACTTTAGGACTTTCAACAGCAACAACAACTAAAGCGGATAGCTCATGTATATCGAAGGGTGAATAATGACATAATCAAAATACTGACGTTCCAGGAGAAGAGCGAGAGACTTTAGGACATTCAACAGCAGCAACAACTAAAACGGATAGCACATGTATTTCGATGAGTGAATAATGACAATCAATATACTGACGTTCCACGAGAAGGGCGAGAGACTTTAGGACTTTCAACAGCAGCAAAAACTAAAACGGATAGCTCATGTGTCTCGAAGGGTGAATAATGACATAATCAAAATACTGACGTTCCACGAGAAGAGCGAGAGACTTTAGGACATTCAACAGCAGCAACAACTAAAATGGATAGCTCATGTATCTCGATAAGTGAATAATGACATAATCTATATACTGACGTTCCACGAGAAGGGCGAGAGACTTAGGATTTTCAACAGCAGCAACAACTAAAACGGATAGCTCATGTATCTCGAAGGGTGAATAATGACATAATCAAAATACTGACGTTCCACGAGAAGAGCGAGAGACTTTAGGACATTCAACAGCAGCAACAACTAAAACGGATAGCTCATGTATCTCGATGAGTGAATAATGACAATCAATATACTGACGTTCCACGAGAAGGGCGAGAGACTTTAGGACTTTCAACAGCAACAACAACTAAAGCGGATAGCCCATGTATCTCGATGAGTGAATAATGACAATCTATATACTGACGTTCCACGAGAAGGGCGAGAGACTTTAGGACTTTCAACAGCAACAACAACTAAAGCGGATAGATCATGTATCTCGAAGAATGAATAATGACATAATCAAAATACTGACGTTCCACGAGAAGAGCGAGAGACTTTAGGACATTAAACAGCAGCAATAACTAAAACGGATAGCTCATGTATCTCGATGAGTGAATAATGACAATCAATATACTGACGTTCCACAAGAAGGGCGAGAGACTTTAGGACTTTCAACAGCAGCAACAACTAAAACGGATAGCACATGTATCTCGATAAGTGAATAATGACATAAGCTATATACTGACGTTCCACAAGAAGGGCGAGAGACTTAGGACTTTCAACAGCAGCAACAACTAAAACGGATAGCTCATGTATCTCGAAAAGTGAATAATGACACCATCAAAATACTGACATTCCTCGAGTAGGGCGAGAGACTTTAGGACTTTCAAGAGAAGCAACAACTAAAGCGGATAGCTCATGTATCTCGAAGGGTGAATAATGACATAATCTATATACTGACGTTCCACGCGAATGGAGAGAGACTTTAGGACTTTCAACAGCAGCAACAAATAAAACGGATAGCTCATGTATCTCGAAAAGTGAATAATGACATCATCAAAATACTGACATTCCTCGAAAAAGGCGAGAGACTTTAGAACTTTCGACAGGAGCAACAACTAAAACGGATAGCTCATGTATCTCGATGAGTGAATAATGACAATCAATATACTGACATTCCACGAGAAGGGCGAGAGACTTAGGACTTTCAACAGCAGCAACAACTAAAACGGATAGCTCATGTATCTCGAAGGGAGAACAATGACAATCAATATACTGACATTCCACGAGAAGGGCGAGAGACTTAGGACTTTCAACAGCAGCAACAACTAAAGCGGATAGCTCATGTATCTCGAAGGGTGAATAATGACATAATCAAAATACTGACGTTCCACGAGAAGAGAGAGAGACTTTAGGACATTCAACAGCAGCCACAACTAAAACGGATAGCTCATGTATCTCGAAGGGTGAATAATGACATAATCAAAATACTGACGTTCCACGAGAAGAGCGAGAGACTTTAGGACATTCAACAGCAGCAACAACTAAAACGGATAGCTCATGTATCTCGATGAGTGAATAATGACAATCAATATACTGACGTTCCACGAGAAGGGCCAGAGACTTTAGGACTTTCAACAGCAACAACAACTAAAGCGGATAGCTCATGTATCTCGAAGGGTGAATAATGATATAATCAAAACACTGACGTTCCACGAGAAGAGCGAGAGACTTTAGGACATTCAACAGCAGCAACAACTAAAACGGATAGCTCATGTATCTCGATGAGTGAATAATGACAATCAATATACTGACGTTCCACGAGAAGGGCGAGAGACTTTAGGACTTTCAACAGCAGCAACAACTAAAACGGATAGCTCATGTATCTCGAAGAATGAATAATGACATAATCAAAATACTGACATTCCACGAGAAGGGCGAGAGACTTTAGGACTTTCAACAGCAGCAACAACTAAAGCGGATAGCTCATGTATCTCGAAGGGTGAATAATGACATATTCAAAATACTGACGTTCCACGAGAAGAGCGAGAGACTATAGGACATTCAACAGCAGCAACAACTAAAAGGGATAGCTTATGTATCTCGATAAGTGAATAATGACATAATCAAAATACTGACGATCCACGAGAAGTTCGAGAGACTTTAGGACATTCAACAGCAGCAACAACTAAAACGGATAGGTCATGTATCTCCAAAAGAGAATAATGACATAATCAAAATACTGACGTTCCGCGAGAAAGGCGAGAGACTTTAGGATTTTCAACAGCAGCAACAACTAAAACGGATAGCTCACGTATGTCGAAGAGTGAATAATGACATAATCAAAACACTGACGTTCCACGAGAAGAGCGAGAGACTTTAGGACATTCAACAGCAGCAACAACTAAAACGGATAGCTCATGTATCTCGATGAGTGAATAATGACAATCAATATACTGACGTTCCACGAGAAGGGCCAGAGACTTTAGGACTTTCAACAGCAACAACAACTAGAGCGGATAGCTCATGTATCTCGAAGGGTGAATAATGAATAATCAAAACACTGACGTTCCACGAGAAGAGCGAGAGACTTTAGGACATTCAACAGCAGCAACAACTAAAACGGATAGCTCATGTATCTCGATGAGTGAATAATGACAATCAATATACTGACGTTCCACGAGAAGGGCGAGAGACTTTAGGACTTTCAACAGCAGCAACAACTAAAACGGATAGCTCATGTATCTCGAAGAATGAATAATGACATAATCAAAATACTGACATTCCACGAGAAGGGCGAGAGACTTTAGGACTTTCAACAGCAGCAACTAAAGCGGATAGCTCATGTATCTCGAAGGGTGAATAATGACATAATCAAAATACTGACGTTCCACGAGAAGAGCGAGAGACTTTAGGGCATTCAACAGCAGCATAAACTAAAACGGATAGCTCATGTATCTCGAAGAATAAATAATGACAATCAATATACTGACGTTCCACCAGAAGGGCAAGAGACTTTAGGACATTCAACAGCAGCAACAACTAAAACGGATAGCTCATGTATCTCGAAGGGTGAATAATGACATAATCAAAATACTGACGTTCCACGAGAAGTTCGAGAGACTTTAGGACATTCAACAGCAGCAACAACTAAAACGGATAGGTCATGTATCTCCAAAAGAGAATAATGACATAATCAAAATACTGACGTTCCGCGAGAAGGGCGAGAGACTTTAGGATTTTCAACAGCAGCAACAACTAAAACGGATAGCTCACGTATGTCGAAGAGTGAATAATGACATAATCAAAACACTGACGTTCCACGAGTAGGGCGAGAGACTTTAGGACTTTCAACAGCCGCAACAACTAAAACGGATAGCTCAAGTATCTCGATGAGTGAATAATGACATAATCAATATACTGACGTTCCACGCGAAAGGAGAGAGACTTTAGGACTTTCAACAGCAGCAACAACTAAAACAGATAGCTCATGTATCTTGATAAGTGAATAATGACATAATCTATATACTGACGTTCCACGAGAAGGGCGAGAGACTTTAGGACATTCAACAGCAGCAACAACTAAGGCGGATAGCTCATGTATCTCGAAAAGTGAATAATGACATCAAAATACTGACATTCCTCAAAAAAGGCGAGAGACTTTAGAACTTTCGACAGGAGCAACAACTAAAACGGATAGCTCATGTATCTCGAATGAGTGAATAATGACAATCAATATACTGACATTCCACGAGAAGTGCGAGAGACTTAAAACTTTCAACAGCAGCAACAACTAAAACAGATAGCTCATGTATCTCGATAAGTGAATAATGACATAATCTATATACTGACGTTCCACGAGAAGGGCGAGAGACTTAGGACTTTCAACAGCAGCAACAACTAAAACGGATAGCTCATGTATCTCGAAGGGCGAATAATGACATAATCAAAATACTGACGTTCCACGAGTAGGGCGAGAGACTTTAGGACTTTCAACAGCAGCCACAACTAAAACGGATAGCTCATGTATCTCGAATGGTGAATAATGACATAATCAAAATACTGACGTTCCACGAGAAGAGCGAGAGACTTTAGGATATTCAACAGCAGCAACAACTAAAACGGATAGCTCATGTATCTCGATGAGTGAATAATGACAATCAATATACTGACGTTCCACGAGAAGGGCCAGAGACTTTAGGACTTTCAACAGCAACAACAACTAAAGCGGATAGCTCATGTATCTTGAAGGGTGAATAATGATATAATCAAAACACTGACGTTCCATGAGAAGAGCGAGAGACTTTAGGACATTCAACAGCAGCAACAACTAAAACGGATAACTCATGTATCTCGATGAGTGAATAATGACAATCAATATACTGACGTTCCACGAGAAGGGCGAGAGACTTTAGGACTTTCAACAGAAGCAACAACTAAAACGGATAGCTCATGTATCTCGATGAATGAATAATGACATAATCAAAATACTGATATTCCACGAGAAGGGCGAGAGACTTTAGGACTTTCAACAGCAGCAACAACTAAAGCGGAAACTCATGTATCTCGAAAAGTGAATAATGACATCATCAAAATACTGACATTCCTCGAAAAAGGCGAGAGACTTTAGAACTTTTGACTGCAGCAACAACTAAAACGGATAGCTCATGTATCTCGATGAGTGAATAATGACAATCAATATACTGACATTCCAAGAGAAGGGCGAGAGACTTTAGGACTTTCAACAGCAGCAACAACTAAAACAGATAGCTTATGTATCTCGATAAGTGAATAATGACATAATCTATATACTGACGTTCCACGAGAAGGGCGAGAGACTTAGGACTTTCAACAGCAGCAACAACTAAAGCGGATAGCTCATGTATCTCGAAGAATGAATAATGACATAATCAAAATACTGACATTCCACGAGAAGGGCGAGAGACTTTAGGACTTTCAACAGCAGCAACAACTAAAGCGGATAGCTCATGTATCTCGAAGGGTGAATAATGACATAATCAAAATACTGACGTTCCACGAGAAGAGCGAGAGACTTTAGGACAATCAACAGCAGCAACAACTAAAACGGATAGCTCATGTATCTCGAAGAATAAATAATGACAATCAATATACTGACGTTCCACGAGAAGGGCGTGAGACTTTAGGACATTCACCAGCAGCAACAACTAAAACGGATAGCTCATGTATCTCGAAGAATGAATAATGACATAATCAAAATACTGACATTCCACGAGAAGGGCGAGAGACTTTAGGACTTTCAACAGCAGCAACAACTAAAGCGGATAGCTCATGCATCTCGAAGGGTGAATAATGACATAATCAAAATACTGACGTTCCACGAGAAGAGCGAGAGACTTTAGGACATTCAACAGCAGCAACAACTAAAAGGGATAGCTTATGTATCTCGATAAGTGAATAATGACATAATCTATATACTGACGTTCCACGAGAAGGGCGAGAGACTTTAGGTCATTCAACAGCAGCAACAACTAAAACGGATAGCTCATGTATCTCGAAGGGTGAATAATGACATAATCAAAACACTGACGTTCCACGAGTAGGGCGAGAGACTTTAGGACTTTCAACAGCCGCAACAACTAAAACGGATAGCTCAAGTATCTCGATGAGTGAATAATGACATAATCAATATACTGACGTTCCACGCGAAAGGAGAGAGACTTTAGGACTTTCAACAGCAGCAACAACTAAAACGGATAGCTCACGTATGTCGAAGAGTGAATAATGACATAATCAACATACTGACGTTCCACGAGAATGTCGATAGACTTTAGGACTTACAACAGCAGCAACAACTAAAACGGATAGCTCTTGTATCTCGATGAGTGAATAATGACATAATCAATAAACTGACGTTCCACGAGAAGGGCGAGAGACTTTAGGACTTTCAACAGCAGCAACAACTAAAGCGGATAGCTCATGCATCTCGAACAGTGAATAATGATATAATCAAAATACTGACGTTCCACAGGAAGGGCAGGAGACTTTAGGACTTTCAACAGCAGCAACAAAGGAAACAGATAGCTCATGTATCTCGAAAAGTGAATAATGATATAATCAAAATACTGACGTTCCACGAGAATGTCGAGAGACTTTAGGATTTTCAACACCAGCAACAACTAAAATGGATAGCTCATGTATCTCCAAAAGTGGATAATGACATAATCAAAATACTGACATTCCCAGAGAAGGGCGAGAGACTTTAGGACTTTCAACAGCAGCAACAACTAAAACGGATAGCTCACGTATCTCGAAGAGTGAATAATGATATAATCAATACACTGACGTTCCACGAGTAGGGCGAGAGACTTTAGGACTTTCAACAGCCGCAACAACTAAAACAGATAGCTCACGTATCTCGAAGATTGAATAATGACATAATCAAAATAGTGACGTTCCGCGAGAAGGGCGAAAGACTTTAGGACTTTCAACAGCAGCAACAACTAAAACGGATAGCTCACGTATCTCGAAGAGTGAATAATGATATAATCAAAATACTGACGTTCCACGACAAGGGCGAGAGACTTGAGGCCTTTCAACAGCAGCAACCCCTAAAACGGATAGCCCATGTATCTCGAAGTTTGAATAATGACATAATCAATATACTGACGTTCCACGAGAAGGGGAGAAACTTTAGGACATTCAACAGCATGCAACAACTAAATCGGATAGCTCATGTATGTCGAAGAATGAATAATGACTTCATCAAAATACTGACGTTCCACGAGAATGGCGAGAGCCTTTAGGACTTTCAACAGCAGCAACAACTTAAACGAATAGCTCATGTATCTCGAAGTGTGAATAATGACATAATCAAAATACTAACGTTCCACGAGAAGGACGAGAAATTTAAGGACGTTCAACTGCAGCAACAACTAAAACAGATAGGTCATGTATCTCGAAGAGTGAATAATTATATAATCAAAATACTGACGTTCCACGAGAAGGACGAGAAACTTAAGGACGTTCAACTGCAGCAACAACTAAAACGGATAGGTCATGTATCTCGAAGAGTGAATAATGACATAATCAAAACACTGACGTTCCACGAGAAGGACGAGAAACTTAAGGACGTTCAACTGCAGCAACAACTAAAACGGTTAGGTCATGTATCTCGAAGAGTGAATAATGATATAATCAAAATACTGACGTTCCACGAGAAGGACGAGAAACTTAAGGACGTTCAACTGCAGCAACAAGTAAAACGGATAGGTCATATATCTCGAAGAGTGAATAATGATATAATCAAAATACTGACGTTCCACGAGAAGGACGAGAAACTTAAGCACGTTCAACTGCAGCAACAACTAAAACGGATAGCTCATGTATCTCGAAGAGTGAATAATGATATAATCAAAATACTGACGTTCCACGAGAAGGACGAGAAACTTAAGGACGTTCAACTGCAGCAACAACTAAAACTGATAGGTCATGTATCTCGAAGAGTGAATAATGATATAATCAAAATACTGACGTTCCACGAGAAGGACGAGAAACTTAAGGACGTTCAACTGCAGCAACAACTAAAACGGATAGCTCATGTATCTCGAAGAGTGAATAATGATATAATCAAAATACTGACGTTCCACGAGAAGGACGAGAAACTTAAGGACGTTCAACTGCAGCAACAACTAAAACGGATAAGTCATGTATCTCGAAGAGTGAATAATGATATAATCAAAATACTGACGTTCCATGAGAAGGACGAGAAACTTAAGGACGTTCAACTGCAGCAACAACTAAAACGGATAGGTCATGTATCTCGAAGAGTGAATAATGATATAATCAAAATACTGACGTTCCACGAGAAGGACGAGAAACTTAAGGACGTTCAACTGCAGCAACAACTAAAAGGGATAGCTTATGTATCTCGATAAGTGAATAATGACATAATCTATATACTGACGTTCCACGAGAAGGGCGAGAGACTTTAGGTCATTCAACAGCAGCAACAACTAAAACGGATAGCTCATGTATCTCGAAGGGTGAATAATGACATAATCAAAACACTGACGTTCCACGAGTAGGGCGAGAGACTTTAGAACTTTCAACAGCCGCAACAACTAAAACGGATAGCTCAAGTATCTCGATGAGTGAATAATGACATAATCAATATACTGACGTTCCACGCGAAAGGAGAGAGACTTTAGGACTTTCAAAAGCAGCAACAACTAAAACGGATAGCTCACGTATGTCGAAGAGTGAATAATGACATAATCAACATACTGACGTTCCACGAGAATGTCGATAGACTTTAGGACTTACAACAGCAGCAACAACTAAAACGGATAGCTCTTGTATCTCGATGAGTGAATAATGACATAATCAATAAACTGACGTTCCACGAGAAGGGCGAGAGACTTTAGGACTTTCAACAGCAGCAACAACTAAAGCGGATAGCTCATGCATCTCGAACAGTGAATAATGATATAATCAAAATACTGACGTTCCACAGGAAGGGCAGGAGACTTTAGGACTTTCAACAGCAGCAACAAAGGAAACAGATAGCTCATGTATCTCGAAAAGTGAATAATGATATAATCAAAATACTGACGTTCCACGAGAATGTCGAGAGACTTTAGGATTTTCAACAGCAGCAACAACTAAAATGGATAGCTCATGTATCTCCAAAAGTGGATAATGACATAATCAAAATACTGACATTCCCAGAGAAGGGCGAGAGACTTTAGGACTTTCAACAGCAGCAACAACTTAAACGGATAGCTCACGTATCTCGAAGAGTGAATAATGATATAATCAATACACTGACGTTCCACGAGTAGGGCGAGAGACTTTAGGACTTTCAACAGCCGCAACAACTAAAACAGATAGCTCACGTATCTCGAAGATTGAATAATGATATAATCAAAATACTGACGTTCCACGAGAAGGACGAGAAACTTAAGGACGTTCAACTGCAGCAACAACTAAAACTGATAGGTCATGTATCTCGAAGAGTGAATAATGATATAATCAAAATACTGACGTTCCACGAGAAGGACGAGAAACTTAAGGACGTTCAACTGCAGCAACAACTAAAACGGATAGCTCATGTATCTCGAAGAGTGAATAATGATATAATCAAAATACTGACGTTCCACGAGAAGGACGAGAAACTTAAGGACGTTCAACTGCAGCAACAACTAAAACGGATAAGTCATGTATCTCGAAGAGTGAATAATGATATAATCAAAATACTGACGTTCCATGAGAAGGACGAGAAACTTAAGGACGTTCAACTGCAGCAACAACTAAAACGGATAGGTCATGTATCTCGAAGAGTGAATAATGATATAATCAAAATACTGACGTTCCACGAGAAGGACGAGAAACTTAAGGACGTTCAACTGCAGCAACAACTAAAAGGGATAGCTTATGTATCTCGATAAGTGAATAATGACATAATCTATATACTGACGTTCCACGAGAAGGGCGAGAGACTTTAGGTCATTCAACAGCCGCAACAACTAAAACGGATAGCTCATGTATCTCGAAGGGTGAATAATGACATAATCAAAACACTGACGTTCCACGAGTAGGGCGAGAGACTTTAGGACTTTCAACAGCCGCAACAACTAAAACGGATAGCTCAAGTATCTCGATGAGTGAATAATGACATAATCAATATACTGACGTTCCACGCGAAAGGAGAGAGACTTTAGGATTTCAAAAGCAGCAACAACTAAAACGGATAGCTCACGTATGTCGAAGAGTGAATAATGACATAATCAACATACTGACGTTCCACGAGAATGTCGATAGACTTTAGGACTTACAACAGCAGCAACAACTAAAACGGATAGCTCTTGTATCTCGATGAGTGAATAATGACATAATCAATAAACTGACGTTCCACGAGAAGGGCGAGAGACTTTAGGACTTTCAACAGCAGCAACAACTAAAGCGGATAGCTCATGCATCTCGAACAGTGAATAATGATATAATCAAAATACTGACGTTCCACAGGAAGGGCAGGAGACTTTAGGACTTTCAACAGCAGCAACAAAGGAAACAGATAGCTCATGTATCTCGAAAAGTGAATAATGATATAATCAAAATACTGACGTTCCACGAGAATGTCGAGAGACTTTAGGATTTTCAACAGCAGCAACAACTAAAATGGATAGCTCATGTATCTCCAAAAGTGGATAATGACATAATCAAAATACTGACATTCCCAGAGAAGGGCGAGAGACTTTAGGACTTTCAACAGCAGCAACAACTAAAACGGATAGCTCACGTATCTCGAAGAGTGAATAATGATATAATCAATACACTGACGTTCCACGAGTAGGGCGAGAGACTTTAGGACTTTCAACAGCCGCAACAACTAAAACAGATAGCTCACGTATCTCGAAGATTGAATAATGACATAATCAAAATAGTGACGTTCCGCGAGAAGGGCGAAAGACTTTAGGACTTTCAACAGCAGCAACAACTAAAACGGATAGCTCACGTATCTCGAAGAGTGAATAATGACATAATCAACATACTGACGTTCCACGAGAATGTCGATAGACTTTAGGACTTACAACAGCAGCAACAACTAAAACGGATAGCTCTTGTATCTCGATGAGTGAATAATGACATAATCAATAAACTGACGTTCCACGAGATGGGCGAGAGACTTTAGGACTTTCAACAGCAGCAACAACTAAAGCGGATAGCTCATGCATCTCGAACAGTGAATAATGTTATAATCAAAATACTGACGTTCCACAGGAAGGGCGGGAGACTTTAGGACTTTCAACAGCAGCAACAAAGGAAACAGATAGCTCATGTATCTCGAAAAGTGAATAATGATATAATCAAAATACTGACGTTCCACGAGAATGTCGATAGACTTTAGGACTTACAACAGCAGCAACAACTAAAACGGATAGCTCTTGTATCTCGATGAGTGAATAATGACATAATCAATAAACTGACGTTCCACGAGAAGGGCGAGAGACTTTAGGACTTTCAACAGCAGCAACAACTAAAGCGGATAGCTCATGCATCTCGAACAGTGAATAATGTTATAATCAAAATACTGACGTTCCACAGGAAGGGCGGGAGACTTTAGGACTTTCAACAGCAGCAACAAAGGAAACAGATAGCTCATGTATCTCGAAAAGTGAATAATGATATAATCAAAATACTGACATTCCCAGAGAAGGGCGAGAGACTTTAGGACTTTCAACAGCAGCAACAACTAAAACGGATAGCTCACGTATCTCGAAGAGTGAATAATGATATAATCAATACACTGACGTTCCACGAGTAGGGCGAGAGACTTTAGGACTTTCAACAGCCGCAACAACTAAAACAGATAGCTCACGTATCTCGAAGATTGAATAATGATATAATCAAAATACTGACGTTCCACGAGAAGGACGAGAAACTTAAGGACGTTCAACTGCAGCAACAACTAAAACTGATAGGTCATGTATCTCGAAGAGTGAATAATGATATAATCAAAATACTGACGTTCCACGAGAAGGACGAGAAACTTAAGGACGTTCAACTGCAGCAACAACTAAAACGGATAGCTCATGTATCTCGAAGAGTGAATAATGATATAATCAAAATACTGACGTTCCACGAGAAGGACGAGAAACTTAAGGACGTTCAACTGCAGCAACAACTAAAACGGATAAGTCATGTATCTCGAAGAGTGAATAATGATATAATCAAAATACTGACGTTCCATGAGAAGGACGAGAAACTTAAGGACGTTCAACTGCAGCAACAACTAAAACGGATAGGTCATGTATCTCGAAGAGTGAATAATGATATAATCAAAATACTGACGTTCCACGAGAAGGACGAGAAACTTAAGGACGTTCAACTGCAGCAACAACTAAAAGGGATAGCTTATGTATCTCGATAAGTGAATAATGACATAATCTATATACTGACGTTCCACGAGAAGGGCGAGAGACTTTAGGTCATTCAACAGCAGCAACAACTAAAACGGATAGCTCATGTATCTCGAAGGGTGAATAATGACATAATCAAAACACTGACGTTCCACGAGTAGGGCGAGAGACTTTAGGACTTTCAACAGCCGCAACAACTAAAACGGATAGCTCAAGTATCTCGATGAGTGAATAATGACATAATCAATATACTGACGTTCCACGCGAAAGGAGAGAGACTTTAGGACTTTCAAAAGCAGCAACAACTAAAACGGATAGCTCACGTATGTCGAAGAGTGAATAATGACATAATCAACATACTGACGTTCCACGAGAATGTCGATAGACTTTAGGACTTACAACAGCAGCAACAACTAAAACGGATAGCTCTTGTATCTCGATGAGTGAATAATGACATAATCAATAAACTGACGTTCCACGAGAAGGGCAGGAGACTTTAGGACTTTCAACAGCAGCAACAAAGGAAACAGATAGCTCATGTATCTCGAAAAGTGAATAATGATATAATCAAAATACTGACGTTCCACGAGAATGTCGAGAGACTTTAGGATTTTCAACAGCAGCAACAACTAAAATGGATAGCTCATGTATCTCCAAAAGTGGATAATGACATAATCAAAATACTGACATTCCCAGAGAAGGGCGAGAGACTTTAGGACTTTCAACAGCAGCAACAACTAAAACGGATAGCTCACGTATCTCGAAGAGTGAATAATGATATAATCAATACACTGACGTTCCACGAGTAGGGCGAGAGACTTTAGGACTTTCAACAGCCGCAACAACTAAAACAGATAGCTCACGTATCTCGAAGATTGAATAATGACATAATCAAAATAGTGACGTTCCGCGAGAAGGGCGAAAGACTTTAGGACTTTCAACAGCAGCAACAACTAAAACGGATAGCTCTTGTATCTCGATGAGTGAATAATGACATAATCAATAAACTGACGTTCCACGAGATGGGCGAGAGACTTTAGGACTTTCAACAGCAGCAACAACTAAAGCGGATAGCTCATGCATCTCGAACAGTGAATAATGTTATAATCAAAATACTGACGTTCCACAGGAAGGGCGGGAGACTTTAGGACTTTCAACAGCAGCAACAAAGGAAACAGATAGCTCATGTATCTCGAAAAGTGAATAATGATATAATCAAAATACTGACGTTCCACGAGAATGTCGATAGACTTTAGGACTTACAACAGCAGCAACAACTAAAACGGATAGCTCTTGTATCTCGATGAGTGAATAATGACATAATCAATAAACTGACGTTCCACGAGAAGGGCGAGAGACTTTAGGACTTTCAACAGCAGCAACAACTAAAGCGGATAGCTCATGCATCTCGAACAGTGAATAATGTTATAATCAAAATACTGACGTTCCACAGGAAGGGCGGGAGACTTTAGGACTTTCAACAGCAGCAACAAAGGAAACAGATAGCTCATGTATCTCGAAAAGTGAATAATGATATAATCAAAATACTGACATTCCCAGAGAAGGGCGAGAGACTTTAGGACTTTCAACAGCAGCAACAACTAAAACGGATAGCTCACGTATCTCGAAGAGTGAATAATGATATAATCAATACACTGACGTTCCACGAGTAGGGCGAGAGACTTTAGGACTTTCAACAGCCGCAACAACTAAAACAGATAGCTCACGTATCTCGAAGATTGAATAATGATATAATCAAAATACTGACGTTCCACGAGAAGGACGAGAAACTTAAGGACGTTCAACTGCAGCAACAACTAAAACTGATAGGTCATGTATCTCGAAGAGTGAATAATGATATAATCAAAATACTGACGTTCCACGAGAAGGACGAGAAACTTAAGGACGTTCAACTGCAGCAACAACTAAAACGGATAGCTCATGTATCTCGAAGAGTGAATAATGATATAATCAAAATACTGACGTTCCACGAGAAGGACGAGAAACTTAAGGACGTTCAACTGCAGCAACAACTAAAACGGATAAGTCATGTATCTCGAAGAGTGAATAATGATATAATCAAAATACTGACGTTCCATGAGAAGGACGAGAAACTTAAGGACGTTCAACTGCAGCAACAACTAAAACGGATAGGTCATGTATCTCGAAGAGTGAATAATGATATAATCAAAATACTGACGTTCCACGAGAAGGACGAGAAACTTAAGGACGTTCAACTGCAGCAACAACTAAAAGGGATAGCTTATGTATCTCGATAAGTGAATAATGACATAATCTATATACTGACGTTCCACGAGAAGGGCGAGAGACTTTAGGTCATTCAACAGCAGCAACAACTAAAACGGATAGCTCATGTATCTCGAAGGGTGAATAATGACATAATCAAAACACTGACGTTCCACGAGTAGGGCGAGAGACTTTAGGACTTTCAACAGCCGCAACAACTAAAACGGATAGCTCAAGTATCTCGATGAGTGAATAATGACATAATCAATATACTGACGTTCCACGCGAAAGGAGAGAGACTTTAGGACTTTCAAAAGCAGCAACAACTAAAACGGATAGCTCACGTATGTCGAAGAGTGAATAATGACATAATCAACATACTGACGTTCCACGAGAATGTCGATAGACTTTAGGACTTACAACAGCAGCAACAACTAAAACGGATAGCTCTTGTATCTCGATGAGTGAATAATGACATAATCAATAAACTGACGTTCCACGAGAAGGGCAGGAGACTTTAGGACTTTCAACAGCAGCAACAAAGGAAACAGATAGCTCATGTATCTCGAAAAGTGAATAATGATATAATCAAAATACTGACGTTCCACGAGAATGTCGAGAGACTTTAGGATTTTCAACAGCAGCAACAACTAAAATGGATAGCTCATGTATCTCCAAAAGTGGATAATGACATAATCAAAATACTGACATTCCCAGAGAAGGGCGAGAGACTTTAGGACTTTCAACAGCAGCAACAACTAAAACGGATAGCTCACGTATCTCGAAGAGTGAATAATGATATAATCAATACACTGACGTTCCACGAGTAGGGCGAGAGACTTTAGGACTTTCAACAGCCGCAACAACTAAAACAGATAGCTCACGTATCTCGAAGATTGAATAATGACATAATCAAAATAGTGACGTTCCGCGAGAAGGGCGAAAGACTTTAGGACTTTCAACAGCAGCAACAACTAAAACGGATAGCTCACGTATCTCGAAGAGTGAATAGTGACATAATCAACATACTGACGTTCCACGAGAATGTCGATAGACTTTAGGACTTACAACAGCAGCAACAACTAAAACGGATAGCTCTTGTATCTCGATGAGTGAATAATGACATAATCAATAAACTGACGTTCCACGAGAAGGGCGAGAGACTTTAGGACTTTCAACAGCAGCAACAACTAAAGCGGATAGCTCATGCATCTCGAACAGTGAATAATGTTATAATCAAAATACTGACGTTCCACAGGAAGGGCGGGAGACTTTAGGACTTTCAACAGCAGCAACAAAGGAAACAGATAGCTCATGTATCTCGAAAAGTGAATAATGATATAATCAAAATACTGACGTTCCACGAGAATGTCGAGAGACTTTAGGATTTTCAACAGCAGCAACAACTAAAACGGATAGCTCACGTATCTCGAAGAGTGAATAATGATATAATCAATACACTGACGTTCCACGAGTAGGGCGAGAGACTTTAGGACTTTCAACAGCCGCAACAACTAAAACAGATAGCTCACGTATCTCGAAGATTGAATAATGACATAATCAAAATAGTGACGTTCCGCGAGAAGGGCGAAAGACTTTAGGACTTTCAACAGCAGCAACAACTAAAACGGATAGCTCACGTATCTCGAAGAGTGAATAATGATATAATCAAAATACTGACGTTCCACGAGAAGGGCGAGAGACTTGAGGCCTTTCAACAGCAGCAACCCCTAAAACGGATAGCCCATGTATCTCGAAGTTTGAATAATGACATAATCAATATACTGACGTTCCACGAGAAGGGGAGAAACTTTAGGACATTCAACAGCATGCAACAACTAAATCGGATAGCTCATGTATGTCGAAGAATGAATAATGACTTCATCAAAATACTGACGTTCCACGAGAATGGCGAGAGCCTTTAGGACTTTCAACAGCAGCAACAACTTAAACGAATAGCTCATATATCTCGAAGTGTGAATAATGACATAATCAAAATACTAACGTTCCACGAGAAGGACGAGAAACTTAAGGACGTTCAACTGCAGCAACAACTAAAACAGATAGGTCATGTATCTCGAAGAGTGAATAATTATATAATCAAAATACTGACGTTCCACGAGAAGGACGAGAAACTTAAGGACGTTCAACTGCAGCAACAACTAAAACGGATAGGTCATGTATCTCGAAGAGTGAATAATGACATAATCAAAACACTGACGTTCCACGAGAAGGACGAGAAACTTAAGGACGTTCAACTGCAGCAACAACTAAAACGGATAGGTCATGTATCTCGAAGAGTGAATAATGATATAATCAAAATACTGACGTTCCACGAGAAGGACGAGAAACTTAAGGACGTTCAACTGCAGCAACAACTAAAACGGATAGCTCATGTATCTCGAAGAGTGAATAATGATATAATCAAAATACTGACGTTCCACGAGAAGGACGAGAAACTTAAGGACGTTCAACTGCAGCAACAACTAAAACGGATAAGTCATGTATCTCGAAGAGTGAATAATGATATAATCAAAATACTGACGTTCCATGAGAAGGACGAGAAACTTAAGGACGTTCAACTGCAGCAACAACTAAAACGGATAGGTCATGTATCTCGAAGAGTGAATAATGATATAATCAAAATACTGACGTTCCACGAGAAGGACGAGAATCTTAAGGACGTTCAACTGCAGCAACAACTAAAACGGATAGGTCATGTATCTCGAAGAGTGAATAATGATATAATCAATACACTGACGTTCCACGAGTAGGGCGAGAGACTTTAGGACTTTCAACAGCCGCAACAACTAAAACAGATAGCTCACGTATCTCGAAGATTGAATAATGACATAATCAAAATAGTGACGTTCCGCGAGAAGGGCGAAAGACTTTAGGACTTTCAACAGCAGCAACAACTAAAACGGATAGCTCACGTATCTCGAAGAGTGAATAATGATATAATCAAAATACTGACGTTCCACGAGAAGGGCGAGAGACTTGAGGCCTTTCAACAGCAGCAACCGCTAAAACGGATAGCCCATGTATCTCGAAGTTTGAATAATGACATAATCAATATACTGACGTTCCACGAGAAGGGGAGAAACTTTAGGACATTCAACAGCATGCAACAACTAAATCGGATAGCTCATGTATGTCGAAGAATGAATAATGACTTCATCAAAATACTGACGTTCCACGAGAATGGCGAGAGCCTTTAGGACTTTCAACAGCAGCAACAACTTAAACGAATAGCTCATATATCTCGAAGTGTGAATAATGACATAGAAAAATACTAACGTTCCACGAGAAGGACGAGAAACTTAAGGGCGTTCAACTGCAGCAACAACTAAAACGGATAGATCATGTATCTCGAAGAGTGAATAATGATATAATCAAAATACTGACGTTCCACGAGAAGGACGAGAAACTTAAGGACGTTCAACTGCAGCAACAACTAAAACGGATAGGTCATGTATCTCGAAGAGTGAATAATGATATAATCAAAATACTGACGTTCCACGAGAAGGACGAGAAACTTAAGGACGTTCAACTGCAGCAACAACTAAAACGGATAGCTCATGTATCTCGAAGAGTGAATAATGTTATAATCAAAATACTGACGTTCCACGAGAAGGACGAGAAACTTAAGGACGTTCAACTGCAGCAACAACTAAAACGGATAAGTCATGTATCTCGAAGAGTGAATAATGATATAATCAAAATACTGACGTTCCATGAGAAGGACGAGAAACTTAAGGACGTTCAACTGCAGCAACAACTAAAACGGATAGGTCATGTATCTCGAAGAGTGAATAATGATATAATCAAAATACTGACGTTCCACGAGAAGGACGAGAAACTTAAGGACGTTCAACTGCAGCAACAACTAAAACGGATAGGTCATGTATCTCGAAGAGTGAATAATGATATAATCAATTCACTGACGTTCCACGAGTAGGGCGAGAGACTTTAGGACTTTCAACAGCCGCAACAACTAAAACAGATAGCTCACGTATCTCGAAGATTGAATAATGACATAATCAAAATAGTGACGTTCCGCGAGAAGGGCGAAAGACTTTAGGACTTTCAACAGCAGCAACAACTAAAACGGATAGCTCACGTATCTCGAAGAGTGAATAATGATATAATCAAAATACTGACGTTCCACGAGAAGGGCGAGAGACTTGAGGCCTTTCAACAGCAGCAACCGCTAAAACGGATAGCCCATGTATCTCGAAGTTTGAATAATGACATAATCAATATACTGACGTTCCACGAGAAGGGGAGAAACTTTAGGACATTCAACAGCATGCAACAACTAAATCGGATAGCTCATGTATGTCGAAGAATGAATAATGACTTCATCAAAATACTGACGTTCCACGAGAATGGCGAGAGCCTTTAGGACTTTCAACAGCAGCAACAACTTAAACGAATAGCTCATATATCTCGAAGTGTGAATAATGACATAATCAAAATACTAACGTTCCACGAGAAGGACGAGAAACTTAAGGGCGTTCAACTGCAGCAACAACTAAAACAGATAGGTCATGTATCTCGAAGAGTGAATAATGATATAATCAAAATACTGACGTTCCACGAGAAGGACGAGAAACTTAAGGACGTTCAACTGCAGCAACAACTAAAACGGATAGCTCATGTATCTCGAAGATTGAATAATGATATAATCAATACACTGACGTTCCACGAGTAGGGCGAGAGACTTTAGGACTTTCAACAGCCGCAACAACTAAAACAGATAGCTCACGTATCTCGAAGATTGAATAATGACATAATCAAAATAGTGACGTTCCGCGAGAAGGGCGAAAGACTTTAGGACTTTCAACAGCAGCAACAACTAAAACGGATAGCTCACGTATCTCGAAGAGTGAATAATGATATAATCAAAATACTGACGTTCCACGAGAAGGGCGAGAGACTTGAGGCCTTTCAACAGCAGCAACCGCTAAAACGGATAGCCCATGTATCTCGAAGTTTGAATAATGACATAATCAATATACTGACGTTCCACGAGAAGGGGAGAAACTTTAGGACATTCAACAGCATGCAACAACTAAATCGGATAGCTCATGTATGTCGAAGAATGAATAATGACTTCATCAAAATACTGACGTTCCACGAGAATGGCGAGAGCCTTTAGGACTTTCAACAGCAGCAACAACTTAAACGAATAGCTCATATATCTCGAAGTGTGAATAATGACATAATCAAAATACTAACGTTCCACGAGAAGGACGAGAAACTTAAGGGCGTTCAACTGCAGCAACAACTAAAACAGATAGGTCATGTATCTCGAAGAGTGAATAATTATATAATCAAAATACTGACGTTCCACGAGAAGGACGAGAAACTTAAGGACGTTCAACTGCAGCAACAACTAAAACGGATAGGTCATGTATCTCGAAGAGTGAATAATGATATAATCAAAATACTGACGTTCCACGAGAAGGACGAGAAACTTAAGGACGTTCAACTGCAGCAACAACTAAAACGGATAGGTCATATATCTCGAAGAGTGAATAATGATATAATCAAAATACTGACGTTCCACGAGAAGGACGAGAAACTTAAGGACGTTCAACTGCAGCAACAACTAAAACGGATAGGTCATGTATCTCGAAGAGTGAATAATGATATAATCAAAATACTGACGTTCCACGAGAAGGACGAGAAACTTAAGGACGTTCAACTGCAGCAACAACTAAAACGGATAGGTCATGTATCTCGAAGAGTGAATAATGATATAATCAAAATACTGACGTTCCACGAGAAGGACGAGAAACTTAAGGACGTTCAACTGCAGCAACAACTAAAACGGATAGCTCATGTATCTCGAAGAGTGAATAATGATATAATCAAAATACTGACGTTCCACGAGAAGGACGAGAAACTTAAGGACGTTCAACTGCAGCAACAACTAAAACGGATAAGTCATGTATCTCGAAGAGTGAATAATGATATAATCAAAATACTGACGTTCCACGAGAAGGACGAGAAACTTAAGGACGTTCAACTGCAGCAACAACTAAAACGGATAGGTCATGTATCTCGAAGAGTGAATAATGATATAATCAAAATACTGACGTTCCACGAGAAGGACGAGAAACTTAAGGACGTTCAACTGCAGCAACAACTAAAACGGATAGGTCATGTATCTCGAAGAGTGAATAATGATATAATCAAAATACTGACTTTCCACGAGAAGGACGAGAAACTTAAGGACGTTCAACTGCAGCAACAACTAAAACGGATAGGTCATGTATCTCGAAGAGTGAATAATGATATAATCAAAATACTGACGTTCCACGAGAAGGACGAGAAACTTAAGGATGTTCAACTGCAGCAACAACTAAAACGGATAGCTCATGTATCTCGAAGAGTGAATAATGATATAATCAAAATACTGACGTTCGACGGGAAGGGCGAGAGACTTTAGGACTTTCAACAGCAGCAACAACTAAAACGGATAGCTCATGTATCTCGAAGAGTGTATAATCACATACTCATAATACTGACGTTCCAGGAGAAGGGCGAGAGACCCGAAGACTTTCAACAGCAGAAACAACTAAAACGCTGAGCTCATGTATCTCGAAGAGTGAATATTGAAATAATCAAGATACTGACGTTCCACGAGCAATGCTAGAGACTTGAGGTCTTTCAACAGCAGCAACACCTAAAACGGATAGCTCAAGTATTTTGATGTGTGAATAATGACAGTCACCATACTGACGTTAACCACCAGTTCAAACATATAAGGAATCCCTCATCAATACAAAGTCGAGCAATGACAGCAAATGAACTTGAGAAACCTATTATCCCGAACATTCGGTTTACGATAAAGATTTTATAAATTTCAACCGACAACAATAAATGCTGAATATTTCCTAATAAGGAAAAATTAACATTTTCTTTTCCATATATATTTAACATTTGCTGTCGAAAAGATATTGAAGAATGAAGAAATAATAATAATAACAATAATAATGAAGAAGAAGAAGTAGAAGAAGAAGAAGAATGAGGAAGAGACGGAGAAGAAGAAGAAGAGGGAGGCAGATGAGAATGAAGAGGAGGAAGAGAAGAAAAATAAGAGAAAGAAGAAAAAGAAAGATGAGAAGAAGAAGAAGAAGAAGAAGAAGAAGAAGAAGAAGAAGAAGAAGAAGAAGAAGAAGAAGAAGAAGAAGAAGAATGAGGAGGCGTCAGAGAAAAAGAAGAAGAAGGATGAAAAGAAGTAGAAGGGGAAGAAAAAGTATGATAAGAAAATGAAATAATAATAATAGTAGTAGTAGTAGTAGAAGAAAAAGAAGAAGCAGCTAATGTTTCCACATCTTTTCGCATCCCTTTTCTCATCACTATCGTATTTTCTGTCACTTTTCTCCCTTAACTACCCCAAAATGTAATACACGTCATCATCTATGTAGCCATCTCAATTTGCCATCCTTCTTTTCCCTACTGGGCTGAATCTGAATTTTTTCTTTATTTACTTTTTTCTTTTTTGAACGTCGTTAACATGAACTGCAGTTTGCTTAGCACTTCTCTTACAAACTGATTACGACCAACTACTACCTGGACAATAGCTGCCTTGTCATCGGGGCATGCCTTATTTGAGAGGACATGACTTACGACACACACAGCGTCCTAACGAATCGGTGAATGCAAAGATGGGCGGGTCATGCGTCGATGGGGAGCGACAGTGGCGAGGGAGACCTACTTCTTTATATAAAAGGAAACAAGTCTTACTCCTTAAAAAAGAAAAATTATATAAAAGGGCACGCTGATGGCGCAGAGGAAGACAAGTAAATTTTCCGGAATTAGTTATTTTCTCTCGAATTCAGCCACGGCAGGTTCTCATTTCCGTGGACGGATAAATAAGGCAAACTTTTACGAATTCTTCTTTTCTTTTTTCTTTTCTTTTTTTTTCTTTCTTTCTTCTTGCGAGAAAATAATTTTGAAGAGTTTGTTCACGTGTGTGCGTCGTTGTCTTAGGCACACATTAAATAACACATAAATATCAGTTCACCGACGAGCATAAAATCAAAATAATTGTGTCCATGATTGTGTTTTTGTCTATCTCTTCTCATCCTGTTTCTTTCCCTTTTTCTTTCTGTCTTTCTTTCTTTCTTTCTTTTTTTCTTTCTTTCTTTCTTTCTTTCTTTCTTTCTTTTCACTGATTTTACTTTCTGTCTTTTACTTGTTTTCGTATTCATTCTTTTTCCTTTACCATATAATTCTGATGCCTGATCACTTGATCAGATTTTGGGAAGTGGGTCGGTCTAACAACTTCTCAATACCTACCCATCCCACACAGGTTAACACACAAATATATTTCTCGCTAAAATCTATCTTACACATTTATAAGTCTACCATTTGTCCATGCATTGAATATTGCTACCATATCTGGTCTGATGCTTCTGCTATGTATTTAGTGATGCTTGATAAAATACAAAGAATCTGCAATGCTATTGGTCTTGACTTGGCATTTCGGTTTCAGTCGCTTTCCCAAACGCTGTAATGTAGCTTCCCTGTGTCTTTTCTATAAATACTTTCATGGCAATTGTACTGATAGGTTTCCCTCTTTCGTACCTAGAATTTATGAATCATCATTTTGCAGTTTAAATAGCTAGATGAAACCGTAAGTTCTATGCTAATAGTTCCTTCTCTCGCACTTCTCGCTTGCCAAAGTCTCTTCTGGCTTCTTGCATTTCAGTCAAATTTGATCTTAAAGATTTACATGTGGTGTCATATTCTCTCTTCTTAATAATGTTTTATTTTTCTTATATTCTCTCACACTCAGTAACCCTTTGCGTCTTAGGGGCCTTATTAACTTGCTTGTGCTAAAATGATTATATATATATATATATATATTAACCCAAGTACTTTCGATCTCATCGAGATCAGCCTTGGGGGTGAATTGCGAAAACAAACTTAAAGTATGTGTAATCGTGGTGACAGTGATTTTACAAATACGCACGAATGCGCTCTGAAATAGTTATTTTAAAATTAACCGTTGTAGTTACGATGTTTTGTAAACAAGCGTTCCTAGTGCAAGGGAGATAACCAGAAATGGTAAATTGAAAAATGGTGTTAAATGTTAGTCAGCTCAAAGGCATTTTAAAACATTGCTACTATACTCTTAATAGATGTTGTTTCCTGTTGCTTGCTTTTGATACAGAGGGCCTCAAGTATTTGAAGTTTTTGTTTTATTATTTTCCTGGTGTAGTATATTGGTGTTGTCAACAAGTATTTTCCTGTATTGTGAAGGTGGACAGGAATGTGTCTTTAAATGTTGTGCGTCACACACACACACACACACACACACACACACACACACACACACACACACACACACACACACACACACACACATATATATATATATATATAAAAGAAGTAATGGATTTCTATTTACTAATATTTTATATGTGCTCTTTAAATCCTACCGGAGAGCGCATATTTTTACTTAATGAGATTTTTCTCGAATAAATATACTGTTTAATAAAAAAAAAAACGGAGCATCTACTGAAATATTAATAAAAATAATATTTAAAGTAACATATATATATATATACTTATCTCTCTCTCTCTCTCTCTCTCTCTCTCTCTATATATATATATATATATATATATATATATATATATATATATGTATAATATTGTACAGGATTCTCTCTAATAAAAAGTAATTCACAGATTATTTATAAAAAATTAAACTTCTCGGTTGAATTTAACAAAACTTATTTTTCTGAATCTCTGCTGCGTAAATGCAGCTTATATATATATATATATATATATATATATATATATATATATAAAAATAAAAAGTAATAGAATTTGGAAGATTTAGGAAAAACGCTATAAGTTCAACAGAATGCACCGGACGGCCGTTTCGTCCTGTTTTGGCACTCATCAGCAGTGCGCATCCGCTACCGAGATTCGAACTCGAACCGTTTCGATACAACACCAGCATCATACCAACTGTACCAACAGGCCTCGATGCCGCAGAAGAAACTGAATAGACTCGATATAGCGCCGCTACTCACAAATTCCGTGGTGATACCCGTCCGAGTATTCAGAACCCAACGGATTGTGACCCAAGAGCCACGTCTTTTCTTTCCCTCGAACCGCACCAAGGCAGAGCATTAGTTGCGTCAAGCAAAGATATACAATTGACAGAATTTTTGTACAGTTGCTATGACTCCTGTGTTGTATCGAAACAGTCATGGTTCGAATCTCGGTAGTGGAGGTGCACAGTTGATGAGTCCCAAAATCGGACGAAACGGCCGTCCAGTGCTTTCTGCATTCTCTTGTGGATTCTTATGGACTCGATGAATTACTATAATGATTTGCCTAATTCCCCCAAATTCTATTGCTTGTATATCCTTGCTTGAGCATTTCTTCTTCGTCACCGAGGCCCGTTGGTACAGTTGGTATGACGCTTGTGATGTATTGATAACGGTGGAGGCGCACTGATGATGTGTTCGAAAATATGACAAAACGGCCATCCAGTCCATTCTGATGACGATTTTTCTAAACTCGATGAATTACTATAATGATGTATGATAAAAAAACTTTTTACTTTTGAAAATTTAAATAATTTATATACACATTACACGTTTTAAAAAGTCACAACGGTTATATATATATATATATATATATATATATATATATATATATATATATATATATATATATATATATACACACACACACACACACAGGGTGTCCATAAAGGTTCGTGTGCACTTTATATATATATATATATATATATATATATATATATATGTATGCAGGGTGTCCATAAAGTTCGTGTGCACTTTAAAAAAATTATAACTTTATTTGTATTTGCGATGGAAATAATCTGTAAAAAATGTTATAAAGTTTAATGTGCCTGGTTTTAAGTCTAGCTAAAATAACTAATGTGATTTCAGGCATTACTGTAAATCAGTTGGCAAATGTTTTCCGTGAACTGCAAAATCGTATTACCCTTTGTATTGCTAATGATGGAGGACATGTGGAAACTTAAATAAAATTTCAATAAAACCTTAAAAAATATAGATTTACTTCTTTCTAATCCTTTTTAGAAATTATTTCTATCGCAAATACAAATAAAGTTATAAAATTTTTAAGTGCACACGAACTTTATATAATCATGTATATAATAACCCTGTATATAATCACAAACTTCGTTAACACCTAACAAAACACATTCAGTAAATTATTGGAGTTAAACGCGGTTAAATGAGACGTGATTTTTATAAATTTGTCAATATTAAAAATCACAACAGATGAAAAAAGTCTTTTTAACTTTTTCAATTCACTAAATGTTTATAAATTTATGAATAACAATTATTTTCATATTTATTTTTTATGAATTGGTAAATGATAAATATTGCATTAGTTTTGATACAATCGTATTAGTTTTTAGAATGTTGTAAATATAAAATGATTAACAATCCAATGAATAAATAATGTTTAATATGTTTGTTGTAAATTCTCAAGAACAAAAATGTATAAATTCAGTTTCATCATATGTTTAGATTTTATTATATTTCTAATAATCGCTTTTTAAAACAACAAACATTGCCGAAGAGTATTTAAAATAAAAGCGGTGTCATGGGAAAAACCGTCCTTTTGAATCTCCGTTTTATCGAGCACAAAGATCCATGTTTGCCAAAATTATTTTATTTGTTTATTTGCATTTTCTGTACCAAAAA
>OZ038498.1:4012500-4022500 GCA_964036315.1 Acanthosepion esculentum | reverse complement strand
AACCTTAAGTAATTTCCCGCCAACAAATGATAACCTGTCAAGGGGTTTGTAAGTGTTCTGTGTCGGCCAATGGTACAATAATCTTGCACCGGAAGTGAGGTCTGTGCTTTTTGCTATAAAGAGACAAAAACGACAACATTGGGTGTCAAAATTGAAAAGGATATAAAAAAATGGGAAACAAACGTAATAATTGAATAAGGTATTGGGGAGAAGAAAGGAAGTTTTTGACATGAGCTATGAAGAAAGAAAGAAAGAAAGAAAGAAAGAAGAGAATCGAAATGAAGAATAAGAAGAATCAGGAAGATATTGATGAAAGATAGGCTAAAGTAAAAGTACAAGGAAGTAAAGTTTTGACGAGGAAGAGAAAAAAAAAGCAATGAAAAATAAAACTAAAGAGAATTAAGGCAAAGGAAACAATTGAAAATATAACAATGCCAAGCAAAAATAAAAATAAAAAGCGATATATAAAAATATAAAAAGAAAGAAAGGATAGAGAGAAAAAAATGAATGCAAGTGAATCCTGCAAACAGTGAAAAAAAAAGGCTAAATGACGAAGCAAAGTAAAAGTGGGGGAGAAGAGAAAAAGAGGAAGCAGAGAGAAATAATGCGTCAGTGGAGGGAAGAAAGAGAAAAAATGAAAAAGAGAACGACAAGAAAGAGAAGAGTAGGAGAGAGGGAGAGAATGAAGTGATTTATAAGAGTTAAAGAAAGAAACTATTTATAAGAAGCAACAGCAGAAAAAAACATTTAAAAGAAAGACAAACAAAAATAGAGAAAGGCAGAGAGAAGGTGAAAAAAAAGAAAGATTAAAAGGGAGAAAGAATAGAAAAGAAACTAAAACGTGAAGCAATGTGAGCAAGAAACTGAAAAAGAAAAATAGATAGAATAAAAAACGTAAGAGAAGTAAAAAGAAAGAAAGGAAAAGGAAAGAAAGGAAATGTGAGAGGGAAAAAGGAAAAGAAACAGAATGGAAGGAAGACAGGAAGAAAAAGGTGTGAAAGAAAGAAAGAAAGAATATAAGAGGGAGAACGGAAAAGAAACAGAATATAACATAGAAAGAAAGAAAGAAAGAAAGAAAGAAAAAGAAAGAAAAAGAAAAAATTAGAATGTGAGAAAAAAGAAAGGAAAAGTAAATGTTAGAAAGAATAATGTTGTAAAAAGAAAGAAAGAAAGAAAGTAACAGGGGAAAAGGTAAAGAAATATAATGTAAGAAACACAGAAATACAGAAAGAAAGCAAGGAAAAAAAGAAAGAAAGAAAGGCAGAATGTGAGAGCGAGAGAACTGAAAAGAGAACGTTAGAAAAACAGAATTGTAAAAAGAAAGAAAGAAAGTAGAAAGAGTAGAAGGAAAAATAAAGTAAGATGAAATTACGAAAAGAAAATCAAATGGCGTAAAAGGGAAAATCGAAAAAAAAACAAACAAAGATTAAAAATAAAAGCAGAACAAAGATTATTTTCAGTTTGGCTGGGAAATTTTTGTCATCTTTGTTGCTGGTTGTTGAGATGTTAGGGACATTAAAAGACACGATGGCGTTGGTGTTCATATCGAAGAAGAGTCGATTAAAAGCAACGTATTGGACAGTATTTTTTTGCAAGTGGGAGGCTGGCTAGTATTGTAAGACTTGTCTGTTTACCTGTTTTGCAGTCCATGTTGGGCAAATTATTGAGTTAGCGTCACGTACGACGGAGGTTGGATTCTACCCCAACTTGATATAATATTCATCAAACATGGGGAAAGAGAGAGAGAGAGAGAGAGAGAGAGAGAGAGAGAGAGAGAGAGAGGGAGAGGGAGAGGGAGACAGAGACAGAGACAGAGACAGAGACAGAGAGGCAGAGTTTGAGAGAGGGAGAGGGGGGACATTTCAGTAAATACACGAGTTCGACTTTTATTAAATACAAATGTTGAAAAATACTTGGGAAGAAAAAAGACTTGAAAAAGGAAAGAAAAGGACAAGAAAGAAAAAAAGACGAGAGAGGCGAAGATACACAAAGCATCGAACGTATAGACCAAAGTGACTTTAAAGTAAAATTAGGAAGAGAGATAGACAGATAGATAGATAGAGAGAGAGAGAGAGAGAGAGAGAGAGAGAGAGAGAGAGAGAAGAGGAAAAAGTAAAAATGAGGAGGAAAAGAGGAAGAATATCCAGAAACTGAGAATGGACAAGGAATATTAGAAACGGAGAAAGAGACAAAGTGAGAGACAAATATGTCATAAGAACAGAGACATCATGAGAATAAAGAAAACATAAGAATAGAGACGTCATAATAAGAATAAAGACATCATAAGAATAAAGACATCATACGAATAAAGACATCATCAGAAGAATAAAGATATCATAATGATAAAGACATCAGAATAAAGACGTCATAAGAAGAATGTGCACATCATAAGAATAAAGACATCATAAAAATAAAGACATCATGAGCAGAATAAATTACTATGAGAATGATATTATAGGGAGGATTAAGAACTAAGACAAATGCAAAAGTAGGTATACAGTAAAAAAATCAAAACATGAGAAAATGTATTGATTATACAAACACCAATATAATACTACCATAATACTTACTGTATACCTACTTTTGCAGACCCTGTATATTAGGTTGTTCAAAAAATAATGCCCGGTATTAAAATAAACCTTTTAATTGTATTCTAATATTTTTTAAAAATCATTTCACCCCAAGCAAGGCGGGAATGTCATTAGTATACGGGGGGGGGTTATAGGGAGTGAAAGTGAGGGAAAAACTGGGTTTAGGAAGGATTGAGGAAATGACAAAAGATGACCGGGATTCAAGAACATAGAAGATGGCGATTGACGTTGCATTTCAATTGTTGAAGATTGTAGTTATCAGGGAAGCAATTAAACGGAAGTGACTTCCACAGGCGAGAAGTACGAGAAAAGAAACCGTCGGAGTAGAAGCTGCGGTTACGTTTAACTATTTCAGCAGTAAAAAGGTCAGACCTAGATGTCAATCTAGTAAACCGCTTAAATTCATGTAGTCGGTGCAGCAGGGAAAAAAGAGCAGTGGCCATGAAAATAGTTTCTCAATGGTCGTTAAATGAGACCAGTTTTTTTTTGTTTTGGAAGCGTTCACATTTACAAGCAATTTCTTAACCAATGATTGAAGATCATTTCCAAGAACAGCAGCCAGATTTACTTTATCAGCTCACATGGATTTGCTATCGAGACAAGAGTAAATGGTAGTGTCATGTGCATAAATGCTTACTTACTCTCATCAGGAAGATCATTGATGTAGATTGAAAACAGAATAGGATCCAGGATAGAACCTTGAGGGATATGATTTCCTCATGTTTTTGAATTTGTACCTTCCTCTCATATCATAACAATATAATCATAATTTAAACAATATTCATTTTTTTAAAATTCTTTAATATAACTCGCTTACTTTTTTCCTGATTTTGAATTATGACATTTTGTGTCCTCCACGTGTTTTGACTGACCTTTCAACCACCTGATGAACATTCATGAACATTCTCAAATGTAAAAGCCTTGATAAACCAATGACATCCTCGCCTCTGTGTATATAAAGATGTACAGCATAATAAATCTTACATTGCCTTCATAAAGTCTGTTAGAGGGCGAAACGCATCGACTAAGAATATTTCTTTCTCTTGTCTGTTTTTATTCATTTTGTTCTTTTACAGATACAGTCTATCTGAAAATAATTTACACACACACACACACACACACACACACACCATATATATATATATATATATATATATATATATATATATATATATATATATATATATATATATAATGTTAAAATAAAGTTTTATTATATGCTATATTTATGGCTTGAAGTGCTCAATAACAGTGATAGACCGTATGTAAATATAAATATCCACAATTATTCCACCTGAATAGTTGGAAACATAACCGTTGCCGCATATCGAAATAACCGTTAGAATAACACAATAGATTACCCACAATGCATCAGTGACCTGTATATATAAATAATCGAGCAAAAAACATAACGCATATGGCCTGATGATTGCGTTTAGCATGAAACAGACTGTCCCCTATGGGTGTTGACTTTCAATGCCTACATATATATATATATATATATATATATATATATATATATATATATATATATGTGTGTGTGTGTGTGTGTGTGTGTGTGTGTGTGTGTGTGTGTGTGTGTTGGGAAGCCTCCACACACTGCTCCTTCATGGAGTTTGTTAACATTATGCGAACTGTCTTGGCAGAGACCCACTTGCCAAGAGACTGCACTAAACTGCAGATGCTACCATGATCGCCTGATCGCTTTCCGAAGTTTTTTGCAATTGATTCTTCCGTCAGCTCTAATGAGTGACTATGGTATTTAGACTTCTCTTCTTTTATAGTACCAGTTTGTCTGCCACAGAGGGGCCTGTCATTAAAGTCAGATTCTTTTGTTTTTGTCGGATTGTCACTAACTATATTTATCTACCTCTTTACTGTGCCTTCAAAAAGTGCAGCCTTTCAATAATCTGTGAAAGCTTGCAGCAGTTACTCCTTCCCAAAAAACAAATCCTCTGAGAGCTATTTGATTTCTGTCTGTCCAGGTGGGCAGCCATTTTAAAAGCGGATTATGGGAAGGAAAAGGGAAGTTAATTCCACAAATATTTTCTTTGAAATTTTAAATACTTTATGGTCTATAGCAATGATTTCCAAAGTGAAGTGCATGCCACACTAGTGGGGCATAGTAATATTTTGGTGAGGCATGCGTAGGATGTGTACCATTCAGCTTACTATACCAACGTGAGCTGAAATTTCATTTTGCATTATTATTTCATGATTAAAATGATCAAAGTATTTTATAGAATAAGCTTTTATTAAAACATTTTATATTTCTGCCATTCAGTTCTCTATCATATGTTTTGAAACTATATATATATATATATATATATATATATATATAGTTTCAATTCAATAGTTTTATTCAAATATTTTATATTTCTGCTTTT
Source organism: Acanthosepion esculentum (assembly GCA_964036315.1). Classification (NCBI taxonomy): domain Eukaryota; kingdom Metazoa; phylum Mollusca; class Cephalopoda; order Sepiida; family Sepiidae; genus Acanthosepion; species Acanthosepion esculentum. The sequence continues at coordinate 4,017,522 of OZ038498.1, read as the reverse complement.
GAGTTCTCTATCATATGTTTTGAAAGTATATATAGTTTCAAAACATATCATAGAGAACTGAAAGGCAGAAATATAAAATATTTGAAATATAAAATATTTGAATAAAATACATTAACAAAAAGTCAGTTAAATATATATATATATATATATATATATTGCATATACGATTGCACTAGCATATATATATATATATATCATATTGCATATACGATTGCACTAGCATATATATATATATATTGCATATACGATTGCACTAGCATGAAACAGACTGTCGCCTCTAAGTGCTGACTTCCATGTCCACTTTTATATTTACACACGCTCTATCTCTGATATTGAGCACTTTATCCCATAAATATAGCACACTTTAAGACTATATTTCTTCATATATATATATATATATATATATATATATATATATATATATATATATATATAACTGACTTTTTGTTAATGGCCTTTTAAACTTCCTTCATGTGAATTGCAGTAAAATGTTGAATATGCAAGTATTAGTTTTTACAAGGGAGGGGCACCAGAATTTTAGAAATACCAAAGTGGGACAGGGCCCAAAATTGGTTGGGAACCACTGGCCTATAGTTAAAAAAAGGTGGATTCCAATTAATGTTCTTCAAATTAAATTAGAACCGACATTCGGGGCTTCGCTCTCTATTTAAATGCGACTGATTCGGCTTACCCCATGAGCAACAATATATATCATTCTTTCGAAATATCAGTTCATTTTCTTTACGGAGGTCTGTTTAAACGCTATTTTTTTGTTTCCTCACAAAAGAATTCAAACGCAGTAACCCTGTATCGTATTGTCTTTTGCTTTTTCTTTCAGATGACCATACGATTGGTGACGAACAATTTACAAGTTTAGCATTATCTTTGATAAGTCGCTTTATTTACTTATTATTTGCTTGTCCTATATTCCAGTTCGCACCTCCCACATAGATTTCATCCACCAGGGTCATGGTTTTGTGACACGGGAATTTATCTGGAGCCGGCAAACAAAGCGAGATTGTCGAAGTAATCGAGCAGAAGACACGGAAAGGCGTCGATGGAGTCGAGCCAGAGAAAAGTTGCTGTTGGCAAAGTCATGTTCTTTGATGCCGCGTACGACTCAATAGACCGTTACACGAAAAAAGAGTGCAATGCTTTGTCCATTCATAAAAAATGTAAGCATATCGATACAAACATACATATTTCCATGCATCCATATATATATATATATATATATATATATATATATATATATATATATATATATATATACACGAATGTAATGAGAACAAAAATAATATATAAATTCTAACGTTCACACCCTTAATTCAAAAGAGGACTCAATACCGATGGTAGAGCAATAATTTTTTATTATAATTTTGTCTTCGTTTTGACTATATGAAAAAATTAATATATATATATATATATATATATATATATCTTAGTCTATATTTTTCTCTCTCTGTTTCGCTGTGTTTTTTCTCTCTCACTATATATATATATATATATATATATATATATATATATATGTGTGTGTGTGTGTGTGTGTGTGTGTGTGTGTAAAATTAGAAGATCAGCCGATTCTGCTACCTTGGTTTCAACATTTCGGTATCTTCAAGCGATTTTGGTCAAGGGATTTCCTAACACTATATTTATTATTAAATAAAAAAAATTATGATTTTTTTTTAAAATAAAGGAGGAGGGGGAAAACGAGGAGAAGGGGAAAATCAAGTGTATTGGAAATGTGGGGCGTTCTCCTGTTGACAAATTTTTATCGTTTTATATATCTTTTTAATACTTTTGTTTCCTGGTCTAATTCAACTCTGTTCATTACCATTTTTATTATATATATATATACATATATATATATATATATATATATATATATATATATATATATATATATAGTTTACGAAAAACTAGGTAATCCGTATGGGTAGACCCAAGGAGGATAAAATCCAGAGAGCTCAATGTCAATCAGAGCTAATAATTTAAATAAAAATAAAAACAGACCACTTTAAGGTTCCATGTAATAAATTATTTCACCACAGCCCTTTTAAAAGACCGCGGATCATCAGACTTTACTTCCAAAGGTGGAAACGAAAAATGAGAAGAAATTTACACATTTTTGACGGGCAGTACTAAGTATATGTAAATTAACGAAGTGAGGAAGTGAGGGAGAGAGAGAAATGATTGAGTTAGATGTAACATTTCTATTCTTTCAAATTTAATATTGTTTGATGAAGTCCAGACATTGACACATTAAATCGGTTAACTTAACGGAAGTTATATATTGATATAGAAGGGGGAGAGGATATATATATTTTCAATGAAACATATTCTGTTTGTCAGATTTCTTAAAACTTTGTCGGGATTCGATATCCTATTTTAAAAACATATTGCCGACACGGAAAACACATGGATTGACCAAAAACACATGAATCTTTTACTTTAAACCAATTCTGCAGGATTGTATGAAGATTTGATTTGGATTCATTTCAGAAATAGTTGTATGAATTTCGAGTCTTTCTGAAAATGAAACCGGGATTTGCCTTTAATTCGATACAAAAACAGGAAAATATATTAACATTCGACATGAACTAAAATTATAAAGAAAAGATACAGAATAAATATTAATGGCTTTTTCAAAAGTCACATATTTTCTTTTTTATTTAATCACGAGAGACGCATATGAGGGAAATAATACGATGATTCATTATTTAACAATACACATAAATAAACATTTCTTTATTTCGTTTTCCGATCTGATGAAGCCGAGAATGGCAAAACGGAGAATATAATCCAGTTTCAATGAAACATTCCATTTGTCAAATTTCTTAAAAACTTTGTTGAGATTCTGTACCTGATCTTAAACATACACGCACACACACACACACACACATATATATATTTGTATCACTTTAATTAGTGAGTAGTAAATTAGTGATTAGTAATTATTAGTAGATACTCGTATTTGAGTAGACGCTCCACTTATGTATTAAACAGTTTATTTATACTCACCTTCCGGTCTGAAATTTCGAGAAATATTATTAAAGAAAAAATTTACACTCTTCGTCATGAATCGAACCTGCATCGCTCACGGTAAAAAAATCGCCTTTTAGTCAGATACTTTATATTGCTTTGGCTAGGAAGTGAAAATTTAATTGTTCCATCTCAGCGGACAGTGTGAGACCAAGCAGTCGCAAAGAGGTGCACTCGTGGAGGTGAGCATCAGACATTCTAATGGGTGGCAGGGGGGGGGGGTCTCTGTGGTGGGTAAAAGAGATCAGTTTTGTTTTTGAGGCATTAAAGTTAACCAGCCATTTCCTGCCCCAGTCAGCAACCGATTGGACGTCCTTTTCGAGACCAACGGCCAGGTTAGTTTTGTCAGCGATACCAGACTTGCTATTGAGGCAGGAGTAAATAGTAGTGTCGTCTGCATAGATGCCTACTTGGGAAGTGATAACATCGGGAAGATCGTTAATGAAAATAAGGAACAGTGTAGGGCCCAGGATAGAGAAGGAAGACCTTCATTAAACGGTTTGACAGGAATTATTGTATTAAATCAAATAATCGTCCTGAAATACCGTATCCCCGAAGCTTACGAAGGAAGCCGGCATGCCAAACCCTATCAAACGCTTTAGAGATATCTCCGTTATTGTGAAGTGTTTGGTAAACAAATTCAGTTATGGTCATGAGCTCATCAGCTGTTGATAGGGCAAAACGGAAACCATATTGCATGTCAGAGAACAGATCATGGGATGTAAGGTGCTTAACCACTTCGGCGTTGATTAAAGCTTCAAAGACTTTGCCGAAGAGTGGCAGGAGACTGATAGGACGGTAATTAGATGGGTCAGAAGCGTCACCAGAGTTTTTGAAGACAGGTACAACAGATGAAGACTTCCAACAGGATGGAAAGCAGGAGTCGTTGAGGCAGTAGTTGTATAGTTTGGAGAGGACAGGAGTAAGTTCAGGAGCACGTTTCTTCAAGACAATGGCTGGTATCCCTTCCCCACTGCTAGCCTTATAGGAGTCTAATTTAGAGATGGTACCCAATACCAACAATGGGGTTATGTACAAATTGCTCAACAGAGCCTCAGTTCTCGGGTTGGGGTGGGGGAATCGGGTGGGGGTACACGGGACGAGTCGAGCGTTGAACTGGATGAGAATTTACGATCAAATCACTCGGCCTTATCAGCTGAGGAAGTCAGGACCTCAAATTGGTTGAACAAAGGAGGTATTGTGGGTTTGCTGTTGTTTAGTACGCTCTTGCAGGGACGCCAATAATCTTTGGAGCCGAATCTGCGAGATGCAATACGTTGTTTCATTCTATCAGCATATAGTGATTTTGCTTCATTATAGACACGCTTGCACTCAGTACGGGCTGAGACAAAGAGACGTCTGTTGCAGTTTGACATGTCACTACGATATAGGGGAAAGAAGTGATTCCTATGGGCAATGTCAGCTTAGCAAGCAGCAGAGAACCAAGGGGATGGGCGTGATTTAACCTTATATTTCCTTGTGAAGATGAAAGCCTCGATTCCATCTTTTACCCAGGAGGAGACCTTAGAGGTGTATTCTTGGACGGGGAGATTAAAGACCACATTCTAGGGGACATCTCTAAGGAAATCACGGAACGAGACCCAGTTAGCTCGTTGATAACAGAAGGATGATCTGTTGGTAGGAGGTTCTTTGCTGGGAGTGAAGTAGAGGATATGTTGAATGACACTGCAACATGATCAGTGTTGCCAAGAATTAATCCAAACTTTTCGAAAAGCTGTGAGGACTAAATACACTTAAATTAATAATTCATAAAGAAAAAATACGAAAAACATTTCATAACGTGGTACGAACAAAGGCAAACATAAAGTGAATTAGAATTATGTTAGTACTAAAATTCGAAGACAAACCTACAATGGAGTCTGGCACGATATTCATGTGAACCGCATGGCTACTTGGAAGAAAGTAAATCAATGAATATATACGCTTCATGTCTTCATTAAGACATGTCACATTAAATAA
>OZ038498.1:3905000-4007500 GCA_964036315.1 Acanthosepion esculentum | reverse complement strand
TGTATAAAGCTTCTCGTGTTTTATTCTAAACATGAAGGATGAAATGACTAAGCTTAATTAAAATTACCTGATGTTTAAGTCATAAATAGTTTCCCGTTTTTTTGCTTATCAAATTTATTCTTAAAAAAAAAAGAAAGTAAAATTACATTTTATTTGCAATCATATATTCACCATTATTTGCACTGACTTGTTTCCACTTACAAGGTAGCTCTGCGATAACATGTGGGTCACATTCTGTAGGTATTGAGGTGAAAGTTTTTGACATCACCAGGTAGCTCTCCGATAACATGTGGGCCACATTCTGTAGGTTTTGAGGTGAAAGTTTTTGACATCATTTTAATATCAGGTTTTTGTTATTCTCTAAGTTTTCCCCATTGCGTCGATCAAAAACGTTCTAATGAAATGATTATACAAATAGGCCAAGATATAGATTAAACATTGCGGAAGTGAAACTTAAACAAATATACGGGCGGTGAAATGACAGAAAATGTCACATAAATTTGACAACACACAGATACGACGATAACGCTTTTCTTCAAAAGATGAGAAGGGTATTAAGCGATCGAAAAGTCTCTATATATAATACGCCACACACACACACACACACATATATATATATATATAGTTACGTTTTTTTTTTTGGTATGTAACAATAGAGGGGCAGTGTGTAAAATAACGATAACCCACCCTGTGCCGTGCTAACTTGGTTCTGTTGACGGATACTAATATGGTTATCGAAGACGGTTTGTATATATAACACGCCACATATATCTTCAAGAATGCTCTGTTCATTTTTAGAAATTAATTTTAAACTTTAAAAGTTATAATTAAAAAAAAGATTGGGGGAACAATTCTTGTAATAATTCATTAGGTATCGAAAGATTTTTTTTTAATTCACACTACATCCTTCAGTCATATTATTGATGATAGCAATTAAAAGCTTATACAATTAAATAATTAAATAGTTTTAATGCCGTTTTTGTGTTACGATTCAGAGCATATCTTGTGGAATTTGGTAATAGCTTGAGAAAAAAAATAATTAAAAAATCTGATGATACGTTGCTCTTAGTAGGACGAGAAATAAGCAGACTCTGAAATTATAGATTGAATCTACGAACTGTCAAGGATTACTCACACCTTCCAAAGTATACACAAACAATATTGGGCTTTGGGAACTTGCAGTAAACATAATTTTGTTTTTAAATATATAATATATATGAGCATAATATACAGATCCCTTTCCTTAGGTGTTTATAAATTGTAAACTGTTCAATTATTAACGTTAACAACAAAATTACAAAATTATATTTGGATTAAACGAAAATTAATTACAATATAATGCATATTAATCATAACACATCTCTTCTTGCCTTCAATTTAGACGGCACGAGTGCCCACTAGTAATATTAGAAACAATGAAACGTGTGTTGAATTGTCATAAGATTTCTACCTTTTTACATGTTAGTGGGAACTGAATTTCACAACCACAACCAACATCATCATCATTATCATCATCTGTCATATGGGTGTGATCATAGGGCCGCTATGCAGCTGAGTACCTGACCAGCTCCCACTGTATGTCTCAGTTGCGTGTCTGAATCTCCGTGAATGATCTCCCAGTTCACTCAGTGGCGTTTTTTCTTATTTTTTTGTAGTACATTGTAGGATGGTTGTGGGAAGGTTATGGGCTCTTATCACGTGTCTATACCATGTCAGATTAGTCTTCTTAACAACGGTCTTGCAATAGGTCTTTTTTCTTGTCTGATGGTGCACTCTGTCATTTGTGATGCAGTCTATGTAGTAGAAACCTACGATGAATTTGTAACATCTCATTTCTAATGCTTGGATTCTATACTGGAGTTATGACAAATTAAAAACAAAAATAGAAACTTGTAACAATCATAATACGGTACTACTGATGAATGTTTAGAATTCTAAATGGAGGGAGAATGAAACAAAAACACCCCAGAACAATTCGAAAGAAACAACTGAAAGATTTGGGGAAAATAATGAGGAAAGAATGCTTGGAGAATTTAGCACTCACGGGACACATAGAAAGCAAGAAAAGAACAATTAAACAGCAACCAATCTACTTGACAAATGTATGCAAAGCGATGAAGGAATACGAATTGCAAAGATGAGTAATAAAAGGGGATACAAAACAGGAAACCGGGGAGAGCCATTATCGCCTCAGCACAAGGAGAGAAACGACCAAGCAAGGTTTTGGTTTTGCCTATCAGTGCTCCACTAATTTTAATTATACTCTACTTGAGTTATTTTCTGCGTTAACAAACTTAATATTTTCAACAGAAGTTTCCGTAAACTACCATTAAAAGACGAAATAGTGCCACCCAAAAATAAATAAATAAAGTTCTTGTAACCCTCCGCCGAATATTTAACTAATGCGATGAATGAACTCAGAGCCCCGTGCAAAAATCAACTGCCGACTTCTAAATCTGCCACTAGTATTCCCAGGATAATCCGTCTAGGTCGCAAGATAAAGACTAATAACAACTTTTGCTGTATAGGCTTCATCTGTGCACTGACATGGATAGCTTATGACACAAATTATAAACTACGACTCTCATCTACGCGTGGGACTAGGGATATAAATTTCTCAAGTCCACTTGGTATTTCTACTTTGGGTAATCCTTAAGCACGTGTTTTAATTCTGTTATTAGAATTAACCGAATAGAAAATTAATTAATGCTAGATGATTATATGCATAAAATTACACAAGCATCAACATTAAGCGAGAACCGCAGAACATGAACCAAAGTTAAATTCAAGGAAATCTCTACTGCAGATATTAGAATTTCCCACATAGAATTTTAGTTGGTACCAAATGATTCAACTCCTGAAATTCCTTAGAGTCTCTAATGCTTCTATTAGAAATGATATTCGACTGGGCTTAGTACTAATTCACACATTTGTTCTTTTCGAAATTGATATAAAAACAAATCACTTTGAAGATTTCAATACATCTCCGCAAACAGCAATTATCTGAAAATTAATTCCAACATGGCGAACTTCATCACCACTGAATATCTGTCTATATCTCTGGGATGAGGCTTTATGATTATTTGCATTATTTACATAATTCGGACTGTTATCCTCATCTTTATTGCCATATTCACAACGTTTCAGCCGTTGTACGCTTCGGCCTTCTTCTTCTTCTTCTTCTTCTTCTTCTTCTTCTTCTTCTTCTTCTTCTTCTTCTTCTTCAAGTGATTGGAATTTCGAACCGAACCCTTTATTTCGTCCACCGGGGTAGATTGTTCTAATTCCACGTGCCATGCCTCTTCCGGGTGCCTCAGTTATTTCCCTTTAACTCAACTCTCCAAGTTTTACTTCACCACTGCTGAAACCTGGTATTGACCTCAAGGACACGTGTCTTTGTGAATAAAGACTTTGGTTAGATCCAGTAAGTAGACCCAAAGAGTTGTGAGTTCAATACCAGGCTACAACAATCTATACCGGTGGACGAAATAAAGGGTTCGAACGAAATTCCAATCACCTGAAGAAGGCCGGGGCGTACAACGGCTGAAACGTTGTGAATATGGCAATGAAGATGAGGATAACAGTCCGAATAATATAAATAATGCAAGTAATCACCACACATCTTCTCAAATATAGCTATATTACACAAGCGAAATAGTTTTTGAATCTAATCAAAGTTCGCAGAAAGGCAATAAAGCTACTAAGGCGCAAGTGTGAGAGCATATGAGAAAAAGAACACATTAAGGAGAGAGAGAGAGAGAGAGAGAGAGAGAGAGAGAGAGAGAGAGAGAAAAGAACAGGAAGAAAGATGTTAACGATGGACATCTCATTTAAATTCTTGAAGATCAAAGTTGACTGGGAAGCAAGAAGCCGGAAAATAGTTCCACAAGTTCGAGAAAAAAAACTCTTCGCATAGAATTTACGGTCACAAGCAGCCATTTAAACTGAAAGTTGACAAGTCCTTGCCGCCAATCTAATACTGCACTTAAATTAATAACATCTAGGGTACCATAGAGGAACGCTCATCCGAACAATTACCATGAAATCATTTATAGAAAAGACACAGGGAAGCTACGTCATGACTGTCAGAAAGGAACTCAAGCCGAAATGCCAGGTCAGGACCTATAATATTGCAGATTCTTCAATTCCTATCCAATTTCATATGATTGCAGGAATCAAGATTTGTTGCTGAGTAGGTTTCAGTGTATTTTGTTTGTATTGCCCAAAAATGACATACTTGTTGGCAACGAATGGGACAAAAAAATAAATAATTAAGCATATTCAAAAAGTATTTGGTCATCTTGCCATGGACATGAGAAGCGGTTTAAGGCTAGTGTTTGAATATCTGATTCTACACACATTTGTGTAGCTGTTGCTTTAAGAATTGTTCAGTTTCGTTAGATTTGGTTTGGTTTATTTTGTTTTACGGCATACCAACCTCAATAGGTTATTTAATGTCGACAAAATTTTTTATTGATGGTAATATTTTGTTTTATCATAAATCTGTTTCTCGTAATATTTTTCCTTCCATATTGTATTGCTGGTAATTTTTTTTTCAAAAAAGTATTGCTGGTAATAGCTAACTATTTGCTCATAGCTGGGACCCTAACAGGTGCTACCACCCCGGGCCAGAGTGGACTTGGGAACACTAGCAATTAAGAGGTGGTTCCACGCTCCTCAAAACCTCCTGATCAGACGCCTTGCTGCTGGACGTAGTTTATCGTCTTACCCAGCATGCGGATGTAGTTTAACGTCTTACCCCGGACGAAGCTTCGTTAGAATTAGTAAGTATATCAATAAGTCCGTAGCTCACTGATCAAAAAAGCATTTATTTAACATTCAATATATAAAGCTAAAATTCTGTGTGGTCGTCCGCTCAAATCCTTCAAAAATTAAAGTTGGTTATCTGTCCTCTTTCCGTTTCTCTATCTCTTTGTGATTGATTTGTTTTTACGACTTATCAACCTTCTTTCAGGGTATTTAAAGCCAGGAAATACTTTTAGATTGTAAGAATTTTTTGGAGATAATAATGATACAAGTCCTAATAATTAACCGATAGTTGGGGGAGAAGAGATGGATTCATAGATTGCCCAAGGTTATTTGGGCGTAATATAACGAATCCAACCAGAATTGGAACTCGGTTCTCCGATTCCCAATTCTGAGCTGCACATCCAAGCTTACCGCTCCAAGTATTCCCACCCTTCTGCGTACCGACCAGACTCGACGTTGCTTAACTTTGGTGATTGTATAAGAACTGGTGTTTCAACCTGATATGACCGTAAGACCGCAGCCATTAGATCATATCCACTGAAACTAATTTAGACTAAGAGGGGGAGGTGCTGTCTAGGAAAGGGGATCCCTAGAAACCACAGGCTTCGGTGAGTTATTCTTGTCTGACAGAAGGCAAACAAAAGAAAAAGTAACGCCAACCAATTAGGTTATACATCTGAATTCGCTGAATTCAGTCAAGCGCGTCTAGAATTTTCGTAATTATACAAATTCTGCACCAGTTACTTATTTCAAGACTTTTCGAGTGAAACAAACAAATTTTCGGGAATGTTAATGCCGAGAAGGCATGGGCCGACGTCAAATGGCCGCTTTATACGTTGACATTCGAAACATTACGCAAAGACAGCAGGGACCGGCAGGCAAGCACTTGAGGATGAGACGAGAAAGAGAGCGAGGAGAGCGCTTTGAAAAAGTTTTATGGAAAAGAACTAAGTGTCATTTTTTAGATGCTTCAAGTATTTCACCCATTAGTAAACTTGCTACGGCTTAATTGTAGCGAATACAAACCTCTGTAGAACAAGCAGAGGGGAGTCAAAGTTGACACTACAGGGATCTGATCATTTTCAAGTGTATTCAAGTGTCACGATTAGGTGTGACTTTTTTTCTCATCTTGTCACAACATTTGTACAAATTAAATGATAATAATAATAATAATAACAACAATAATAGATGATTTTTAATTATGACTTCCTCCATAGGGAGCATTTCCTTCGATGGCAGCGTGAGACCTGCTATTCCGTTAGCAACAATAAGACAACTGTAACAGCTACAGATGTTGTATTTGCAGGTGTGGCTTAGTCGTTAGGAAACGTAATTAGGCACTGAAGGACCCAAGTAACAATTTTAGCATTTTTTTTTTTACACACAGGGATTATTAACTTGTAAAAGTCCCGGGGGTCACTTGAAGTAGAGTGTTACAGAATAAGAGGCACAGCTTGTGCGGATATGTGTGGAAGATAACGATTAACTCTAGACTTAAAAAAGTTAAGATTGTAGTGGTCGGGGAAGCAACCTCTTGGGAGTCGGTTCCACAAAGAAGCGATTCGAGGAAGATGCTGCTCGGGTGGAAGTTACATCTCACGAGGAGGATATGATGGGAATGAGGGTGGTTTGCAACAAGGTGCATGATCAGGTCGGGTCTGAGCCCTGAAATTTAGAACTGGTGAAACTAAGGAGAGTAGTTCATCTGAACCCTCTCCATGGAATTAGTGATTGAGCAACGAGAGGCTTGAGAAAGGGGTTTTAGGGTGGGAAATGATCCGTCACCTATAAGGACCCGCAGACACTTTTGGCCTTTACCGGGAGTAGAAAGTAAAGACAGAACAGCTTTCGTCCATTGTTCATCCAAGATAGGGTCTTTCATATAGCAAAAAAATAATTTTTTTTTTAATTTAGGGAAAATAAAGTTCGGCTTGCAAAGAAGTAAAGAAGAAAAAAGAAGTAAAAAAGGAAGACAAAACAAATAAAGAAGAAAAAGGAGAGAAGAAGAAGAAGAAGAAGAAGAAGAAGAAGAAGAAGAAGAAGAAGAAGAAGAAGAAGAAAATATGAAGGAGGAAACGAAAAAGAAGAAAAAGAAGAAATACTGCCATATCGTAAATTGTAGATCATTTAAGAAGAGAAAGAATTTTGAAAATGTTTCGAAGATTTTTTTTTAGAATTTACATAGGCTTACGCCCCTATGCCGCTCTAACACCGGTTCTTGTACGATCACCGAAGTGAAGCAGCTTCGACCCTGGTCAGTATCTACATGAGTGACCGTTCGGGAATACCATGTGAGGGTGGTGTAATAGAATTGTTAATCGGAGAGCCGAGTTCCAATTCTAGCTGGGTTCGTTATATTCACTTACACGCAAATAACATTGGGAAAAGTATCCCCCTTAGCTATGTGCTAATTAGTAAGACTAGTATCACTAAATCACTAAATCCTTATTATCTCAAAAAAACATCATACAATCTGAAAATATTTTCTAGCTTTAAAAAAACCTGAAAATGTTGATAAGACACTAACGCGAAAAAATCTTTGGGAAAAGTATGCTGCCCCTCGCTATGGATTAATTAGTAAGATATAGAACATAAATGAAACACGAATTTAGACAGCATGCGTAAAACAAATGAATTATTAATTATTTTAAGACATTTTTTATTTATAAAAAGAATGTATAAACATACAAGATGTCTTAAAATAATTGTCGGACATTGTCCATTTCATAATGTGTGACGTCATTTGTTTACGTTTGGATACGCATTGAGCAGATATGAATGTACGAGAGAAAATCATGGAGAATATATACATATATATATATATATATATATATATATATATATATATATATATATATATATATATATATAGAGAGAGAGAGAGAGAGAGAGAGAGAGAGAGAGAGAGAGAGAGAGAAAGAAGAAATATAGTCTTAAGGTGTGGTATATTTATGGGATAAAGTGCTCAATATCAGAGATAGTGCGTGTGTAAACAGGCTGTCGCCTCTAAGTGTTGACTTCTATGTTTACTTTTATATATATATATATATATATATATATATATATGAATATAATGCATTAACTTACACATGTGAATATATATATATATGTGAATATGTGTGTGTGTAATTAATATATATATATATATTTTTATATATATATATATATATTTATATTTATATATTCACAGTGTAAGTTAATGCATTTTGGTTTGTTAGTATTTATCTGACACCCACTCAAACGAAATATGGCCTTAAGACTAAGTCCCACGCGTACAGAGTATCAGAGACCTAGAATAGTTAAGTCCCTTTCGCCTTTGGCGCCAGGGATTAACCCTAGACCTCCTCCTCCGGGTGTGTTTCATATTTTTGATGAGGGGGGGAGGTTGAAAATGCTTTTATCTTAACATTGGATGGAGTTTTCTTTTCTTATGTGAATAGCAACATAACTCATGGTAATATAGAGCCAGCTCCTTTCAGTGTAAACTAAGCCAACCCCCGTGACAAGAGAGTGAAGGTGTGAAAAAACTGAGACTTAACAAGGAGGAGGAAGAGGAGGAGAGGGAAGAGGAGGGAGAGAAGAAAATAAAAATGTCGATACGTTCTGGTCGTCACTTTAGGCCGTTATTTCTTATTTCTACGCCCCAATGATGTTATCTGTGGAGCGTAACAAAGCGCAAGTTGCTTCTAATAATTACAAATCTTCAAATCAGAGACACAAGAGGAAAGAAGTTGAAAGCAAGAAGAAGATATGTTCACGCACACACGCATACACACACATACACACACACACACACATATATATATATATATATATATATATATATATGGCGAGGGGGAGGTAAAATGTTCCAGACAGAAACAAGAGAAAAAAAAGAAAAACTCATAGAAAGAAAAGACGGAATACCAAAAATTCTAAAAGATTTTATGTACTAACATTAACCCAATACAAGGCCTAAGAGCCACTCAAGGTAGGAATTACTGCGCAGTACTGTATGAGCGTAAGAAAAGGCAAGAAGTGAAGTTCATGGGATTATGCCGAAAAGATAACGGTCAACCCTAGATTTGAAGATATCAAGATTGCAATGGGGAAGAAATATCCGACCGTAAATCTGTTCCACAAAGCAGCAGGTCCTTGGGAAGAAGCTGTCCGAATTGAACTTACTTCTTACTGTAGAAATACGAAGAGAACGGGGATGATTCACTCATGTGTAGGCGGCATGGTGGGCCTCAATGGTAGAGGTCAGGAGCGGTGGGACTACGGAATGTAGCTCGTCAAAACGCATACCATGGAAATGGCGATAGAGTAAAAAGAGGCTCTCAACGTTTCGTCTGTGGGAAAGAGGTTGTAGGGTGGAAAATAATTCATCACCCACAAGGCGGCGCAGACGCTTTGAGCTCAATCAAGACAGACAAGTGAGGACTGGGTAGCCCCAGCCCTCATATGACAGCAATTTTCCATTTTTGCCTCTAGTAAAGATAGAGTATTACAAAATTGAGAAAGTAAGAAAAAAGATGGAAAATAAAGATGGCGGATAGTTGAAGAAAGAGAAAAGTAAAAGAAGAATAAGAAAGAAAGAAAGAAAGAAAGAAAGAGAGAAACAAAGAATGGAAAGAAAGAAGAAAGAAAGAAAGAATGAAAGAAAGAAAGAAAGAAAGAGAGAGAGAATGAATGAATGAATGAATGAATGAAAGGAGTGGAGAAAGAAAATAAGAAAAAAGGGAAGAAAGAAAGGAAGAAAGGAAGAAAGAAAAAGGAAGAGAGAACGGAAGGAAGGAAAAAAGAAAGCAAGCAAGAAAGAACATAAGAAAGAAAGAAAAAAGAAAGAAAGAGAAAAGTAAAGTAAAAGAAGAATGAGAAAAAAAAAACGAATACGAAAAGGAGAAAGATAAAAAAAGAAAAGTGAAAGAAAGAAAGAAAGATTGAATATAAAAGGAAATAAATAAAGATACATTTGAAAAAAAAGAAGTAAAAAGAAATAAAAAGGGGAAGATAAAAAAGATACGAGATGAAAGGCAAGAAAAGAAAGAAGAGAAATAGAGAAGAAAAGAAATATTCTGGAGAAGAAGAATTTAAAAAAGAAAAAAGAAAGAAAGAAACGAAGGAAGAAAGAAATGAAATAAATAAATAAAGAAAGAAAGGGAGGAAATGGGAAAAATAGAGAAAGGAAGAAAAAAGAGAGAAAGAAAGAAAGAAAAAAGAAAGAGAGGTAGAAAAACAGAAAAGAAGGAAGGAAGGAACAGGAGAACTTCTAGAAGAATAAAGAGAGAAAAAATTGAAATTAAAGAAAGAAAAAGATGCTAGAAGCGAAAAAAATGAAAATGAAATTCTTGAAGAAATTTTTGAAATAAAAAAAGATGCAAGCAAGAAGAGAAAAGAAGAAAGAGAAAGATGTTAGAAAAATAAATTGAATAAAAGAAAGAAAACGTGGACAAAAGGAAGAGAAGAAGAAAAAAGAGAAAGGTACGAAAAAAAGGAAGAAAATGAGAACAAAAAGAAGAGAAGAAATAAAAGGAAGATGTTAGGAAAAAAGAAGAAGGAAAAAGAAGAAAAAATAAAATAAAGAAGAAAGAAAGAAAGTAAACGAAAGAAAATCAAAAGAGTTAACCTAACGTCATAAGACAGTGATATTTTTTTTCCTTTAATTTTTCTTGGATTTGTCAGCGGCCTGTTGACATTGGTCTATTCTGCTTGCTTTGTCAAGCAAGTGGGAGAGCGACTCGCTTGAACAAGGAAGACAAAGTTAACAATGACGAGTCAAGTGGAACGACGTGGTTATTTCCATGAGCAGGCCTTAAAAGGCATTAGCGATAACTGGTTGGGCCAAATCATACGCTTCGCCAAACAGTCACTCACTCCATCAATTCTTTCGGTTCAAATCTGTTAAGTCAGTTCGGTCACCTTCTACTAGACAAGGAGACGCTGGTCAAACAATTTCGCCGCATAGTAATATTTCTGTTCTTAATTAGCTTAACTTAGTTTGACACAAGGTCATAATTAAAAAGTACCCAGTGCGGATTGAATTCAGCTTATTTAAAGCCAGAAATGTTTTTGGAATTTTTTTTTAGATAATAATGATTTAGGAATACATTCTCACTAATTAACCCATAGCTGGGGGAGAAGAATTCTTAGTTTTTCCAAGGGTATTTACGTGTAAGTGAATATAACGAACCCAACTGAAATTGGATATTTTTTACAGTAAAGCTCGCCCTGTACAAGGCCCGGGGGTTACTCAATGTAGAGGGTTACGCTAAGGGTAGTTTATATGGGCAGGATGGGAAGATAAGGGTTAATTCTAGACTTAAACAGGTTAGATTGTAGTGATCGAGGAAATATATTCTTGGGATTTTGTTCCACAAACCTGTTAGGGAAAGAAGCTGTTTGAGTTGAAACAATGAAATACAGAGAGAATGTGGGCACTTTGCTACAATGTAAGTCGTATGACGGATCTTGGCCGTGAAGGTTAGACGGTGGAAGCAAGGAATGTAGTTCGTCCGAGGACTTTCCATGGAAGTAGCGCTAGAACAGGAAGATGATTATGATATCTCATCTATGAGAGATGGGTTACAGGGTGGAAAATAATTTGTCCCTCACAACGACACGGAGATGCTTTTGTACATTATCGAGACCGGAAAATGAAGACTGGGCAGTTACTAATCCAATATAACAGCAGTACTCCATTTTACATCTGATCTGGCTCTTGTAAAGGTAGCGGATAGCATGGGAGTCAGGTACTTACTGGAGCGGTACATGGAAACGACCGGTAAGATTCATCTGTACCAGGCCCGCTGGCCATTCGAGGTAGAGGGTTACTTTAAGAGATAGTTTATACGGATAGGAGGGGAAGATAACAACTGACTCTAGACTTGAAAAGATTAAGATTGTAGTGACCAGCGAAACATCCTCTTAGGTGTCTGTTCAACAGAGCGGTGGTTCGGAGGAGGAATCTGTTCCTGTCGAATTTACTTCTCGATGGAATACGGGGGGAAGATCGGAAGAGAGGTCAACTGCCAATCTCTGATCATCAAGGGTTTTAGGGGTGCACCCGTATATCATCGTATCAACCAATCACTTCAAAATGGGCATAATCTGTGAAGGTTGTATGGCAGGTACTAGCTGTGAAGGTTTGGACGGGTGGAATAAAATAATGTTGTTCGCTTGAATATCTGATATCACAATAGCGAGAAACTAGCGTGTGAATTCTGAGCCACTAACCATTACAACAATTATTATTATTATCATTTTTATTATTATTATTGTTATTATTATTATTAATATTATTATTTTTATTTTTATTTTTATTTTTATTATTATTATTATTATTATTATTTTTATTTTTATTATTATTATTTTATTATCATTATTATTATTATTATTATTATTATTAGGATTTTATTATTATTATCATTATTATTATTATTTTTATTTTTTTTATTATTATTTTATCATCATTATCATTATTATTATTATTATTTTATTATTATTATCATTATTATTATTATTATTATTATTTTTATTTTTATTATTTTTATTATCATTATTATTATTATCATTATTATTATTATTATTATTATTTTTATTTTTATTATTTTTATTATCATTATTATTATTATTATTTTTATTTTTATTATTGTTATTTTTATTATCATTATTATTATTATTATTATTTTATTATTATTATCATTATTATTATTATTATTATTATTATTAATAACGAGATTCATGAAAATTTCATGGGGCTTCTTTACAGTTTCGTATGATCTTGCCGATGTGACCTCCATCTTCTGGCTTTCTCCTTCTATATTTTGGATAGGATTCCTTCCCTTCTCAAATTTAAATTTAATTTAATTTAAATCAAGCTAAAAAAATTAGTGTGGTCTTTGTGCAAAAACAGTTTGATCTAACCCCTTTGATATGTATTTGATGCAATACTTGACTGAATTAATTGATGAGAAGATTTCAACATGGGTATGACAGTTGAATTGTTGCAAAAGATATGTATTGTGAGGCACTATCCATTACAAATCTTTCACAGGCTTGCAGAACCGGACGCAAGTATAAGGTCACGTACTTCTACATTCGGTGACAGGAAGTGACCTCGGCTTTTTAGATCTTCTTCAGTCTTTATTCTGACGACACATTACACTGGCCAATGAAATTTAGAATATAACAACATATAATAAAGAAGCACATAAAATAATCCGGGTTTGGATTACCAGGTCGATCACGATATCCAAGCAAACATTCCCTATCTGATATTTATGAATAGGAAACAAAAATGACCTGCTTGATGGTGAATGTGAATGAAGAAACTGGAGAAAATATAAGGACATTCCCCAGAAACTAGGAAAGGTTTATGTTGTGGGGCAGACCCCTTTTACACAAGATCGACTCGTCCAAAGTATACTTATACTGACAGAGAGAATACCTGCGGGTTGAGATACGTTGAGTCAGGGTGAGAGATACGGAGACAGTGCACAGGGTGTTCACAGAGAGTTATACGAGAGTCCAGCGAGAGAGATAATTACGGCTTCACTTACAGAGACTTGTACATATACTTTTCTACTAACCCGGATTCCTATTTACTAATCTTCACTTCAAGTCTGTATTCTTACGTTTAATACACTTATTTTTCTATCTCAATTACTGGCGTTGTTTATTTATTTGTGCAGGATTCCATACTCGGAATCCACAACAGTTTATAAAATCAAAATTACTAAGTCTACAGCTAAGAAATTTGGTTCATTATGTCGACCTTGGCAATCTTTCTTGACAGAATCTATTTTACGTATTTATAGGATTACTATTCGCCCTTGCTTTGAATATTGGCACCACATTTGGTCTGGTTCTCCTGCTATATATTTAGAGATTCTTGATAAAATCCAAAGAAGAATCTGCAATGTTATTGGTCCTGACCTGGCATCATGGCTTCAGTCATTTTTACAACCGCCGTATCTTAGTTCTCCATTCGTCTTCTCTATAAATAATTTCACTGTAATTATTCTGATGATCTTTCCTCTCCGGTATCTAGACATTATGAATTTAAGCGCAGTACTAGATTGGCGGCAAGGTCTCATCATTTTACAGTTGAAATAGCTAGATGTAACCGTAAGTTCTATGCTAACAGTTTCTTCTCTCAAATAAGATTCACTTATGGGAATCTCGACTTCAGTCCCTTTCCTACCACCATAATGTAGCTTTCCTGTGCCTTTCCTTTAAATAATTTCATGCTAATTCTTCTTTTCACTATGGTACATAGACTTTATGAATTTAAGTGCAGTACAAGATTGGCAGTAAGGTCTCATCATTTTACAGTTGAAATAGCTAGATGTAATCGTAAGTTCTATGCTAACAGTTTCTTCTGTCGCACCTCTAACTTGTGGAAATCTCTTCTGGCTTCTTGCTTCCCAGTCAACTATTGTTCTTCAAAAATTTAAATGCAATGCAGTCGTTATTTTCTGTCTTCTTAATTCTTGTTCTTTTGTTGTTCTCTCTCCTTAATAGTAGTTTTTCTCATATTCCCTAACATTCAGTAAACCCTTGAATCCAAGTGGCTTTATTGCCTTTGATCTAATAAAATTTAAATGCCAATGTCAATCGTTATTTTCTGTCTTCTTAATTCTTGTTCTTTTATTGTCCTCTCTCCTTAACACTCAGTAACCCCTTGCATCCTAGTGGCTTTATTGCCTTTGATCTTCAAAAATTGAAATGCAATGTCAATCGTTATCTTCTATCTTTAATGTTCTCTCCCCTTAATAATTTTTTCTTATATTCTCTAACACTTAGCAACCCATTGCGTCCCAGTGGCTTTAGTGCTTTGTTTGGGGTGAAATGATTAAAAAAGAGAAGAGATTAGAATCGGGATCTGTATTCGAATTTGGTTTTATATATTATTTTATTGACATTATAAAAAAGGAACTTATCCGACCCATTTTCTTTTCTTTTTTAATATTTTCTTTTCCTTCGTCTTTTTCAGCCTTTTCTTTCTAACCATTTGTCTTAACTCCCCCTATTCCTTCCTTTCTCCTCCTCCTCCTCCTTCTTCTTCTTCTCGTCCTCTTTGTTCTCATCTTTCTTTCTTCTCTCTCCATTTCTTTCTTCGTCTTGTTCTTGTTCTTCATTATCTTCTTCTTCTTCTTCTTCTTCTTACTACTACTACTACTACTACTACTACTACTACTACTACTACTACTACTACTACTACTATATTTTGCTTCTTTCTCCGTGTAGATCTGCTTTCCTGAACGACTTAATAGTCCACTCGATGACATCAATATCCCGGATGATAGCAACGACGGCGCCATCTAACCTATCTAACGGATTGGTTATCGGGTGCTATTGTCAGCTACTGTAGCCGACCCTTACGGAAAGCATGTCGGATTGAGAGCGTCCAGGGTTTTTTTTCCTTCTATTCATTCTTCGTTCGTTTTTTATACTTTGTAAGTCCGAAAACTCGAACAATGTTGCCTGTAGCGTATGCATACCTTACTAGACTGGTTAACTTCGACCATACCCACTATCAAAGGATTACGTTCTCCACAAATAAGAACAAAAATAGTGGAAAAAGCGCGCGCATACAAGCACATACACGCACGTACATTGTAGATTGATTCAGTTGTTAGAGAACCGAAATAATACACGAGAACTATACTTCTGTGGACTGTCGCTAAAGAATGGCAAAGAACTGGACTAGATAACATAAACAACATCATTTGAAGTGTTACAACAGAAGCAACAACTAAAATGGATAGTATATTGGAGCAATGAAAATCACTTTTCTCGTCGAACGAAGCGCCCGCGTGACGTGTGAATTCTCTGTCGAAAGTAAACATCCGAGCCGTGTCTCAAGCTGGTTAATAAAGAAATCGACAGGGTTTTCAAATTATTTATCCAGACAATGGTAGGCGTATCGGATGCTCATATAAACCGCTAAGTGCTGGGGTGAGATACGCTGAAATCTCGTGTATGTTGGCGATCGTTGATGTGTTAGCACCTGTTAGTTTTGACGTGAGCTTACCCTACATGAACTTTTGACACTTAGGTGTAACTCGAAGAGAAAATAAGGACATAATCAACATGTTGACGTTCCACACAACTACAAATAAAAGGTTAGGAAGGAAACCTCCATCAATACTGGTAAGAGCGATAACAGTGGACTTGAGTAATCTGATTTAAAAAAAAAATATTTGTATAGAAAGATTTTATAAATATCAACCAACAGTAGCGCTGGCTGTTCGGTCAATGAATGCCGAATGTTTCCATATAAGGAAACGGCTGATATTACCATTCTCAGATCACCTACTTACTCCTGTCACAAGGCCGCAGTGGAGAATACTGTCATTGAGATGAGCTGGTAAACCATTGCTACACAAAAACGAAAAAAAAAAATTCCCGATAGCCAGATCGTAATTGAGTTAGTGAAAATTTGGTACCTTTGGAATTAGTGTTTTATTTTTATCCAATTAAATGCCTCTAATTGAAACTAAATAGTTTCTATGGAACTTAGTGGATAGGTTTTTGCTGGAGTTAAACTTTATCAAAATGAAATTTTATTTTACGTCGTCGTCATCCGAATATCGGAATTGTAATCCTTTCTTTAGAATGGTTCCAGATTTGATGAAGACATAAATTACGAATAATAATAACGTAATATTACAGAGACAGAGTCGTAGGTCGACCAAGATTTGAAATCCGTGATTTTGTCGATGGCTGTATAGCCAACGTTAACCAATGGTTAAATAGTGTTTTGAATTCAAATAGTTCTCTTAGACTAGTTGCCAACCATGGCTAGAAAGCGCAGTCTGCATTGCTATGCAATCTATAAGTGCTCTTACAGCCTTTCGTCTTATCCATTTATTCCAACACTATACTTTTAAAGGTTCCGTCTAAGACACTGATTTTTATTTAACATTGAATTATTTTTCTTCCTCAATAGGAGTCGATAGGTTCGCCTATCTACCCGTTTACGCTCTGGTCCGTTCTTTTGAACTGGGAGTAGATATTTAGTCCTTGTTTCCTCTTCAGTGTTGGGTTACTAGTTCCTTCTAAAGTCTAGATCTATACTTCTAAGGACTCCGCTTAAACTCTGTGATTATATTTATTGATTTACTTATTATCTAAGTACAGTAGTCAACAGCATTTACTGCCCCCCCCCACGAGGGATAGATGTGGCACAAGGCCGGGTTTAAAGTGGCGTATTCCCGAGCCCGCAGGGTCGGCCAAAAAATGCCCGTAGATCCCGTATAAACGGGATCGGGTTGGTCAACCACCCCGAACGAGGCTCTGCCCTTCGGCGGAACCTCGTCCGGGTTCCTCTCTGCTCAGAGGCAGAGAGTTCGACCGTTAACTCGTCAACCGTAGTCAACTCGTTAACTGTCTACAGTCCTCTTGCGAGGCATAATATAGTCATAAGACGAGTATATTTTGTCCATGAAGGTAGGTCCCCATAACAACCAAGGGTTCCAAGCCTTTACCCCCGCAGGAGTCTCAATATCGTCTCCTTTTTGGATTGATGACGAGCGGGTCCGTGAACTTCCGCTTTCTTTTAGATCTTCGCGGTTCCGGAGATGCTTGGGGTATTTGAATGTCGAAGGTGTCGTAGATGGCACCCATAACCTCTTCTTCCTGTGGAGTACTGTTGCAGTCATTCATCAGTCGTTTCCTGATTTGATTCAGGTGTCTCTTATGAGAGAAACGAGGACCTTGGATTATGTATGTTTGGGATAAACGCTTGATATTATTTCGCTAACCCCCAAATCTCTGTAGCTCTGTGACGTTTTCAGGAGCCGGCATGTCGTTAATTGCAATGGTCCTTTCTTGGTCCGGTCACCTACCGTCTTTGTCTATGATGTGACCCAAATATTTAATTTCTTTCATGAATAAGTCACATTTGCTTTCCTTTATTTTGAAGCCATAGTCTTGTATTTGTGAAAATACTTTGTGGGTGTGTTCCCGGTGTTGTTCCAAGATTTTACTGTTTATTAGTATGTCGTCTAGGTAAAGCCGCTGAAAAATCAAGTACACCCAGCATGGTGTCCATAACCTGCTGAAAAATGGCTGGTGAGACTTTGACTCCAAATGCAAGCCTTTCAAACTTGTATAGCTTTCTTCCTCAACCGGTATCTGGAGATAAGCTTCGCTGAGATCGATATTTGAAAAGAACTTGCCTCCATTAAGTTTCGTAAAAACTTCTTCCGGGCTTGGAAGTGGGTAGTGATAATCTTCTAGTGCTGCGTTTAGTCCAGTAGAAAAATCTGCGCACACGCGGATTTCCTTAGACTTCTTCTTCACATACACCACTGGTGCTGCCCACTGGCTATATTCCACTTTAGATAAAATGCCAGTCTCTACAAGTCTGTCTAATTCCTTGTCTGTTTCCTCTAACGAGGCAAAAGGCACATTCCTTTGTTTCTTAAATATTGGTTGAGTGTTCTCTTTTAACTCAAATTTTTCTGACATCTTTTTGCATCTACCAAGGCCAGCCGAAAAGACCTCGGGGAAGGTTTCTTTTAATTCCATTTTTAGTTTATCTGAATCGGTCGTCAGATTTTTTATTTTCTGACAAAAAGTATTTATTGGCAAATCCCACAGATTGAACTCCTGCATCCAATCTGTGCCAAATAGATTGTCTGTGTTTTTTAACACGAACATTTTTAATTTTTTGGTTGTTCCGTTCAAAGTAACGTTCGCGATAATTTCACCTTCAAACTTAATTTTTTTTTACCGATCACCGACCAGCTATTTTGTCGGTTTTTAGCATGGTTGGTTTATTTAATCTTTTCCAAGTATGTAGGTTGATTATTGATAAATCAGACCCGGAGTCTAACTGTAAACTGACTTTTTTATTTAGTATTTCTACCTGCACATATTTTCTTATATTTTTGACGTCCAGTTCGTCTGTTTTTGTGGCTCTAATCCGGCTTTTTCTCTTTTATTTGTTCTGCAATGTGAGCTCTTGTGCCCAACTTTATTACAAGTTAGACAGGTTTTAAACAGATATTGGCAATCTTTAAACCAATGAAGTGCTTCACAACGGTAACATGGACTAGGCGGTAAATTTTTCGGTTTTTGACTTTTTTTCTTAGGAGAGTGAAAATAATCTTTTTTGGTTTGACTTGTTTTTGAAGGGGAGGAAAAATGTGGCTTCCGATGTATTTTTCTTATGTGTGCAACGCCTGACTCTTCAATGACTCTAGAATCATTTTTTACACTTATATATTTTTGGCAGTCTTCGGCTATATTTTGTAAGGTTAAATTTGGTTCTCCCTCTAACCTGGTTAGGACTCTCCTTCTAATTTCTGCATCTTTCGACGATACAAGACCTTGTACGAATATTAGACATTTTCAATTATCTGCGGTAAGTTCGGCTAATTAAAATCGTCACAATGTTTGTTAACTACCGATGCGAACGTCGAGTAGTCTTCGCTGTCTTTCTTCGTTAGGTTTAAGCATTTCCACCTTTTGTGAAATAACGACGTTTTGGGGCTGAATAATTCTGTAAGGAGATTTACCGCTTCAATGTAAGTTAAATCACTAGTTTTTCGAGGTAATATGTAGTCCACAAATTTGCTATGTTCAGTAGTCCCTAATTTCCGGAGCAGTAGGCGTAGCTTTTTAGCGTCTGTCCATTTTCCACAATCTATTTCGAATAGATCTTCATACCTTCTGAAATACGAAGCGAAGGTTTTATATTCGTTTGGCGAATAAGTGAAATTGTCAATTGCACTCCAAATCGCGTTTTGTGAAAAAGTAGTTTCGCTCTCGGTATTTTGACCCTTATTCGACCCTGTTTGTAGAAGCAATTCTTCAAGCCTTTTCTGTTGTTCTATCATTTGTAGCTGTAATTTTAATTGCTATTCTCCATGTTTTCGCTGTTGTTTATTCGTATTTTTGCTGTAATTCTAATTGTTTTTCGTCGTTTCTGTGCTGTTGTTCAAACTGGAGTTTAACCAGTTCTAACATAGTAGCTTTAAAATCTTCCATGTTTTACTTTTCAATATTAAGTTTCTACGTAAGTTTACTCGTACCAAGCCTTTGTATTGCACGGAGGAGAGAAGAAGAAGAAAAAAACAAATCACTTTGTTCTCACTTTAAATGTGTTATTCACGTACACGGTTGATTTTTGGATAACTGCGAAACGTAAAGTTTATACTTCGGCGCTGGAAACAAAATATTTTCCTTTCTTGTTAAGACAATGCCAAAACAAGGAACATTAACTTTTTCTCTGCGAGAAAAAAGAAAAATTACTTTTGGTTAGTAAGAAGAATAAATCAACTTACCAATTTTTTCTTTTTTTTATAGGATTTCACGTGGAGTTCGTTAAATTCTAGTCGCCAGTGCTGTAGACACTGGTAAGCAAATTTTGTCTCTTTTATGGTTTTCTCGTGGAGTTCTTTGAATCCTCATCGCCAGTGTTGTGGACACTGGTAAACCAAAACATTTTTTTTATAATTCTCCGTGAAGTTCTTTAAATCCTCGTCGCCAGTGTTGTGGACCCGGAATAGGTCCGAATGAAAACTCGAACTCAGTAATTCAGTGAAAACGTATTATTAACAAAAAGAACGAATACAGAAGTGTTGCACGTCCGACTGACGGCTAAGTACAGTAGTCAACTCGTCAACTGTCTACAGTCCTCTTGTGAGGCATAATATAGTCATAAGACGAGTCTGTTTTGTCCATGAAGTTAGGTCCAAATAACATCTATCATACCTGAGAGGACATACAACTTCCTTAAGAAAAACAATTTACTCACAGCAGGACAAAAGGGATGTAAAAGAGGAGGTTACGGGTGCAAGGACCAACTAACTATGAATAAAACAATATTGGAAGAGGTGAAAACACGGAAAAGAAAGTTATCGACATTCATGGATAAAGAAGAGCCTAAAAATATAGAGAGTATGCTCCACAACGGTCAAATTCATAACGGAAAGCATGAAATACTGGAATATTACTATAAATCTAAACCATACAAACGGGTCATTAACATCGAGACCAATCATCATCAAAAGCCGGATCTTCCAAAGAGATTCATTATAACTACTGCTCTTCTGCCTTGGATTAGCGCCACTCAGCTGCCTACTAAACAACACTAGCTAAGGATACAAGTCACAGAATGGCAAATTGAATTACCTATTCTATAGTGATGATCTTAAAATGTTTGCCAAGGATGACAACCAACAGAAAAAGCTACTCACCATTGTCAAAACCTTTAGCGAAGACATCAGTATGGAGTCGAAATTGAAAATTGTGCCAAACCCACATTCAAAGGTGGTAAACTAACGGAAACTACAGAATGAAAATAAAATCCGAAAAGAATATTATAGGAGGGTGCGTCTGATATTAGAAAGAAAACTTAATGAGGCCAATAAAATGAAGGTTATTAACACCTTTGTCTATAACCATAGTAACATACAGATTCACCATTAAAGAAATAAGAGTTGTATGACATTAAAAATTGGATACGAAGACCAGAAACATCCTTACCCAAATGAGGTTGAAGCACCCGAATTCAGATGTTGATAGGCTTTACTATCCAAGAGTTTTAGGAGTCCGAGGTCTAATCCAACTTGAATTAACTCTGAAAACTAGAACAATCGGATTGGAAGCAGACCTCACAAAAAACAATGCCCCTCTCCTACAAATAGTAAAAACACCAAATCCACTCCATCAACAAAGCTGCACTATTCAAGAAACAGCTTAATATACCTGAAATCCTACCAATAAAAAGAGTAAAACAGAAAACAAAAGAACTTGACCAAATGAAATTACAAAAATATAAAAACAAAAAAAAACTAGGAGGACAAGGCGTTGAATGGCAAATGCATAAAAAGAACGAAAGAAGCAGATGTGGACCAACAGAAAACTCATCAGTGGCTGAGGCGCACCGGGTTGAAAGCTGAGACAGTAGGCCCAATTATTGCAGCTCAGGACCAAAGCCTCGCAACCAGATCCTATCACTGTGATATAATCAAGGATTGAAGTAAGCCGAAATGCAAGATCTGCGGAAAATATAATGAAACTGTCGACTATATTATCTCAGGATGTCAGGAACTGTCAAGAAATGAATATACCCACAGATATAACAAGGTAGTGACATATGTGCACCGGAAGATATGCGAGAAGCACAAAATCGAAACCACTGAGAGATGGTATGAGCGCGAGCCAGACCCAGCTACCCAAAATAACGATGTAACTATCCTCTGGGACATGCCAATTCAAACTGTCAGGGAATAAATGCCAACAGACCTGATATTATCATAAAAGACAGGAAATTCAGGAAATGTATCCTTATTGACATAGCAGTACCATCTGAGAGAAATACTTCCATGAACATTATCGAAATATTG
Organism: Acanthosepion esculentum; assembly: GCA_964036315.1. NCBI lineage: Eukaryota > Metazoa > Mollusca > Cephalopoda > Sepiida > Sepiidae > Acanthosepion > Acanthosepion esculentum. The sequence continues at coordinate 3,985,385 of OZ038498.1, read as the reverse complement.
TCCAAATACATGAACCTAGAGATCAAGATTAACAGGATGTGGTGAATGAAGACTGAGACTGTACCAATAGTAATCGGAGCTATGCACCTCGCAAGAGAAGGAATGGACAATTTTACTAACAGTATCCCAGGTAACATCAGCATACAAGCTGCCCAGAAGATTGCCCTCCTAGGAACATACTATATACTAAGAAAAGTGCTATCAATTAAATGATAATTCTCATGTAGGGCCTAAGGACCCTAGTTTGAATCCGGCTCTACTGGATACAAAGCAGGAAATATAACATACACAAATGATAATAATAATAATGAATAAAAACTAGAAATTACCAAGTACACATACTGAAAAATTGTGTTGACCCCAAATGCAGATTCTGTGATAAATAACCAGAAACAATTGGCCATCTTGTATCAGGTTGCATAGTGTTAGCGTCAACTGAATATAAAACTCGGCATGATTGAGTGGGCCAATATCTGCACTGGAAAATATGTAACTTTTACGGGAAGGAAACTGCAAGCAACTAGTATGAAGATCACCCGGTTACAAAGATAGAACCTGTAGTAATTTTATGGGACTTTATAATACACACAGACAGAACAATCAAAGCTAATCGCTCAGACATCGTGATCAAAGACCACAAGAATATGCTTTCTTATTGACATGGTAGTTCCTGTAGATTTTAACGTATCTTTGAAGACCTTAAGTATCAAAATACATGGATCTTGAAGTGGAAATCTAAAAAATGTGGCACATGAGGACATTAATTATTCCAGTTATTGATAGAGCCCTCTGATTGATTGCAAAAATTTTCGATAAACTTATTGAAGGGATTCTTGGTAGCTCATGCCTTAAAGAAAAAAATTGTACTCACAAAAGTACATTTTAAGAAGAACTTTATCTATGTAAAATAGGAATTATCTTGGGAATTAGTTTTTTTTTTTTTTACATAAATGATCAGTGGAAGATGTCATGAAGCCATTTTTAACCTTAGGTCTCTTGTTGGGACCCGGAAGGAAATGTGTATGCAACAGAAACTCAAGGAAATAATAATAATAATAATAATAATAATAATCGTTTATTAGTTTATTCAATTATAATATTTTAATCATATTATCTCGGCTTTCTGTCTTTCTTATCATATGTTTGTTAGCGTGCAATCCCAATGGATGAAAAAATATTGCTATTGCTGAGAAGAGTACCCAGGTGAATATTTAATGAGACAAAGAAGAATGGGTCGAATTGGGTTAACAAGAACGGACTCCTTTCAATAAATACAATAAAAAATAAATTATAAAATGAAGCCCGGAGCTGTTCAGAAATAAAAGTGTTTGTGAGAGAGAATTGCACCCCCTGGTGTTAGACTGCATAATTACTGAGAACAATTGCTTTCGTTTGTCATTTTTTTCCTTTTCTTTCTGGTTCGTCTCTTTTCACTTAATACATAGATAGATAGATAGATAGATAGAGAGATAGAGAATCATCTATCGCTATATACAAAGAATTCACTGGATGCTCCATATTTATAACCTTGTACCAGGCTAAGTTAAAATTAGTAAACGCCTACAGGCGAACCTATGATAGCTAACAAGCACATTAGGCATACAATTTGCTTATGAAGGGAATTCGAATTTGAAATGGTGTTCCATTATTTTGGTCTTGTACCAGACTAAGTAGCTACATAATCAGTCCGTAAACTAATGATGAAAACTCTTTTATTTCACACAAGAAATATTAATATTTCGACACAATCTCCTTCCTTCTTAATTCGGTGTTAATTAAATTTTCAAATCAAAATGCACCTTTTATTCCACGCGCTAAACTTACTGGTCCAGGTTTGTATGAAATGCCGTATAAGAGACAGTTTCTAAATCAAATCAAGCAACGAAAATGTACACGCTCATTATACGTGAGGTGTAACATTGGGCAGCGTTTGCCAAAATGAAGCAATATTTAAGAACTTTCTGAATTCGAAGATTCCGATAATAATAAAAAATATATTACCTCTATTGTTAAAATTCCCTACATTTCTCTGGGAATTTGGTTTTTATAATATTATCTTTGTTTATTTTTAAATACATTCTTTTTCTTCATGTGTGTGTGTGCGTTTTTTTTTTGTCGTGTGGGTGTGTTATACTGTTCAATTACCGCTGTTGGGTTAGCTTTACTTCCTTTTCCTAAATTAATATAATCGTACTGTACAAACACAGTCTTCTGCTAGACGCCGCTAAGAAAAGATGTGCCCAAGAGTCAGGAGTAGAAACACCCTTTCGGAACATGACGGATGGAATACGGAAGAAAAGTGGGTCGTTAGAGTCCGTAGCCATAGAATGGTAAGTTCTAACTATAAAAGTCTGAACTGGTGAAACTAAAAAGTGGAGCTCACCTTGCCATGGGAATAGAGATAGCGACAGGCATACTATTTTGCGTCTGCGTGGAAAGAGATTGTATAGTGGAAAATACGTCACCCCCCCCCCTTATAGGACTGTGAAAACGAATTTGATCTCAGAGTTTGAAAGTGAGGATTGCGCAGCTTTAGGCTAAACGTGGCATCAATACATCATTTTTTGGTTTAATCTGATAATTGTAGAGAAGTTTTCCTAGTTTTCTTCGAGGCACCTATTCCTTTTTTTTCTTTTTTTTGTTATCGGATCTTTCTGAAGTCTTTTTGTGAGCTTTTTTTGTCGGAGAAACTTTGAAAAAGAAAAGTAGATGAAATTTGTAAACTGTTTTGTTCTTGCGTTTCATTCAGGAACCAAATATTTTTTATTTTGTTGTTTAATTTTGAAACATTTTCACTTGTTTAATTATTTCCGTGACTCTGTCGGGTTTAACTCCGAGATAAATCTACAGTTGTTCTTTCTGTCGGGGCCGAATTAGAGAGTATGTAAAAAGTACATTGTATCCAGGCCCGTAATCTCTTTGGCTTTCGGTAATCGAGATTTCCCAGTTCTATCAGTGTGGCAGACATATTTACACAGACACACTGACACACGTATACACACTCGCACACACACATATATATTATGTATACAATTATTTGATTTATATATATATATATATATATATATATATATATATATATATATATATATATATATATATATATACATCTTAGCAGCATGGCCCGGCGTTGCCCGTGCTTGATTAAAAAATCGTACGAAATATACAGCAATCGCTATCACTTGACTTAAAATATTTTTGCCCTTCCTTGTCTTTAAAGAAGTGCCCTTTGCCGTGCTGATGTTGCTACATGCCTTACTTCTTGCCTATTTTACACTGCGAATTTTTTCTAAACTCTATACTAAACATTAAATCTGTTACGAAAAAAGAACTAAACAAAATGAACACAAAACGATCAGCTTTAAAAAAGGATTCGTATCTGGAAAAACCGAATGAAAAAAGAATGTTAACAACAAATACTTTTTCACACCCAACCCAGTTCTGCCGAATTGGAGTAAAGTGTCATGCAGATTTAAATTTTTCCCACTTGTGACGAATGCAGCTATCGATTTTTTTGCATGCTGGCATGCTAGTTAACTTTCGTGTCCGTCAGCTGTTGGCTCTTACGCTGGCCAATAGAATCTTCCTGCCTGTTCGTGGAAGCCAGTTATAGACTCTCACTCTGGCTAGTAGAAAATAGCCGCAAACTACATGAAAACTGCCGTAGAAGCATGAAAAAAATCGATTATTTTCACTATCGATGGGAGTTGAGAAATGCAAAGTCGGTCTTGGCCTTTCCGCTAACTTGGAGTGTGCATGTAAAATTTGGTGCAAATCCGTCGAAACACACACACACACACACACACATATATATATATATATATATATATATATACATATATATATATATATGTATAGTATTCGTTAAGCAGTCTTAGAGGAAAGAACGAAAGAACAAAACGAGGGAAGAAATAAAAAGTGAGAAAGAAAGAAAAACGAAAGGAAGAGCGTTAGACGGAAAGGAAGGGAGAAAGAAAGAAAAAAAGAAAGAAAGAATAATAAGAGAAAGAAAAGAAATGATGAAAAGGACACAAGTTGTCACTTGGAATCCTGTAGATAATATAATTAAGACATTTTACTGTCTCATTCTAAACCAGACGCTCCTGCTTCTAATGTCTGTACGATATATAAAACATACGCATCCTTTTTTTTTAGTTTCTAAGTAAAGCTTCACATAATAAGCAGAAAAGAATATTTTCACTTCACCTGGTCTATGTAAATAAATCTTTGATCCAGCACTGACCAATTGGCTTTCCAATGTATCGATACACAGTCATGGATACGCTGTAAAACCGCGCCGCTCCCATTTCCGTTTTTATCGCTCTAAGATATTCATTTGTTCTTTGTTGATCTTGCTGACCGACTACTGCTGAAGCTACATCAGACATAGGATCCCCATTCAAAATCAGGCTATAATTCTGTAGATGAGTACATACATACGATCACGAGTTCCCTAACTCATCAGTGTCTTCAGCCGCAGTAGAACTGGTGTGTCTTGGAAAAGACAGCCTGATGGAGCCCAACTTTCTCCAGGCTGCTTTGAATTCAGAGCTTTCCTTCTCCTACAATATTTGCCACTCAAGACTATAGAAACCAGTCTGTCCTGCTATCTACCCATGGCTGGGTGAAAAGTGATGGATTCAAAACTTTTCTCAAGGCTATTAGTACATAAGGGAATGTAATGACCTCAACTGGAATTCGAACTCAATTGATTACTCTCCTATGCCACCTAACGTATCAACAACTAAAAATAGGACAAAGCAACGCTCAGTCAGAAGGATTTCAAGATGCACTTCCATTTAGAAAGATTTGATTGACTGATTTATTTGTTTAACGACATATCAACTCCTTCATGGGTCATTTAATGCCAAAATTTATTTTTATTGGGAGCTTTGAAGTAATAAAATATGATATATGTTATTCTGCATTCAACAATTGAATACATGGTAGATGATACTCAGCTTTTGTGGACATCGTTACTAGAGGCGGTGAGATGAGTGTGCTTTATGTTGTACATACATACATACGTATATATGTATATCAGAGTGTGGGGGGTGCGATCAGAACCACAAGAAAATCAGAGATATCGTATATGTAAATGACCTTTTAATCATAAAAATACACTCCGCAGCCAAAAAATAGGATCCCGTCTTATACTCCAGCTATAAAATGTGTACCTTAAATCCTGCAGTTTATGGTAAGTTGTTAGCATGAGGATTTTTTATTTAATATATTCAATGCAATAAATTTAAAAATATGATTTGGGTGGGAGGGTCGTTTTGTATGGCGAATCTATCACGAATCTTACATTTTAACTTTAAAATTTGGGGATCGTCTTATACGTTCAGTCGCCTTGTACGGCAGCTTATGCGGTAATAACTGCTAGAAAAGAACTAGAAAAGTCATATGGTTTAATCCACCCTACAATATTAACATTAAAAATAGCGTGGAGGAATTATTTCTAAAATTAATTCATAAGCATTTAAAAAAAAATTATTCAACAGAAATAATCTGAAAGTAAGCTATTGCTGCACCAACAGGATATATAAAATTATAGTAAATCACAATAGAAAAATAATGTAGAGACCTGATAGAAAAGAACCCAGTAGATGTAACTGCAAAGTAAGAGAGGAGTGCCCTCTGAATGGAGCGTGTTTTGTAAGGGACGTTGTCTATGAAGCTAAAGCAATCAGTGGTGGAGAGACTATGTAGGAGCTGTCGAGAGTAAATGGAGATGACGATACTACAATCACAAAATGAGTCTGTAAACAGTAAATACAACGGTAGCACTACGCTAACTACTATTGGAACACCATTGAGAGCTCAAAGCCTACCATCACATGGAAGATACCGGCCAAATTAAAATCATACAAAGGAGACAGTTAAGGCTGTAATTTGTGCCTGGCGGAAATAATAATAACTTATGGCTGCATACCGGCGCGAGAATAAATATTTGATTAAAAATACACAGAAATTGCCTGCCACACCTGGAGTATATAAGTTAAGCGATAGCTTGGTTCCGTAAATCCGCCTGATGGTTTTTGATACATGAAACATGAGTAGTGGATTTTGGTATTAATAATAATAATAATAATATATATATATTTAAAGACATTTTTATGTTTAACATTCTTTTAATAGATACAAGTATTTAAGTAAATGCTCTGTTTATAATAAACAGTATTAAATAACATTTACCATCCTGAATGTCCGAGAAATTTTCATAGAAAATATTCGTCCTTCGACAGGATTCGAACCTGTATCCTATACGGAACCGTCATATAGCCTGACGTGCCTTAACCGATTCGGCCACTGAGGATCGCTCGGTTGGCAAGGCTGTATTTACTGCTTATAATCTTCAATCTTTCATGAATCACTCACGTAAATTCATAACAGCTCATGGCGTATCAAATGTATCAGTGGCCAAATCGGTTAAAAGAAAGACAGAAAGAAAAAATCAGATAAAGGTAATAAGAAAGAAAGAAAGAAAGAATGAATGAAAAAGAAAGAAGGACTATCCAGATGAGAGATAGAAAAAGAAAGGAAATGGGGACAATAAGGAAAAACGGAGGGAAGGGCGGAAGGAAAGAAGGAAGGAAGGAAGAAAAGCAAATAGAGGCAATATGAAAGAAAGAAAGAAAGAAAGAAAGAGAAACCAATATAGGCAATAAGAAAAAAGAAAGAAAGAAAGAATGAAAAAAGGGGAAAACAGATAAAGGCAATACGAAAGAAAGAAAGAAAGAGAGAAAGAAAGAAAGAATGAAAGAAAGAGAGAAAACCGATAAAGGCAATAAGAAAGAAAGAAAAAAGAAAGCCTATCAGGATGAGAGATAGAAAAAGAAAGGAAATAGAGACGATAAGAAAGAAATGCGTATGAAGTGTAAATGAAAAAGAATATTAATTAAAAGGAAAGGATATTTCTTCAAATAATTTACCAGGGAGCGGGGCTCTATCAGTCAGTTCAGTTTGACTCGGGAGATGTTAAATGAAATTGCGATTTAAATATTGGCAGTAATTTCAAATGATTCATTCTATACTTGCTTCAGTTCCCTGACTAATTAAAAAATAATGAATACCGTTTGATTCGCTTGCTATTTTCATTTATTATCTCGAATGAAATTCACATCGTCTGTCAACTTCGTTCTAAGAATAGCGTCAAAGCCGAATTAATTACACTTGATTAAAAATAGATGAATAAAGAGGCTGTCAATCAAGTTCCGCTTTCAGAATTACAGCGTTAACATGCGGTATCGCACGAAAGGAGAACTAAAGAAGTTAAAAATATTGTAGTTAATTTAAGAAAGATAATCTTAGAATTGATACTGAGATCATGTTTAGGGATAAATTGTGAAGACAAACTTAGTGTAAATGTAATCGTCGGGATGGCGATTTTTGTAAACACGCATGAAATTATTTTAAAATTAAGCGTTATAGCTATGGTATGGTGTTTTTTGTAAACAAGCGGCCACAATATAAGGGAGCTAACCAGAGATAGCGAAAATGCAAATGACATTAAATGTTGGTCAAATACATTTTAAAACATTGCTACTATACTCTTAATAGATGCTGTTTCATGTTGCTTGCTTTTGATACATAGGGCCTCAAGTATTTGAAGTTTTTGTTTTATTATTTTCTTGGTGTAGTATATTGGTGTTGTCAACAAGTATTTTCCTGTATTGTGAAGGTGGACAGGAATGTATCTTTAAATGATGTGCGATAGGGCTTGTATCTGACAAATGGAGTGAAAGATTGTCTTGATAATGTTGTGGCCGTCTGGTTAGCTCCCTTATATTGTGGACGCTTGTTTACAAAAACAGTATTTGGGTTAACAGAAAACAAAAACAAACTGTGCGTTCCTTGAGGAATTTCACAATAATATGTCTATACTATTCAACACAACATTCTTGAATAGATATGCTGCCTAAATACACACACACACACACACACACACACACACACACATATATATATATATATATATATATATATATATATATATATATACATATATAATATATATATATATATAATTATATATATATATATAAAGAGAGAGAGAGAGAGGGAGAAAGTGAGACAGTGATAGAAGGGGAGAGATAGATTGATTTATTGATCGTACACCTTATCAACTCGTTACAGATTGCAGATTATTTCAACCCAGAAAATATTGTAAGAATTTAGGGGAGATAATAATGATTTAGTGATACAAGTCTTACGGTTTAACCCATAGCTGGAGGAGAGAAGAGGTCGATTCGTACGCTTTCCAAGGCTATTTTCGCGAAAGTGGATATAACGAAACCAACTGGATTTGTAACTCGGCTCTCCGCTTAACAATTCCGTACCATTACACCATCTGCACATCCAAGTTTACGGCACACGGTATTCACAAGTGGTCATCCGTCTAGGTACTGACCAGGCTCGACGTTGCTTAACTTAGCTGATCGTACGGGAACCGGTGTTTCAACGTGATATGGCTGTGGGCCAAAGAGGGGAAAGAACAGGAGAGAGAGTGAGAGAGAGAGAGAGAGAGAGAGAGAGAAAAAGAAGAGGAAAGAGAGAGTAGCTGAAACGAAACATGGCATAGTGGATAAAGACGTTGGTTAGATCCAGTGACAGGACCCAAAGAGTGTGAGTTCAATACCCAGTTAAGGCAGTGGACAACGTGGAGAGGGGAATTAATAGGAGATAGCTGATAACTGACATCCATTAAACATGGCATGTGGAACTAGAACAGTCTACTCTAGTGAGTGAAATAAAGGGTTCAGTTTGACATTCCAACCACCTGAAGAAGGCCGGAGCGTACAACAGCCGAAACGTTGTAATAAATATGGCGACAAAGATGAGGAGAATAGTCCGAATAATGTAAATAGTGTACATAATACCGCATCTCAGAAATATAGACAGATACTGAAAGGCCGAAACGTTGTAATAAATATGGCAACAAAGATGAGGACAATAGTCCGAATAATGTAAATAATGTACATAATACCTCATTTCAGAAATATAAACAGATACTAGCTGAAAAATACATAGAGCGTTTATTGACTTATCTGAAGACCGTATTGAAGCGTGAAACTCAACATTCCGTGTTGATTTATATGCTCTTTTTGTATCTGTCTCTTTCTTTCTCTCTCTCTCTCTCTGTATATATATATATATATATATATATATATATATAGAGAGAGAGAGAGAGAGAGAGAGAGTAGATTGATATGAACAAACAAATACGCAAAAGGAAAACGTAGACTTAAAGTCAGATGAAAAGCCTTCGGCATACATAACCCAGATGAGGCCTTCGATGTTATTGAATGGAGGATGCAAATGTATATTCTCTGGATATGGGATTGAAAACTTCCTACGAACAGTCCTTCAATTAAAGCGAACATCTCCATCACTTCAGAATGAAAATCTCCAATAAAAGGAAAAAAAAAAAAAAAGAAAGATCTATATGCGCCATTTTTGCAAATAATCAAGACCTCCTTCCTCTAAACCCCGGTTTAAAGGCGCGGCAAAATTATCCAAGAAAAGCACGCTGCAAGGAAGAAAAGATACGCATGCGCAGATTTCCTCCGCTGACGTTTACTGTTGATTTTTCTTTCTTCTTTCTATCTACCCTCACCTGCTTTGGGAATGCATATAAATTCTATGGCGAAACAAAGTCGTGGAAGGTTTTTGTTCTTGGCGACTCTTCCATTTGAAAGTATAACGATATCGAGGAAATTGCCACAAGACGGAATTGTGACCCTCGCGAAACATTTGATGCGTTTTTGTAAGGCTTCTCTGCCGGTCGCGACGACAGGCTGTCTGAAAGCTGGGGTATAAGTCTTTGGCAAAGAAGCGGACAAATAAATTATGTACGGAGATCAGATAAGGTGGGGGATAAGAAGGAGAAGGGTTATGGTGAAGAAGAAGAAGAAGAAGAAGAAGAAGAAGAAGAAGAAGAAGAAGAAGAAGAAGAAGAAGAAGAAGAAGAAAGTAAAGAAGGAAGAGGACAAAGAGAAAAAGGAAGGAAGACAGGAATAATAATAATAAGACGAGGATAAAAAGTGAAGTGATATGACGAATAGTAGTAGTAGTAGTAACAATAATAATAATGAGAAGAAGAAGAAGAAGAATGAAGAGGGTAAAAAAGGAAGAAGAAGAAGAAGAAGAAGAAGAAGAAGAAGAAGAAGAAGAAGAAGAAGAAGAAGAAGAAGAAATAGAGAGAGAAGAAAGAGAGATGAGGATGAGGACTAGGAGAAAAAAAATAACAGGACGGCAAGAATAATAATAATAATAATAATAATAATAATAATAATAATAATAATAAGAAGAAGAAGAAGAAGAAGAAAAAGAAGAAGATGTGTCAACATAGATAAAAGTCTGTTGTTTGTAGTGTCAGCTTAAATCATGTTTCATGACCTAATAATCGGTTGAGAGCATTTCAGTATTTTTAAGAGCGAATATATCTCGTTGAAAAGTATAGAGTCTAACATTACAAAATCCGCATAATTTCCAGGGGTACTGCTAGCATATATATATATATAGATATAGATATATTAAAACAGAGGAGTAGGAAGACAAGCATAAGAAAAAAAAAGCTGTCTGCCATAAAGTGGGGAATCGAATAATATAATATTAAAAACAGAAACAACAAAAAACATAACCGATTATCACTCATCGCTCTTCAGTGCTCACTCGAGGACAAAAACATTATTAATGGCACGACACCTGAAAAAGGCGCACACTTTAAAATAGTGAATCGAAGTATATAAAAGAGAAACAAGGAAAAGGCTAGCTGATTATTGTTCCTCGCTCTTCAGAGTTCAGTCAAGGACAAAAACATAATTACGCACACAATGACTACTCACCGTAAAATTGAATTAAAAAATATCACAAAAAGAAGCAAGAAAATCGCTAACCTTGCTCTTCAGAGCTCAACTGAGGACAATACATATATATATATATATATATATATATATATATATATATACGTTTACATCATGAAATTTAAATCGTACAGTACAAATCCTTAGCGTTTTTCACTTCACAGGTAACAAATTTAACTTTCAGCTGAACCCAACAATTTTGTCTTAGAAAGAACAACTCCCTGATGATGACATTGTGCTAATGTCGAAAGTACTTGGAATAAATGAATACGTGTCAACATGGTAATTTTCTCTCTTCCTTTAATAAGGACACTAAGAAGCTTGTCTGTGAATATGAGAGGATCCTATTAAAAATAAGTAGACAATGCTCGTCTAAATTATTTAATGAGACATGACTTCATAGACACTAATAATAAATTTGTCAAATCGTTTCTATTCCCGCAAACTCAGAGTAAACCTGAAATAAATCTTGAAACTGAATAAATACAGAGATCTTCTTAGCGAACTGAAAAACATATTTAAAACGAAACTGGAATAATAATAATAATAATAATAATAATAATAATAATAATAACAATAATAAGACGAAGAAGAAGACGCTAAGAAGATGAAGAAAGTAATAATAACGATAAGAAGAAAGTAATAATAATGATAAGAAGAAAGTAATAATAATAACAATAATGAGAAGAAGAAGAAGAAGAAGAAGAAGAAGAAGAAGAAGAAGAAGAAGAAGAAGAAGAAGAAGAAGAAAATGAAGGAGAAAAAGAAGAAGAAAAAGAAGAAGATGAAGAAGAAGAAGAAGAGGAGGAAGAAAAACAAGAAGAAGAAGAAGAAAAAGAAGAAGGAGAAGAAGAAAAAGAAGAAGAATAAGAAAAAGAAGAAAAAGATGAAGAAGAAAATTACATAAGAGAGAAGTAGATTATTGAAGAGACTCAGAGTCACTTGATCTTCAGCAAAAAATAACTGAATAGTTATTTTCAAAATAATATGTACCTCCAGGATCATGACACTCCACAACTTCCGTTGAATTGTCATGACTTACTGGGAAAGATCGTGGAGTGATTATCTGTTGTCTTCTCCACCGTTTTGAATTTAGAGCTGTTCTTGTCCTAGATGGGCTGGATGTCCCAATCTACCTTACGATTTAATCAATACCTGATGAGTTGGAGGGGGAGATGAGTACATAACTTTTATGAAGGCATTAATGCGAAAATGAAAGCAACAGAACAAGTCGGAATTTGAATTCGATTGTAATAATAATAATAATAATAATAATAATAATAATAATAATAAGAAGAAGAAGAAGAAGAAGAAGAAGAAGAATAGGTAAAGATCAGGATGTTGTTAGTTTGACCCGAAAAACATTCTTAGCGAATGCGTCTACGCCTGTGTCTGCCCGTCTGTCTAATCTCCCACTCTCTCTCTCTCTCTCTCTCTCCCCCCTCTCTCTCTTTCTCATTCTCTTTCCCTTTTCCCATTTCAGTCTGGCAGAAGCGACATTGCACACTTTTTGCTTGTGTCTTCCAATAAATTGATTCAAGGGCATAAAGAAAAGAGATTGCCTGCCCAAATATGGCTGGCGTCAGTCTTTGTTAAGTACTCTTAGGGCAGGGTCGTCAATTTTCGCACAGCATTTGCTATTGTCCGTCCAAAATCCACTTGTGAAGAGAATAGAATATGATATTTTGTTCCCTGAATGACTGCTGATCTGAACAGCAAGTGTAAGGAAAGCTTTTGCTGTGTCAAGCTTTTGCCTAATGTGTTTTGTGTGTAATGCCTTTCTGTATTTTCATATCTGAATAGGTGGGTTTCATATATTAGAATATAATGTAGCGAGTCTATATAAAATGATGCTGAGATACAGATATCTTTGCAATGCCACTTATTGTTAAGGATATGCATTTCTGAAGATGAAAATACCAAGAAAAATGCGCGTGAAGCCCTCTCTTTTTCACTTTCTGTTTCTCTCTCTCTCTCTCTCACACACACTCAGACATATACACACACAGACATATATACACACATATACAGGATGTTATGGGTAAATTGTCGCCATTTTATATTTTTGATTTCACGCATGCGCGTTGTTTGTTTTTGATTTTCTCAATGGCACAGTCTAGCAGGGTATGTTGGGCACTGTCTGTGAGAAAAAAAAAGCACCATGATGCAATTCATTCTACCAGAAATTTGGAAACGGCATACTGTACTGCTTAGCATTCGCGCCGGAAGTTCCAATACAAACATTTCTTGAGTGGTTGGGTGTCAAACTGAGAACAGTGCAGAGGATTCGGAAAGAGTTGGATGAGTCTAAATTGATTACGCAGGTGTTTAGAGTGATCACTAGTGATGGCGACGTTATGCCAAAGACGTCCTCTTGTCATCAGACATGATTGATAAGGCTACCAAACATCTCCATCTCATCGAAGAAGCGGCCAGCGATATTGATCTCTACATTGATGGTAGCAAAACAGAATTTATCAGCTACAACCAAGAAGGAAAAATTAAGTTGAAAAATAGCAACAACATCAAATCCGCCCAGGAATTTGCTTAACTCGGCAGCAACATCCAGTCAACGGGAATGAGAGACCAAAATCCGAAAAGGCAAGACCTGGTGGGGGCTCCTTGATGATCCGAGCACCATCTGGAAGTCCCCCCTCTTTAACAATCTTAAGAAGGACTTTGTTTATATTGTATAATATTGAATAATTAACCGGAGTATGGTAATTTTTCATCAATAAATTAATATTGAAAATTACAGATATAATATATATATATATATATATATATATATATATATATATATATATATATACACAGGGTGCGATAGGTAAATTGCCGCCATTTTATATTTTTGATTTCACGCATGCGCGTTGTTTGTTTTTGATTTTCTCAACGGCACAGTATAGTAGGGTAAGTTGGGCACCGTCAGTGAGAAAAAAATGAAACATGACGCAATTCATTCTACCAGAAATTTGGAAACGGCATGCTGTACTGCTTGGCGTTCGCGCCGGAAGTTCCAATAGTTCCAAGTGCTTGGATGTCAATCTGAGGACAGTGAGGAGGATTCGGGAAGAGTTAGATGAGTCTAATTGTGATTACGAAGGTACGGCAGCTCGGAAAACTCACTCTGATCGTTCTGATAGAAAAGAACTCCCGAATTTGTTGTTGTGGACCTCAGACTCAACACGGAGGCTTACAACAAGTGTCTTGAGGAGGTAGTGCTGCCTTGAGTCAAGGTGTGGCTGTTGAAAGACCTCATGTCCAGAACCCCGGTAAGGCTGTCAGACAATTTCTGCGACCACATTATCACTTACGTCTGGCCACTTTACTCCCTAGATTGCACTCCCTTGATTATCATGTTTGGGCGCATTTGAGAGGTAGACCAGCAAAACTTCTTTTAACACCAAGGATGAACTGGAGGCAAGGATTATGGCAGCATTCACCAACAAACAAGGAGACTGTCCAGAAGAGATGCAGGAGATTACAAATTCGTCTGGAGGCCGTGGTTGAAGCCAATGGCAATTTTAGTCAATAAATTTACTCTTTAGTATTTCAAGATTGTTTTGTGTAATTTTGGTAAATATATCTGTTAAAATGAGATGTCAGTGTTATTTTCACTTTTGCGTCAGTTTATCCATCGCATCCTGTATAAATCGCTCCCTATATATATATATATATATATATATATATATATATATGAAGAAATATAGTCTTAAGATGTGCTATATTTATGGGATAAAGTGCTCAATATCAGAGATAGAGCATGTGTAAATATATAAGTGAACATAGAAGTCAACACTTAGAGGCGACAGTCTGTTTCATGCTAGATGCAATCGTCAGGCCACGACGTTTAAAATCTGGAGGAGGAGTTTACTCCATCACCTGTAATAGTTGTCACAAAAAATACATAGAAGAAACCTCAAGGAATCTAAATAAAAGATTATATGAACACAAAAGAGACATTTTACAAAACAGTAGATCAAATGCCAAAGGAAAATAGAATTGCATACAAAATATTTAGATTTCGGCATTAAATAACCCATAGAGGTGTTGATATGCCGTTAAACAAAAACAACCAACCAACTATTCGATCAAGAAATGAATGATTCGAGTTTCGCAAATGCAGCATTGAACACACTTCAACGTATCGAGCTCTTTGACTATTTATCAAGTTTTTTACCGGGCCAATTTTCTTTTCAATATTATTGAAAGGCTGACACCCGCCATCTGTGATATTTCTCTGACACTTTGACGTGGGTTTTGTTCAACTAGTGTTTACAAATGTCGATAGTCAATTGTAGATGGACGTTCTCTACCACCTTGATCTCCAAGACTCGTATCCCCACTGCGGAACTTCAGAAACAAGCGCTGTAGTGGCCCGATCATAAGCGGATCATTTACTACATGCTCTACTAATTTTGGTATTTTGAGAAGCATTATGACAAGGCTTGAACTCATGCAAAAAAAGTAAGTATTGTCCTCCTCTTTGTCGCTATATTTATTACAACGTTTCGGCCGTTATACGCTCCGGTTTTCTTCATGTGGTTGGAATGTCGGACTGAACCCTTTATTTCGCTCACTGGGTGCTGAAGACATTAGGTTTATAATAACCAGAAATTCATACACAGATGTCCTTGAGGACATCTGTGTATGAATTTCTGGTTATGCCATGTGCCATGTGTCCTCAAGGACACATGGCACAGTGGATAAAGGCGTTAGTTAGAGCCAGTGACAGGGCCCAAAGAGTGTGAGTTCAATACCCGGTTAAGTCAGTGGAGAACTTTCAGAGGGATATTCAGGAGATAACTGACATCCATTAAACATGGCACGTGGAACTAGAACAGTCTACCCGTTGTAATAAATATGGCGACAAAGATGAGGACAATAGTCGGAATAATGTAAATAATATACATAATACCTCATATATAGACAGATACTAAAGTAGTCATCTTTTTTGATGATGAGGGAGATATATAATGTTTTAAGTTCCATTCTGAAAGCGGTTGATATAAAATTAACAAAGAAGACCCTTTAATCGTAAATTAATGATAAATATATTTTTGTTTAACAATTATAATATACGAGGGTGAGCTGAAAAGTTCATAGGCTGACTATGAAGCAGAGATAGTAGATCCGTAAAAAGTTGTATGCATTAATTCCATCTAATCTTATTAATAATGACATCGTTTCTTTCCATGTAAACTGACATCTGACTGTTTAAAGAAGTTTGGCTATCCTGTTGTTAAAAAAAATCCTCATCAGGAGATATAACATCATCATCACTGTGATACTGGTTCCCAAATGATTTTTCATGTCGGGGAACATATGATATAACTATCAAGAGAATAGGAAGAGAGATCAACCAGTTCAAAGAGACAGACACTCACCGCGGTTATTGAAACCAAGGACTTTTGTGATAGAGTACTGTCCCGATGAAACAAAAGCCCTTTAGTTAATTTTCATGGGCATTTGGCTTTTTGTTACTGCTTCAGTAAGTTGGCATAGTACTCTCAATTGATAATGTAGCCCTTCTGAAGATAGTCAATAAACACAATGCCTTTTTCATCCCCCAAAACTGAGGCCGTCGTATTCAGCGGATGAAACTTGTCCTTATTTGGAGCAGATGAAGAGCGGATGTTTCCACTAATTGGGTTGTCTCTTTGTCTCTGGCTTAGAGTGGTGGACCCAACACTCACCCAGGGTTAGGATACATTCAAGAAAACTAGCTAGATCTGCCTCAAACAATGTCAGATTTTGCCGTAATGTGATCAGCCTGGTGCACTTTTGATCAGGTGTGAAAAGACGTGGCACCCCCCGATCAGACACCTTCGTCATGCCAAGTTAATTGTGCACAGTATTCTCAATTTACTCGCGGGATATGCTAATATCACTGGCCATTTCGTTTATAGTTAATCTCTTGTCATCCGTCACTATGTGGTGAACAGGAGATCTCAATGTTTTCCTTGGTGTTGGCAGTTGTAGGACATCAAGGCCTTGAATCCTCTTCAAAATTCTCCCATCACCTCCTAAATTTAGCTGCCCACTTTTGCACTGTTGATAAAGCTGGATCATTATCCCATAATGTTGTAATTATTTACCCACTGCCCCACTCAGCCAGATGTGGCACAAGGCCGAGTTTTAAAGTGGGGTATCCGAGCCTGTAGGCTCGTGCAAAAATTCCCTATAGACCACGTAAAAACGGAGTCAGTTTCCCGAGACGAGACTCTGCCTTTCAAGCATAGCCTGCTCTGGGGGCTACCCTATGACATGTGCCAGGTAAGTATGTTGTAACTATGTCAGAATTAATATCCTTGGAGACTAAACCCTTTTTCTGTAGGTACATGATAACACCAGTCAGTTCAGTTATGTGCTATGCTTGATACACGCTGAAGCGATCATGTATCTTTCAATACATGACTAACGAGGCAGATTTTTTACTCGCAGTAGGTTGCCATTTCTTTATGCGGTAGACCAGTTGCCATGCAATGCTATAGAACCCGGCCTGTCCTGCTATTTATCCATTATTGGGTGGGGGGCAAGAAGAGGAGTCATTCCGAATGGTATTAGCACGTAAGCGAATCCAATGGATTCGACTGGAATTCGAACTCGGCTCTCCGATTCCTCAATCCAAGACGATGCCAAATTTTGTTCATTTTCAAGAGAAACCGCTACTAGTTACTTTTGAAGTCTTCTTTGAACAGTCAGATATCAGTTTACCTGAAAAACAAAAAATAAACAAAAAATAAACAAAAAAACAATACAAAACAAACAAACAATGGCCTCATTAATAAGAGGAGTTGAAATGAATACATGCCGGATTTCACAGTTCTAGCATCAATCCTTCGTCGTCAGCCTTTGAACTTTTCAGCCCACCCTTCTATTAGAACACAATTGAAAACTTTATTCTAAAATCGGATATTATTTTTTGAACAAACTAATAAATCCTTTCAAAAGTTGTTATCCGTGACTTATGTAGCTGGGTACATAAAGTCGTCTGCTTATAAACAATGAAAACTTTCAAACATAAAACTGTTGCACGCATATTTTTACAAGTTGTAAAAGAAGTTAAAGCTGTCCAAAGAAATATACTTTTCCTTATAAAGTTCATCAATCAAGACATAAAAATACCTTGCCTAAGTCCCTCGTGTACAAACTACTATCTTCTGCATCGGTTTTGTTGGCTTATTCTTTTGATCACCGCGTAGAATCGTCCGTATGCTCTGGGTGACAACAGCGTCGTATGCACGGTTCATTGAATGTCACGACCTAAGTTGTGGTAGTGGAAAGTTCTGCAAGTACGGCAAAGAGGAAGTCAGATTTAAAACAATATCAAAGCGTTCTTCGACTATTGCAATCCGAAATTTAATAGCAAGGTCGCGTGGAATCCTATGATGCGATATTGCTTCTTGGCCCATAAAAGCAAAAGGTCGAGATATCACAAACTTTAAACTTTCCTGTTTGAGAAGAATTATAGCTAAACGATTCCCTTTGAAATAAAAAGGCGTTATCTTGTGACTTAGAGGCGCCAGGACATTTCATGAAATCACGAAACACCAGAAGGTTGAACGATATCCAATATCAATTGTCTTGGCTGACCAATGTCTGGAGATTACAGACACATCACGTTGAAACACCGGTTCACGTACAATCACCGAAGTTAAGCAACGTCGAGCCTAGTCAGTATTTAGATAGGTGAGTTTAGGATGCACAGGTGGTGTAATGGATAACAGCTCGGAATTGTTAATCGGAGAGCCGAGTTCAAATTCCAGTTGTGTTATATCCAATTACGCGAAAAAAACTCTTTGGGAAAGTTATTAAACCACCTCTTTTCTCCCAGCTATGGGTTAATTAGTAAATAAATAAAATTGTGTACAACATATTTCAGTATAAATATCCCAAAGTGGTTGATATACCGCTGAAGAAAAACAACCAGCCGCTAATATCTGGTTAGTTTGGCGGGCGGGCACATTCCAAAGCAGTCTTTCGTCATAACGCAAGATTAAAATTTAAACTGTTTTTAGACGTAGAGATATTTTTTAAATATTGTAATATGTGATGGAAATATACCCAATTGTTGTACAGCTTTTTTATATTCATTACTCATTAATTCAAAAGTGAGTGATAGCACCTGTTAGTTATGGGCAAATCGCGAACCCCTAAACAAATCAAAACAAAGCAAAGTATAAAAATATATTTTATAGTAAAAAATTACCAGAAATATATTTTTGTTAAAAAAATTACCAAGAATTTGTAGTGAAATTATCAGCAATGTATTTGTATAGTAAAATGACCAACAACACATTTCTATAATAAATTGAAGACATGATATACATTGTTAAAAAGACTAAAAAGGTTACTATGATTAATCTGATTTCTTGTAAGAAGAAAGAATTTTTCAGTCCTCGTTTAATTTTGTAAGTTTATTGTTGAGTCTTGACTCATTGTTGAATCTCGCCTATTGCATGGAATAATAATGCAACACAAAATGTACTTAGAACAAGAATGTATTATAACAAGAAAGTGTACACAATAAGTACATATAGTATTTCTGTATACTTCTGGGAAGACGTTCCTGGAGAATGTGTTGACTAGTCGCAGTCGATCAGAGTCTCTAGTTGGATCTCGTGATTCCTTCCCCCGTCTTCCGGTACCAACCACTATTTATATAGTTGGTAGTCACCTATGCAGATTAGGTGGATCCTACCACAACACCCCCCTCCCAAGCCTTGGAATCCTTTTGGATTTCAACTGGCTTCTATATGGGATGATGATCATGGTTATTTCTTTGTAGATCCCCTTTGCATAGTTCATATGTATATCTTTCTGGGTTTTTTTTTTCAATATCTTTTCCGTTTTAGATTCACGT
The DNA here is from genome assembly GCA_964036315.1 of Acanthosepion esculentum. Lineage (NCBI taxonomy): Eukaryota > Metazoa > Mollusca > Cephalopoda > Sepiida > Sepiidae > Acanthosepion > Acanthosepion esculentum. The sequence goes on along the minus strand of OZ038498.1, from coordinate 3,965,651 downwards.
CCAATGGGTCCGTGAACTTTCGTTTCCTACCGGATCTTCTCGGTTCATGAGCACTCTGCGGAGGTTCTACTTGAAATTATCATACATTACATCAATGGGATCTTCCTCCTCATCCGGTATACTCTCTTCATGCTCTAGCACGTAGCATTTTTTGAGTTGGTTCTGGTGCCTTTTATGAGTATTCTTCGGCCCTTTTATTATGTAAATCAGGTCACCGATTCTCTTGTCCACTATTCCTCGCTCCCAGAACTCAATGTTGTTTCTATAGCACTTGAAAAAGACCTTCTCTCCGGGGGTGTATCTTTTTCTAGCTGTATACATAGTGTTCTTTATTCTATTTCTTCCTGGCAAAAGCTTGTCAAACACCGACTTAACTTTCCTAGCGAACATTAGTTCAGCTGGTGCCATGTTTGATGGTGTTCTCTGGTTAGGCGTGATTCTGTATACTTGTAGGAATTGCTGAAGCGCCTTTTCCGTTGGAACTCCTGAGGCTTTCTTCAGAGCGCGCTTTAACGTATCTACAAATCTTTATGCGAGTCCATTGGATCTCGGATGATACGGCGGCGTCGTTATGTGGTTAATTTGATATAACTCACAAAATTCCTTAAAATCGTCAGAAGTGAATTGTGTACCATTGTCACTCACAATACACTCTGGCACACCGAACCGTGCAAATAGTTCATGCAAAAAAGTTGTTGTGTATTGGACGTAGGCTTTTTGCAGCGTAGTACTTCCGGCCATTTTGTAAAGCTATCTACCACTATTAAGTAGTAATAATCTTCTACTGGACCAGCGAAATCAATGTGTAATCTTTCCCACGGATGATCCGTCTTTGGCCATGGTTTGTGTACTATAGGTGGTGCCTTAGCTGCTAACGCACACCCTTAACATCGATGAACCATGTTTTCGATATCCACATCCATTCCTTTCCAATATACAAAGCTTCGCATTAAGCTTTTTGTTCTATTAATCCCCGGGTGACCCATATGAAAGTCCCGTAGGATTCTTTTCTGAAACTTTTTTGGTACTACTACTCTCTCACCATATAATAAAATTCCGTCACAAATTGAATAGATCTCCTGAACTTTTTGGTCATTTGCTACCATTTTACTTTTCATTCCTAAAATGAAATCATCGCTTTCAGATTCTTTTTTGATTTCCTTTGATGTAACCGGTAGCTCTCTTACAATGTTGTTTACCATGCTTTTCACCTCATAATCTGCTCTGATATTTGCAATAATTGTTTCTTCGAATCCTTCATCTTTATTCGGTACGAGTCTTGATAAGGTATCCGCATGAATTATATTTTTGGATGATAGGTGCTTTATGTGGAAATCATAATTGAGAAGAATGGTTCCCCATCTTAACAGTCGATTTGCCGTGTAAACGGGTAACCCTTTCTTTGACCCAAAAATAGTGATCAGAGGTTTATGGTCCGTTTCTAACCTGAAATGTCTGCCGTAGATGTATCTATGAAATTTTGTTATGGCAAAAATGATACTCAGCGCCTCCTTTTCTATCTGTGAATAACTTCGCTCTCCTGGGAGTAATGCCCTCGAAGCATGCGCAATCGGTTTTCTAGAACCATCTGGCATTATGTGTTGAATACATGCTCCTACCCCGTATGAACTAGCATCACTTGCCACTACAATATCCAGTTTAGGATTGTAATGGGTTAAAAAGAGGTCGGACGTAAGCATTTTCTTAATTTCATCAAAGGCTTTTTGACATTCTACCGTCCATTCCCATGCCTTGTCTTTTTTCAGTAGTTCATTCAACGGAGCTCTTAGATTGTACATTCCTTTAATGAATGCTTGATAATAGTTCGCGAGCCCCAGAAAACTCTGTAGTGTCGCCACGTTAGTGGGCGTCGGCATGTTTCTAATCGCAATGGACCTTTCCGGATCTGGAAATCTGCCATTTTTGTTGATTATGTGACCTAAATATTTAATTTCCTCCAAACCAAATTCACACTTTGATTCTTTGACTTTAAATCCAAAATCCTGAATCTTTTTAAATACTTGATTGAGGTGCTCTCGATGTTCGTCGACATTTGCACTCCTTACTATAATATCATCTAAGTAGGCACACGCAAAGTCTAAGTCATTCAACATGACGTCCATGGCTTGTTGAAAAATGGCTGGTGCCACTTTAATACCAAAAGGAAGCCTGTTGTACTTGAATAAACCCCTATGCGTGTTTATCCCTAGTAATTCCGAACATTCTTCTTCGACGGGAATTTGGAGATAGGCATCTGATAAGTCGAATTTTGAAAAAATCACTCCGCCATTTAGCTTGTTAAAAATCTCCTCAGGACTCGGTAACGGGTAATGGTAGTCCTTAATTACAGAGTTCAACCCTGTCGAAAAATCAACGCAGACTCTGATTTGGTTTGATTTCTTTTTTATGCACACAATCGGCGCAGCCCATGAATTAGATTCTACTTTTGAAATAATTCCCATTTTTTCCAACCTATCAAGTTCTTCGTTAACTTTATCTACACTTGCGAAAGCCACGTTTCGTTTCTTTTTAAATATAGGCATAGTATTTTCTTTTAATTCAAATTTAGCTTCAAACTTGTTACATCTTCCAAGACCAGGTGTAAAGGTTTCCGGAAACTTTTTCTTTAATTCCTCTTTAATGTCCTGTCTTGATTGCGTATTACTTTCTACTTTTCTGCAGAATGAGTTTAACGGTTTATCCCACAATTCGAATGTTTCAATAAAATCTGTACCCAACAAGTTTTCTCCATTTCTCAGAATGAAAACTTTTATTTTTTTAACGATCCCATTCAATTTCATTGGAAGTACAACCTCTCCTTCGAAGTTAATTTGCTTTCCAGTTACCGTTCGAGCGAGTTTCGTTGACTTCATTATTGTAGGCCTTTTTAAAATTTTCCATGTTTTATCGTTCATTATTGTTAAATCTGACCCCGAATCGAGTTGAAATTTGATATTCTTTTTGAATATTTCAGTCGTCACATATTTCCTCAAATCTCTATCTGATTTGATATTTGAATTTGTTTGTCTAATTCGGCTCTTGAATTTTTTCGTTTTACAACACGATCCTTTGTGACCATTCTTTTGGCACACGAAACATTTCTTATTTCTATATGGGCAATTTACCTCCCAATGTCTTTCGTTACAACGTCTGCAATTATATGGTGGGACCTTTTTATTTTCGTTCTTTTTATTTTCTTGTCTATTATTAAAATACGCTGAATTTTTTCTCCAATTTTTCTCTAATGGGTACTTTGACTGCTTTTTTATTTTTTTAATATAAGCAATACCAGCTTCTTCGATTTTTTGCGACTCTTTCTTTAAACTTACGGCCCGTTGACACTCCTCTGCTAACTTTTGCAGGGTAAGGCCTTGTTCAGATTCGAGTTTAGACAAAACTCTACGTCTTATTTCGGCACTCTCACTGGATACCAGTCCTTGAGCAAAAATTAAGCACTTGAATTCTTCAACCGTAATCTCTGCCAATCTGAAATTGTCACAATGTCTATTCACTATAGATGCATATGTTAAGTAATCCTGATCGTCGGATTTAGAGACATTCATGCATAACCATCGCTTATGCCAAAGCGACATATTTGCTCCAAACAGCTCTTTTAGCAATTTCACTGTTTCCGAGAATTCCAATTCAGTTGTTTTTCTCGGTAGAATAAAATCTACAAATTTGCTATGTTCTGCTGTACCTAGCTTTCTTAGTAATATACTGACTTTTCTTGAATTCGACCAGTTTTCACAGTCTGTGTAGAAAATATCTTCATATCGTTTAAAGTACGCTTCAAACGTTTTTTCTTCGTCTGGCACATAGTTGAAAGTTTCCAGCGAATTAAATATGGTGTTATTAAAATATGAAGAATTTCCCTCATTTGCCTGATAGTTGTTTAATTTCTCCAGTGTTAACTTTTGAATTTCTAAAAGTCTTTCCTCTTGACGTTCTTGATATTTTTGCATTGCTATCAGTTGTTCTTGCTGTGCTATCTGTTGGGATTTGAATAATTCAGATATGACTTTGGATAGTTCATCCATCTTTAGCTGATAGTGTTCATGCAACAAGGAATATACTTTTAATTTGTGTATCCACGAATATCATATAAGCTGACCAAAAAAATCGAAACAACGTACGACTTTTATATTTTATGTCTTGCTTTTACATTCACGCCCGTGCTAATCAACTTTGGTATTTTTTTTTTTCGTGAACAGAGAGCGTCGGACTTTTTTTTCGTTTTCAATTTCTGTTCGCGTATTTCAATGACAACGTCTGATTTTCTTATCAGAGGTAATTCGTCACTATATTGTTGAACAAATAATTTAAAAAAATAATTTTTTAAAGTTTGTTACCTTTCAAAGTCGACACGGTGTATTTGTTCTCCTTTTAAATCCATGCATGTTTTTGTAGTCGGCCAATTTTTCTTTTTAGAGGGTGTCTCGTTGTAGATAATTTTTTAATTTAAAATTACCGTTATTCGTTTACGACACCTTTCAATTTTTCTGAGTGAACGTTCCTTTATGCTTAGTCGTCTTTTAACGAGTTTTACATATCCAGAAGTTCAGAATCCTTCGTCGTTATCGTTAACGTTGGACTTTGAATTAATAGTTTTTTTTTCAGCCTGGGTTCTTCAATGACTTGTCCCAATTGTTGAAAACTCTCACTATTAATTCTTTCTTCTTTCCGTATGGTTCGTTCTACTTCTTTGCCATTGTTGAAACTTGGCGTATGGTTCGTTCTACTTTGTGCCCATTGTTGAAACTTGACGTATGGTTCGTTCTACTTCGTCGCCATTGTTGAAACTTGGCGTATGGTTCGTTCTACTTCGTCGCCATTGTTGGGTCTTGACTCATTGTTGAATCTCGCCTATTGCATGGAATAATAATGCAACACAAAATGTACTTAGAACAAGAATGTATTATAACAAGAAAGTGTACACAATAAGTACATATAGTATTTCTGTATACTTCTGGGAAGACGTTCCTGGAGAATGTGTTGACTAGTCGCAGTCGATCAGAGTCTCTAGTTGGATCTCGTGATTCCTTCCCCCGTCTTCCGGTACCAACCACTATTTATATAGTTGGTAGTCACCTATGCAGATTAGGTGGATCCTACCACAACATTTATTCAATAAAAAAATGCAGCTAAGTAAATATTTAAAAAAAGCTGCTAATTAATGCAAATATAATAATGAATTAATATAATTCTTTGGAATTATAAAGTTGAATTTTCATCTTTCGATTTCGGCATTATATAACCCATACAGATGATGATATACCGCAATACAAAAGTAACTAAGCCAAAGAAATAGGTTTATACCAAAAATATATAACACCTACTATGGATAACCTACAAACTATTTATCTATAAAGCAAACGTTTGCCATGAATGTATAAAATTATGTACACAATATATATGTATTTGAAGCCATAAAACTGCGTTCAAAATATCTAGATTTCACCATTAAATAAGCCATAGAGGTTGATATGCCGCTGAAAAAAAAGGACCAAACCATGAATCAGAACTACTTCTTCTCATTCACAATAATCCGTCTTCCAAATTCTGATTCTATTAAATTCCTAGATCCTGATAAATGTGTTATATCGGTTCAGAAATTCGTAGATGTCTGTTGAAGACCCAAACTCCTAATCATTTCTAAATTCATCAGGTATATGGCAAGGAGGAAAAGGGATTTAATCTCTTCCTCGTCTATAACTATACAAGAACAGGTGTGAAAAGGTGAGTATTGATCATTTAAGTCTTCCATTCCACATCCAAACGAATCTACTAATAGAAAACAAAGATCCTGCTTTCTCTCCCGTGGCCAATCTACTGATAATGGGGGTGAGGTTAGGGGGCGTCTATGCCTATCACATAGATAATGATAGCTACGATTAGGAATGATCTAGGAACAAAAAAATCAGCATTCTTTACTAAGTCTTCCAATAAATATGAGTCAAGATAAAACTTTCTATTATATAGAAAGACGACTGACACAAAGAATTGAACATGGACACTTCAATTGATTACGATAGCAGTCACACGGAGTTGCAGTAATTAAGATATTCGCTAGTATTGTAATATTAATCTACCAGATTAAACTTTTTTTTTAATAATCTTGTGTTCCAGTGTTTTCCTTTGGAATATTATTAATCCAAAGTATGAATTGATACGAGTATTGACACACATTCCAAAACCGAAATTATAATCTGGAATTGGAATGAAAGCAACGATTGCGCCTACCCTAATCCGTTATAAAACTTCAGGGTGTGGAATTAATAAATATTAAACTTTTCAAATATTTTGGTGCATAGCTCAATCATAACCAATTTAGAATTAGAAATAAGGAAATTGAACCCAGAATAGGCTGAGAGCTAGGAGTAGATTTTTTAGCCAAAACTGCAAAAACATTAATCTGAGATCTTCAGTCGTGGTATTAAATTTGCTTCGTCAAATCTAGACCCATATGGATGCCATGCATGGCGTTTGAAATTGTTTAGAAATGTTTAAAGTATCATCTATATACAACTGTTTTTTCAGATCAATGGTTAAAAATAGATTCAAGCGAATGAACCACTATGAGTCTTGAAGATGACTTGTTTTTCTTTTAATTACAAGCAGTGATCTAAATTCTAAGGGAGTCACCACTTTCATTTCAGAAAACTATTTTAAATAAACAACTGAAATATAAAAGCCATCAAAATTACAATAAATATTCCAAAATCTCAGTTTTCGAATGAATAGCAACACTATTATTTTTTAAACTGAATATAAAAATAGTTGCCTTCATTAGTTTGGGCAAGATATAAGACATATGCTGGTAAAAGTAAACTTGCATTTTTATGGATTTAAAATTATTATTCACTTTAGGACCGACTAGGGGGGGTATCTCCCATACAGCACCTAATCCCTCGGTACGAACTAGTATCATTACTAGGCTTCTGAGGCGTCGCTCAGAAGAGGAAAATACTGAAGAGCATGGACCGTTTTTTAGCTTCTGGTCCCGCCCATGTACGCGTGGGACACCAACGTTAAAAAGGCCTTGGAAATGAGTGAGAAGTTCTGCGAAATACAAAACCGAATGTATTTTACCTGGGCCACACACACACACACACACACACACACACACACACACACACACACACACACACACACACACATGAACAGACACGTTGAAACACCGGTTCTCGTACGATCACCGAAGTTAAGCAACGTCGAGCCTTGTCAGTACCCAGATGGTTGACCGTTTAGGAAAACCAGGTGCCGTAATATTGGATGTGCGGGTGGTGTAATAGATAACGGTTCAGAAATTGAAAATCCAAGAACCGAGTTCCAATTCCAGTCGGTTTCGTTATATTCACTTACGCGTAAATACCTTTCTCCCTCCAGCTATGGGTTAATTAGTAGGACTTGTATCTGTAATTAATTATTATCTCTCAAAATTTCTTGCAGCCTAAAAATATTTTCTAGCTTTAAAAAGGTTGATAAGCCAGAAAAAACGTGTATCACCAACTTTAATATTTGATGGTTTTAAGTGCACGAGAACTATTAGCTTTATATATTAAATGTTAAATAAATGCTTTTTTAGATCAGTAGGCTACGGACTTATTGATATACCTCACACTCCCCCTCCGGTTTTTAAACAGGAGTAGAGGTTTAATTCTTTTTTCTTGTTTAGTATTGGATTTCAGGTTCCTTCTAAAGTCATTTGCTTCTCTTTTACTTCTAGTAGCCCCCTTGCGTCTTAGTGGCTTTATCGCCTTGCATGGAATGAATTGATTTAAAAACCAATGTATAGCTAACGGAGCAAGCGAGCACGAGAATTCAGGTATTGTTGAATGTCCGACACTGTGTGCAATGTCAAGGAGACCATTAATTTTGTAGACTTTCGGCAGAATTATAACCTCTTCCCATTATTTTTCATTCCATTGTCCGCTCTTTCCATATCTAACCACATCGAGTTTTGTTGCATTAAACCGTTTGAAGTTTTCAGTTAACGGCACTTTTACTGTTTTTATTAGGTTCTTAAACGCTAGCTTCAGATCTGCTCAGATTACGCAGTTTCTTTTTAATCCCCCGGATGCTACTGTTATAAAATATGGCCTTGCAGTCTTTTATCTTTTACAGCTAAACTACTCAAGGACATTTCACATAATTGCCATTGCATCCCATCCCTGTTTTTATTTTAATTTCTATCATATTGATAACAGGTTTTAGGAGTTTACAACGTTTAAATTAGTCTGACACAAGATTAGACTAGTGGAGCACCTGGTAAGGATCAAAGTTACGATAGATTCAGATTGGATAATTTCTTGCATTATTTACATTATTCGGACTGTTATCCTCATTTTCATTGATATATTAAAAACGTTCCGGCCGTTGTACGCTCCGGCCTTCTTCAGGTGATTGGAATTTCGAACCGAACCCTTTATTTCGTCCACCGGGGTAGAATGTTTCTAGTTCCACGTACCATGCCTGTTCCGGAGGTCTCAGTTGTTTCCTTTTTAACCCAACTCTCCAAGTTTTGGTTCACCACTGCTGTGGCCTGGTATTGAACTTACAAATCTTTGCGTCTAGTCAATGGATCTTACCAACGTCTTTATCCACTGGGCCATGTGTCCTTGATGAAGGCAAGAGCGTACAACAGCCGAAACTTTGTGAATATGGTAATGAAGATGAAGATAACAGTCCGAATAATGTAAATAATGCAAGTAATTATAATACCTCATCTCAGAGATATAGACAGATATTGGATAATTTTCTGTCTATATTTCTGAAATTACGTATTATGTACATTATTTACATTATTCGGACTATTGTCCTCATCTTTGTCGCCATATTTATTACAACGTTTTCTTCGTTGTACGATCCGGCCTTCTTCAGGTTGTTGGAATGTCGAACTGAGCCCTTTATTTCGCTCACTGGGGTTGACTGTTTTAGTTCCACGTGCCATCTCTAAAGGATGTCAGTTATCAGTTATCTCCTGTTTATTCCCCTCTCCAAGTTCTCCACTGCCTTAACCAGGTATTGAACTCATACTCTTTGGGTCCTGTCACTGGATCTAACTAACGCGGTGGAGAACTTGGAGAGGGGAATTAACAGGAGATAACTGACATCTATTAGACATGGCACGTGGAAATAGAACAGTCTACCCCAGTGAGCGAAATAATGGGTTCAGTTAGACATTCCAAGAAGACCGGAGCGTACAACGGCCGAAACGTTGTGATAAATATGGCGACAAAGATGAGGACAATAGTCCGAATAATGTAAATAGTGGATAAGTTCTGTTTTTAATTTCTAGGATAAGGAGTTATTATTTACAGTCGGACGGCCATCTTCATTATAACAACAGTATTTAGGCTATTATACCTTCCGACCTTCATGGGGTGTCTGCTAATCCAAGTAATCTCCAGGAAATTTTGTTTAATCTACGGCGATAGGTTGTTCTAGTTCCACTACCGTTCTGTTATTGCCTATCCTGTGTCCATTAGGTCATAGTTGAACCAGGAAACTGAACTAAGTTACGATGCAACCAAATTCACGAAACAGTACCACGGGATTCCGAGATTACTTTGGTAACCATGAGCTATGGTTAACATATACTAAATTCTTATTTATTTAGCCCTGTTTCCGCTGGGGTCTTAGCTGGTCTTGAATCTTTTATCTACCGCGTCTTTAATTTATGAGGGCAGAAGACGTTAAACACTTCTATTTTCCTTTCTTTCTTTTTCTTACTGAAACCAAGTAGTATCTCACCACACTTTCCATGCGATCAAACCGGAATAGTCCATTATTTATGAGGTATTGGCAGGGCGTAACGATCGTGCGGACTAACTAACACAGGGAGGAACAAGCATAATTATAAGGTGTTCTGAGAAAGTCACATCTTCTGTATTGGAAACCAATTTAATGAGGCTGAACAGCATAGGTTATGTGATGAAACGTGAAGAAAAGCAAAAGTCCCGATAATACGATAAAGTAAAATGGATAGCAATCACATGTAACTCGAAGTGGAAATGATGACATAATCAAGATGTTAACACCCACACTATTTCAAATAAAAGCTTAGAATGAAAAACTCCACCAATACTTGATTTGGTTGGTTGATTCTTGTTTAGCGGCATATCAACAACTCTGTGGGTCATTTAATACCAACAATCTAAATAATTTCAACACAGTTTTATGTTTTTTTTTGTTGTTTTTTTTTTTTAATCATATCGCCCCAAGCAAGGCCAGAGGCCACTATCGCGCAAGGGGTTAAAGAAGGGTTGGAGGAAGAGCAGATAGGAGTGGCAATGGAGGGGATGAGGAAGAAGAGAAAGACAGTGGGTCGATCAAGGCAAGGGGGCCACAAAAGATCCGGAGCGAGAGCAGATAGGAATGAGAAAAGAAAGGATGTGAAGAAGGGAAGCGGATAGATCAAGGCAACTGGAGATGTCGATTGACGCTAAACTTAAACCTTTGGAGATTGTATTTGTCAGGGAAACAGTAGTAGGGAAGGGAGTTCCATAGGCGGGATGTGCGAGACATGAAGCTATTGGAGTAGAAGAGACGTCTACATCTAACAGTTTCCACGGTGTAGGGGTGGGAGCGGGATGCCAGCCTGGTGGGGCGTTTAAATTCACGAGGCCTGGGGACAAGCGAACGCAACTCCTCAGAGCAATTACCGTGGAAGTATTTGTAAAAAAGGCAGAGCGAGGCAACATCGCGTCTGTGAGAGAGCGACTGCAGACGAGATGACAGATCAGGGCCAATCACATTGCCTATCCGTCTCTGGATCTTATCAAGAACCCCGAGGCAAACAGCAGGGGCTCCAGACCATATATGGCAGCAATACTCCATGCATGGGCGAATGGTCGATTTATAGACTTGAAGGATCGATTCAGGGGAGAAAAATGTCCTGGCTCGGCACAGAGAACCAACTTTCCTTGCGGTGGCTGATGCAACTGACTGGATGTATTTGTTCCATCTCAGGTCAGCAGACAGCGTGAGACCGAGCAGCCTCAGGGAGGGGCTCTCGAGAAGATGGTCATCAGACATTCTAATCGGATGCAGGGATGGAACCTTGTGGTGGTTGATGGAGAGCAGTTTTGTTTTAGACGCGTTAAAGTTAACCATCCATTTCTCACCCCAGATCACAACTGATTGGAGGTCCTTATTTTGAACGCAATTGTATCTCTTCAACTACAGATAAAATGTATTGCCGGTCATTTGTTTCTATAAATAGGTATTGGTGATCCTTTTCTTATAAATATCTGTTAATTGGGCGCCTCGGCGAGGTGTAATGATTAACAAGTTTGTCTCGCTTAAACGATTACGACTGAATATTAACTTCCATCCTCACTGGTACCCAACAATTTCGGCCTTGTGCCACATCTAAGCTGCGCTTACTTAGAAAATCACTATAAATAGTATTGGTCGCTTTTTCTATATATAAAAATCTATTGCTGGTATATTTACTAGACTTTTTAAAAAATTCTTACTACTATTTATAGTTTCATATTGTGTTTTATTTTAGGTCGGGAGTTCACTATTTGTCCATAGCTGGATGGGTGGGCCTGGGAACAACAGCAGTTAAGAGGTAGTTGCATGCTCCTATGAAAAACTCCAATCTCCCGATCAGAGGTCTTGCTGTCGGATGTAGTTTATCGTCATACCCAGAACTACCAATTCTGGAAAGAAAAATAACAGTTACTGGACTCGAGAAAGCTATTTTTGTGAAAAACTCTTTTTAAAAGAATGAATTTATAAATTCCATGTTTCAATGACTGATTGTCCTATTTTAACGGCATATCAACTCTGTCGATTATTTAATGCCTAAAAAGATATGTGGGGTCGTTGGCTCCATCCCTCTAGAGTCAATGCCACTAGAACAGAGGCATATAGGACTTGAATTTGTGGTATAGACCAACTTTCTTCATGTAGGCTAGAAATAGTCTCTACTTCTTGAAAAGGTCCTCTATCTATACTAGCCATGTCATAGAACCATTGGAGTATAGGAGCAAGGATATTATATTCGGTCTGAATATGTTTTACGGTATATATCTCCTGACATGCACGTAGGTCTTCATTGTTTTTAGGAGAAAAGAGTGAGAGGTATAGGTGTGTCCTATTCTGATTCTTGATGGAACGACGCCTTCCTTCCGAAAAAGTCTGAGACACTGATGTCATTCTCCAAGAATGGGTTTAATTTTTAAAGGTTTGTTGTTTGGGTGGTATTTCCATAACTCTTGTCACTTGATTTAGAAATGAGTTTATAACTGCTGTAAAGGGGATTTTCAAATTTGAAATATTCATTTATAAATTTCAACCGACAGTAACGTGAACTGTTTGGTGAATCTTTCTAATGTTTTCTGTATGGAAACGCTTAATCTCACTCTTTTATCATTACCATCGTCCATCAATATTATTTTCTTTTTAATATTTCTCTTTACTGATTGCTCTTATGTAGAATGGCGGTTAAGTCTGTTGAGACGATAAACAATCTAAAATTAAAATGAAAAAGTCTGAGTGGAACATTATTAATGATGGCGTATTTTTTGTAGATAAACCTGCTCATCAAAATGTTTGCACGGGGAATATGAAAATGTATCCTATCTCTTACTGTAATTAAGTTTTCTATCAACTTTTTACGAGAATAGCCATTTTATCTACCGTTGACATCCCTTCTCGTCTTTTGGTCCAGGGTTGCTGTCATCAAAAACAAAATAAAAAGAGCGTTTTTTTTTAAGTGTGACTTACAAATGTCTTATATGACAAACTAAAATGATCAGACGTGGACTGAATGTAAAATATTAATTCCATCGAGTTCCGTGATGCGTACGCCTGAAAAAGAAAAAAGAAAAGAAAAATAAGTTAATGTAAGACGAAGACAAGAGATATAAAAATGAAAGAAAAAGTAACAGCAATAATAGAAAAGAAGAAGAGGAGGAAGAGGAGAAGGAAGAAGAGTGAAAAGCTGAGATGGGGAGAAGATAAAAAAAAGAGTGGCATTAATAATACAAAAGAGAAGGGGAAATGAGAGGGAGGAGGAGAATGAAGAAGAAAGAAAAGCGGGGATGGAGAAGAAATAAGAAGTGCGGCAGTAATAATACAGAAAACGAAGGAGGGGGAAGAGGAGAAGGAAGAAGAGTGACTGTAATACAGAAAAAGGAGGAGGGAAGAGGAGAAGGAAGAAGAGTGACAGTAATACAGAAAAAGGAAGAGGGGAAGAGGAAAAGGGAGAAGAGTGGCAGTAATAATACAGTAAAAGAAGGAGGGGAAGAGGAAAAGGGTGATAGTAATACAGAAAAAAGAGGAGGGGAAGAGGAGAAGGAAGAAGCGTGAAAGTAATAATGCAGTAAAAGAAGGGGGAGTAGAGGAGAAGGAAGAAGAGTGATAGTAATACAGAAAAAGGAGGAGGGGAAGAGGAGAAGGAAGAAGAGCGACAGTAATAATACAGTAAAAGAAGGAGGGGAAGAGGAAAAGGAAGAAGAGTGATAGTAATACAGAAAAAAGAGGAGGGGAAGAGGAGAAGGAAGAAGCGTGAAAGTAATAATGCAGTAAAAGAAGGGGGAGTAGAGGAGAAGGAAGAAGAGTGATAGTAATACAGAAAAAGGAGGAGGGGAATAGGAGAAGGAAGAAGAGCGGCAGTAATAATACAGTAAAAGAAGGAGGGGAAGAGGAAAAGGGTGATAGTAATACAGAAAAAAGAGGAGGGGAAGAGGAGAAGGAAGAAGCGTGAAAGTAATAATGCAGTAAAAGAAGGGGGAGTAGAGGAGAAGGAAGAAGAGTGATAGTAATACAGAAAAAGGAGGAGGGGAATAGGAGAAGGAAGAAGAGCGACAGTAATAATACAGTAAAAGAAGGAGGGGAAGAGGAAAAGGGTGATAGTAATACAGCAAAAAGAGGAGGGGAAGAGGAGAAGGAAGAAGCGTGAAAGTAATAATGCAGTAAAAGAAGGGGGAGTAGAGGAGAAGGAAGAAGAGTGATAGTAATACAGAAAAAGGAGGAGGGGAATAGGAGAAGGAAGAAGAGCGGCAGTAATAATACAGTAAAAGAAGGAGGGGAAGGGGAGAAGGAAGAAGCGTGAAAGTAATAATGCAGTAAAAGGAGGGGAAGTGGAGAAGGAAGAAGAGAGGCAGTAATAATAGAGAAAAAGAAGTGGGAGCAGAGGAGAAGGAAGAAGAGTGACAATAATACAGAAAAAGGAGGAGGGGAAAAAGAAGAGTGACAGTAATGATACAGTACAGGATGAGAAAAAGAAGTAAAAGGATAAGGGATCAGCAAAAAAAAAAACTGATAGAGAGATTAAAAGAAAAAAATAAGCACAGTAAAGAAAGCGGAAAGCTGTAAAGCTATGAGAAAGGAGGAGGAGGAGGAGGAGGATAAAAGAAAAATATGCCAGTGGTAGTAATGCTGAAGTAAGAAGATGAGGGAGAAAAGGAAACGGGAGGAGGAGAGCTAGAAAAATGGAGGAGGATGGTAATCGTTAACAAACGAGGGAGTAGCAAAACAGAAAACGTAAAACGAACGTCGTAACATAGATACTGAAGGAAGAAGATCAAAAAAGGAGAAGGAAGAGGGAAAATAAGGATGAAAATAATAAAAAGAAAAGGAAAGGGTATCTAATTGACAAAATGATGAAAGGAAAAAGCGGAATGACGAAGATAAAGGCATATATATATATATATATATATATATATATATATATATATATATATATATATATATATATAAATATAAAAGTGAACATAGAAGTCAACACTTAGAGGCGACAGTCTGTTTCATGCTAGATGCAATCGTCAGAGTTGCCTGACGATTGCATCTAGCATGAAACAGACTGTCGCCTCTAAGTGTTGACTTCTATGTTCACTTTTATATTTACACACGCTCTATAATCTGATATTGAGCACTTTATCCCATAAATATACCACACTAAGACTATATTTCTTCATATATATGTATGTATGTATATATATATATATATATATATATATATATATGTGTGTGTGTGTGTGTGTGTGTGTATTTAGGTCGCATATCTACATTCAAGCATGTTTCATTGAATAATATAGACATAGGTATGTCTATTTATTTGTATAATAATCCTTTCTAGTTCACTAATTAACTTCTTGATGTTAAGACAGGTACCTCCACGAGATCGAAAAGAGCATATCATGATGAAAAAGACGCCAAACTTGACGAAAACAAAATTTTATCGTCTAAATGTTTGTTATCATTAAGAGGAAAGATCAAAGTTTATTTTATTTATTATTTTTAAAATTTCCTTCTTTTTAGAACATTCTAAATTTTGATTGAAAAAACCTTGTTTCTCTTTGTATCACTGGAACTAGTAAAATAACATATACAATTTTTAGCACGTTATTTTTTTGTATGACACACATTAATTTGGAAAATCTTGCAAAAACAAAAAATAATTGTCGGATGTTAATGAAACTTTCAGAAACTATTCACAGATGATCGAAATTATTATAAATATGTTTTTTTTTATTAAAGTCATGACAGAAATATATTTTTTTATATTTATTACCTCCCCGTCCATAACTAATTTTATGAAAACGCTAGAAATCGTGGATTGTACCTATGTTAAGATGGAATTCATCAAAGAAGGTTCCGTATTTTTTTGTTCACCCAAGTACTTTCGATCTCCTCCGACATCATACACACGTTGGGATAGTGAAAAAAACACGCGTGAACGCGCTCTGGTATAATTATTTTAAAATGAACCATTGTAGCTATGGCGTTTTTATTTTTTGTAACACAATATAAGGGAGCTAATCAGAGATGGTAAAAAGGCAAATGGCATTCAATGTTGGTCAAATACATTTTAAAACATTGCTACTATACTCTTAATAGATGTTGCTTCATGTTGCTTGCTTTTGATACAGATGGCGTCAAGTATTTGAAGTTTTTGTTTATTATTTTCCTGGTGTAGTATATTGGTGTTGTCAACAAGTATTTTCCTGTATTGTGAAGGTGGATAGGAATGTATCTTTAAGTGTTGATAGGATTTGTATCCGACAAATGGAGTGTAAGAAGTCTTGATCTTGTATATATAGGCCTAGAAATATATATTAAATATCATCAATCTTATTGCCAGTATCGTTATCATCTTGTCTTTTTATTCCTAAAAACATCATTAACCGGCCGATTAAATCTAAATATTATAGGAAGGATACATAGACCATCTTTCGTTTTAATGAATGTAACAACAGGAAAAAGACAAAAGTGTAAGAGAAAAAACTAGACAACGAAAAAGATAAGAACAACGTCGAAGGGAGAAAAAGAATAAATAGAAATTATTAAAAGTAAATGGAGAAAAATGAAAGAGACAAGGAAAGCAGTAAAAAAAGACGTATGAGGATCTAATATATATATATATATATATATATATATATATATATATATATATATATATATATATATATATATATATATATATAAAATAATAATTAAGTAATTCATCGAGTCTAGAAGTGACATCAACAGAAAGCACTGAACGGCCGTTTCGGCCTATATTGGGGACACATCAGCAGAGCGCATCCACTACCGTGAATTGAAAACAGAACAGTTACGTTATCAGGCAAACGTCATGCCAAATATACCAACGGGCCTCGATGACGAAGAGGCAGCGAATCAGACTCGATATAACGCCGCTCGATCACATATTCCGTGGTGGAACTCATCCGAGTTTCTGTTTTATCCATAGGACTGTGCCGCCACGAGACATGACTACTATCCCCAAAGCCGCTCCATCAAAAGCCGGTTCAAGCAAGGATATAAAAGTGATAGAAATTAGGAGGAGTTGAGATAATTATAATTAAGTAATTCATCGAGTCTAGAATAAATCTCAACAGAATGCAGAAAGCCGTTTCGTCCTATATTTGGGACTCAACAGCAGTGCGCATCCACTACCGAAGGTTGAACCGAAGCCCGTTGGTATAGTTGGTATGGCGTTTGCAACAGCAATACAATGTGATCATTCAACATGACAATCCCTACAACAACATTGTTAACATGACAAAACATACAATTAAATAGCTCGGTTGTTAAGGCCTGCCACACCCACTATATTCTCCTGATTCAGCCCCATTCAGACTATCATCGGTTGATTTATAAAGATTTTCAGGGGTGTTTCGTTCAAAAACGAAGTGGAGCTTAAAAGGTGGCTTGAATTTTTTTGTCAAGGCATTGGGCACTTAATGGAGGTCGTAGCCTGAGGCCGTAAACAATGAAGGGGAACACATTGTTGAATGTTTCATTAGAACTATTCATAAATAATAAGTATTTAAATAAATTATAAAATATCGAACGAATTTATGTAACCACCTTATAGTTACGGAAATTTAAAGACCTAACGATGGGAGAATTCATTTCAATTTATAACAATTCAATTTATAAACACAATTATTTCTTTACTGTTATTCTTAGTCGATGTGACGCAATGCAACGAAAGTTACACGTACTTTGCTCCTGTAGGCCCGCTGACACATCATCAACAGTGGTAAGATCAATTGAATGACGTGGTATGACGTTGAAAGAGCCTTAGCATCAGTGACGACGTAACCATACGCATCTTTTCGATATATATTGCGATTCACTGTAATTTTCCTTTACTCGTTGTGACTTTCATAGTAATTGTTCTGATAAACTTCCTTCTATTGTACATATAGGAACTACTTAAGCATTCATAGAGACTACAAGGTATTATGGTGACTGTAAGAATGGTAAGTAAGAGTGTGTTGTTTTGCTGTAAGGTATACTGTGGAATGTTTGGATAATTGTGGCTAGCTAAATTTAAGATAAGACAAAATGAAGACCCCCCCCCCATTCTCCCTTTTGGCCTAGTGCCACATTTTTTATTTGCAAAATAAATATTACTTTCCTCTATGTTATCGGGTAAAAGGAGCTGACTTCGAGTGGCAATTTGATGCCGGTTAAGCATCAGTATATTGGTCATCTGTATTGAACATAGGCCACCCCGTCGAAAATAGGGTAGTTTAAGTTTATTTTGCTTCAGTTTCTTCCGTCAATTTAACGGGATGTCTGCTCATTGAGCCTCTTTTATTTTATTCCCACTTTCTTTAATTTAATTCTCCCTCTGCCTTCCCATTTAGACGACCAGTAATCTCAGTTCTCCAGTGAATGCTGGACGCCTTTCGTCTTTTCTACTGTGCTTTTCGTATTTGTTATTTGAGTGAATGTTTGGTCGAATGATTGCTTGAATTATTTAAGTCCCGTATTAATTTCGTCCAGTTAACTGGTGTTTCTATCACAATCAATAGTTGTGGAAGTTTCATTACTAACAGGATTCTGTTTAGTTTCTTGTATATAAAATTGTAATCATTGGAAAACATTCATTGTGGTATCACTTTTAATATTTGTTATTTTTATTCCCCACACCCACAGACATTTATGAACTACTAACGACTTCATAGAAATTTTGAGGTATTACGGTGGCTGTAGTAAGAATGGTAAATAAGAAACTGTTGTCTTGATGTAAGGAATACTTTGGTATATATATATATATATATATATATATATAGAACACAGTCTGTCCTGCTATTTACCCATAGTTGGAGGGAGAAGAAGAGGAGGATTCACACCTTTCCCAAGGGTGTTAGCATGTAAGTGAATGTAATAGATTCGACTGGAATTCGAACTCGGCTCTCCGATTCCTCAATCCGAGCCGCTATCCGTTACTCCACCGTGCCTCCTCCTGGGTTCTATAGCCTTGGTTGGAAATTGGTCTAGGAGAAGGACAACTCTGAATTCAAAACCTGAGGAGGGTCGTTTGGGGACCTTGTGGCACTCAGTGCACCAGGTCCCTGTATTCGCCCCTCCAAAAAGTGTGCGTGGCCGTCGCGCAGCCACGACCACTTAAAACAATATCCTCAGCGATTGGCATTCTGTCGTATAGGACTCATCACGGAACCCGATATTCGGACAGCGACTGGGAGCCGCCGCCACCCCCGCATACATATATATATATATATATAATTTTTTTAAATTATTATATGGCAGCACATTTAGAAAATAAAATATTTAATGACACTAATAAATCCTCTATATATGTAAAATACACAGATGACATTTTCGTTTTAGTTAAAAAATATTGAGCAAATTACATAACTTAAAATCAAATTTGAAACTTACTCCATCCTCAAATTTACACTAGAACTCAACATTAATAATAAAATTCCGTTCCTTAATATACTTATTGAAATCAGTATATAGAAAAGCTCTATATAGAAAACCCACTAGTATTAACTCGCGTCTTCTTAATTATAATAGTGAACCCCTCCAACTATTTTAGTTAGCCATTATAAAAAACCTTAATCCAACACACACAAATGATATCTTCTTTCAAAACTGTTGTGGTAGGATCCACCTAATTTGCATAGTGGAGTACCGACCATATAAATATGGTTGGTACCGGGAAGAGAGGGGAACGAATCAAGAGATTCAACCAGAGACTCTGCCCGACTGCGACTCAGTCAACACATTCTTCCCAGGAATATACAAAAGACTATATGTAAATATTGTGTACACTTTCTTGTTTCAATACATTTTGTTCTAAGTACATTTTGTGTTGCCTTATTATACCATGCATTAGTCAAGTTTCAACAAAAACCATATTCTATAAAGAATTACATAACATTAAACAAACACTTGTTAATAATGGATTCTCTAATTCCGTAATTGATCAACAAATTAAAATGTATCTTAATAAACTTAATAATTCCTCTAACAAAATTGATAATATTATTAATAATAATAATAATAATAACAACAGTGTACGTCAAAATAAACCTAATACTATTAACTTATACTATTGTAGCCAAATGCATAATAATTAAGACCATGATGAAACAACACTCAAAAACATAATAGGTAGAAATGTTAAACCCATTAATAATAATAAACAAGTTAAGCTCATCATATATTATAACAAATTTAAATCAGTTGACCTCATAGTCTCTAATAACACTACAACCACACAACTAAATCCTCTACAACAACAAAAAAATTTAGTGTATCAATTTACATGCCAGTTTAGAGATTTTATCTCTGATACTACTAATAAACCAACTACATATATCGGTTTTGCTACAACCACGCTCTCCCGTAGACATACCTGTCACATTTTTTATCTTAGTTCTATTAAACAACATTTCTTACAGGAAAACATAGAACATGTACTTAATATTAGAGAGATATTAGTTGATAACACAACAATACTCACACATACACACAGTTAAATGAACCTTCAGATATTCGAGACCATCTACATTAAAACAAAGCAATCCACACTCAACAAAATTAGATTTCAAACTAGTCACAACACATTACAATGCGTCTAGACATATGATTCTGTTGTTAATATTTCTGTCTCTCACGTGGTAGGATGTCATAGAACCGTCTCATGAATTCTCGACTCGTATCTGCATTTCTGCGACCGTTATCGTTGCATAGCAATCTTCTATGTCAACATAACAGAATATCATCTTTGATAGTGACTATCTTTGTATGAATGTCCGTATAATCACTCCGATGATGGCTCATGTGAGTCGAAGGCTTAGATAAGAAAACAGCTTAATAAAAAATAGTCAAATGTTGGAAAATTTTTGTCTTTATTTTCTTCCGAAATTAAAGCAAATATTCAGAGTTTAGAACAGATCATTATCAAACATAATAAACATTCATTGTCTGTTATATTTAACAATATATATATATGTATATATATATATATATATATATATATATATATATATATATATATATATATATGCAAAAATTCGTGTCAAGTAATGCAAATGAATAGTAATATAAAATATTAAAACTGATCCACAGAAGAGAGCTCAATATATTTATTATAGAGGATATGTGAATTGCAATTAGATAAAATTCAATACTCCATATGATATATTATGTGTACCAGAACAGGCTCGTCAACACCGAAGAGTTAGATCTTGGTGATGTCAAGTCTGTTCTGGACGAAATGATCATATATCATATGGGTAATTGAATTTTATCTACTTGTAATTCAAGTCGACATTATATATATATATATATATATATATATATATATATATATATATATATATATATATATATATATATATATATGCTAGAATTAACTATAACTCTATAGGACAAAGCAATTAATCAACAGTTCAGAAATTTATTAAAATAGTTCTGGTTAATTCTACTTCGTTACAATAAAATGCTATGGTAAACAATAATAAATTAATTACCGATACTGTTTAAACTGCAAGCCACCTGTGTTCAGTTTTTTATTCTTTTATTATAAGTAACTCTATAGTGACTTTATTGCCATCCTGTATATATATATATATATATATATATATATATATATATATATATATATATCGCAATACATCGATATATATATATATATATATATATATATATATATATATATATATATATAAATTCATATGTTATATATATATATATATATATATAAAATATATGAATTTATACGGATTAATATATGATGACATTGGCACGCCTTTTTAGGTAATTTTCTTTTTTCACTTTCCTTTCAAATAACAAACACTTAAGCTTTGGAACTTCGATTGACAGATGCATAAGTCGGACCCAAATTTCTAAATCCAAGAAAATTCTCAAGACCTGACAGCAAGGTGCCAAATGAAATCAAAACCCTTTTCAAATGTTGTAACAATATTTTTTCTGGCGCTCATCTACTGTTTGGACTCGTCACTTTCGGAGAATGTCTCCATTGACTTTATTCTACGTTGTCTCTTCAAAACTCCTTCGCATTTCAGATATATCACCAAATCGACAGGTTCATCTCAGGTAAAAATAACATTAAAAGAAATGACATTCTCTTTTTGTAGATATAATATTTATCAAATGTTTTTTCCACTATATCTGTTCATATGTTCGCCGTGTTTCACGTGTATCTCTCTGTCTCTGTTTCTCTTTCTCTCTCCCTCGCTCTCTCTCTCTCTCTCTCTCTATATATATATATATATATATATATATATATACTATTCTTATTTATCTATCTGTCTGTCTTGTTAGGTTTATATCTATTTTTGTTTTTATGTGTTTTGTACGAATATTAGTTAACATTAATAATTACGAGACACCTAATCAGATTAAAACTTCCTCGTCGGGTTAATTGATCTTCAAGGCGTGCTTGTTAATCAACACATTACGATAGGTATGCGTATATTTATTCATGTATGTGTCAAATTATATTTATATATGAGATCGATCCTCATTGGGTTCCTCACATTTGCTGTCCAGTACCATATTTTGCAGCACACATACACAAACGCACACAAACACATACCCGCGCACGAGCACTTGTAATTTTTAAAATATTACAACTGATCCAAAGAGGAGAGTTCAATATATTTATTATAGAGGATATATGAATTGCAAGTAGATAAAATTCAATAACACATATGATATATTATGTCGCCCAGAACTGGCTCGTCAAAGAGTTAGATCTTAGTGATGTCAAGTCCGTTCTGGACGAAATGACCATATATCATATGGGTAATTGAATTTTATCTACTTGTAATTCAATTATATATATATATATATATATATATATATATATACTAATCGAAATTATCTATAGTTCTAATATATATATATATATATATATATATATATATATATATATATATATATATATATATATATATATACATACAGAGTGGCAAAAACGTCACTATAAAGTTACAATAAAAATTAAGACAAAGCAATTAATCAACAGTTCAGAAATTATGTTAGAATAAAAATTATTTCAATTATGTTACAATAAATTTCAATTATGTTACAATAAAAATTAAGACAAAACAATTAATCAACAGTTCAGAAATTTATTAAAATAGTTCTGGTTAATTCTACTTCTTAACAATAAAATGCTATGGTAAACAATAATAAATTAATTGCCGATACTGTTTAAACTGCAAGCCACCTGTTTCAATGTTTTACTCTTTTATTATGAGTAACTCTATAGTGACTTTATTGCCCTCCTGTATATATATATATATATATATATATATATATATATATATATATATATATATATATATATATATATGTATATATATATATATATATATATATATATATATATATATATATATATATATATATATATCTCGAAATACATCGATATATATATATGTGTATATATATATATATATATATATATATATATATATATATATATATATAGTGTGTGTGTATTTAGGCAGCATTTTTTCATTCATACATGTTTGATTAAATAATATAGACAAGTGTTGTCTATTTATTTTGTGCAAATACTTTTCATATTATCTGATAAGCTTAATAACATTATCATTAAACGAAGAAAGAAAATCACAATATTGATACATATTTTTTAATCCAATCTAAGCTTTCGGCATCCATAAGCCATCATCAAAGATGACAATTAGAGTACAATATATTAAGCAATACACGGACGAGAAATTGATGATAGTCTGTTTCTGTTTACACTACATTTGAATGATAACACTAAGATTTTTAGGCATTTAAAATAACATGACTGGCCAAATACACAATTCCGGAAAATCCTTGTTGAAAACACAACTATGCTTAAACATGAAAACAACAAACAAAAAGTAAAAATTCTTGAAGCTATATACATAAAATAGTTGAAACCTAACAAAATAAACTATGAAATCTCCACAAATATTCTTAAATGCCTATAATTGGTAATAGAAGCCATTGGTTTACACCAACGGCTTCCCATACTTAATACTTCTTGAATTCACTCTCGCGTGGTCATGTGTGACGTCATGAGCTGCGGTGCGATTTTCGCTTCCAGCGTCTTATATGCACGTTTTTAACGTTGCTTGGAAATCATCCATGTAAACAGAAACAGACTATCATCAATTTCTCGTCCGTGTATTGCTTATATATATATATCGCAATACATCGATATATATATAAATTATATATATATATATATATATAAATTCATATTTTATATATATATATATATATATATATCGCAATACATCGATATATATATATATATATTTGTGTGCGTACATAAATTCATATAAAATTAACTTGTAATCTTTTAAAAGTGGAAATATAGAGAATACTGAAAAATAACGCGAACCAAGAAATATTTTCATTGACCTAATAATATGTGGCGCTTGTTGGATACCGGCGGCTACACGAAATTGCAAATAATCATTGAGTTGGTTGTAGGTGCAACAAATTGAGTGAGGTCGACAACATGTAAACGGTGTTGTGAGATTTCGCACAAATGAGTTCATTTCTTCTCCAGTTATAGATTATATAGCACGGTAGAGTGGGCTCTCGAGCCTTAGGTGCCAGCAAGTCTAGGAGAAAACTCTGAATACGAGACCTTCGAGAAGGCAATAGGAAACTACTCCACTATATTTCCTAGCAAATCATGGCAAACTTGGACAACAATTTAAATATTGTGAATTGTTTTAATATAGGACGGGAAGTGTGACACTGAAATCCGAAGATGCATTGGTTTGGCGAAAGGTACCGTCCAAAAGCAAAGTATTAAGAAACCGAGTAATTTCGTTAGAAAGAAAAGAAAAGAGTACTGAAATGCTATAAAATATCAGTCCTCGTATATGGCAGTGAATGTTGGACAATCTCTTCATATATGAAGAAGAGACTTGGTGCAACAGAAATATGGATCTACAGGAGGATACTAAGAATATCACATACCAAGCATGTGAGCAACGAGGGAATTTTAGAGAAAATGGAAACAAAAAGGAAATGTATAAATAACATCAGGAAAATTCTGATGAAATTTTAAGTGACCAAATGTTACATTTAATTACAGATTCAATCAACAAAGTATTTTCCCTGATTATCTATGACTTCCTTCCATCTATTAACAAGCTTACTAATTCCATTACTGTAAAATTCTTTTGGCTTGGATTCGAAGAACTCACAAATTTCAGTTTTAACCTCTTCCTGTGTTACAAAAGCTGTTTCTTCCAAATGATTCTGTAAGCTACGAAACAAATGGTAGTCTGAACGATCAAGGTCGGGAGAATAAGGTGGATGAGGAATTTTCTCCCAACCAAGTTCTTCGATCTTTTGTGACATGATTCTTGCTGTGTGTGGTCGCGCATTGTCCTGATGAAACATCACCCGTTTTCGATTCACTAGAACAGTATATTTGAGCATTAATTGTTGCATTAGGTGGTAAGAATTCAAAGTGGATTATTCCTTGGCAATCCCACCAGATTGAAAGAAGAACCTTTTGCCCATGAAGATCCCTTCTCGGCTGTGGCTGGGGTCCTTCCCCTTTATCAAGCCACTGTCTACAATGCTTAACATTTCGATAAAAGATCCATTTTTCGTCGCCAGTCACAAGTCTATCCAAAAAAGGTGAAACAAGTTGGCGAGAATGAAGAGAAGAGCAGATGTCAACTCGGGATTAGAGGTTGTTTTCAGACAATTCATGAGGCACCCATTTTCCAAGTTTAGGAACTTTTCCAAGTTGTTGAAGATGACGATGAACAGTTGTATGGTTTGAACTGAGAACCACTGCCAATTCCTCAACTGATAAAGCAGGATTTTCTTCAAGGGCTGCTTCAAGAAGCTTTTCATCAAACTCAACTGGACGTCCGGTTCGATCTTCATCTTCAAGGGTGAAATCTCCACCTCTGAATTTTGCAAACCATCTTCTGCAAGTTGTTTCATTCACACATTCCTCTCCATAAACTGAGTGAATGTATCTAGCCGCTTCGGCTGCTGAGTTTCCTTTCTTGAACTCATAAAGAATTATGTGCCTCAAATTGTTGGGTACTTCCATATTAGCAGGGTTTTAATCAAACAAAATTTAATTTTATTGTTTTCTGAAATAAAATTTGATCAGTTTAAATGCATCTAAACATAAAAATAATGTCCAGCTCCATTAGACATTATAAAATACTCTTTAAACTTCGTTCATTTTAACAAAAAGTTAAATTTCGGACAGAACTTATGGGATGACCTAATATTTCTTTGTAAATTTTCATCATATACTTAGGTTTTATTATAATTCTAATCGCTTTTTAAAACAATAAACAATGTCGAGGAGTGAGGGTAGTTCAGAAGAAAAGCGGCGTCATGAGGAAAACCGTCTTATAGACACTCCATTTCTTTGCCTGCACGATAGTCCATGTTAGCCCGCTTATTTATAAAAATCACATAAGACCAGATTAAAAACGAATTAGAAAAAACAGGAACATGTTTTTTCCTTAATATTATATTTGAAAATTGAATATGAAAATTATTTATCTTCATTAAACAATTATTGTGTAATAAATAAAACTTATTTATTTTAGATTTAAATAATCACCACACCACGAGTCCCGGAACCCTTTAAGATCGTAGCGAGACCACATGTACTGCAACCGTGTGTCTTGGGAAAGTTAACATGACGAAGTCCATCTTTCTTCAGGCAGGTTTTGTATTCAGATTTTTCCTTCTCCTAGGCTGGTTGTTCCGTCTGTTCTGCTATTTAATCCATAGGTGGAAAAAGACGGATTCGTGTTTTTTTTCCCAAGTGCATTAGTGTGAAGTGAACGAAAGAAAATCAACTGGAAAATTGAACTCGGTACTCGGAACCCTATCTGCGACTGTAGATTGAAATAATAATAGCGCCTTTATTTTGTGCCTTATTATTACACATTATTTACACACACGGGCACACATTGAGAGAGAGAGAGAGAGAGAGAGAGCGGGAGGGAAGAGAGAGAGATAGAAAGAGAGAGACAGAGAGAGCTAAGTTTGACATAAAATGGTACCTTGTGCCCAGTGCCGGTTGGTTCCAAAAGCAATCTGGATAATCGCTCTCTGGTGCAATTATCCATTTCAGTTGGAATCAGGCGTATTCTTATTTCACAGACATAGCATCGGCACTCCATCTCTAACCGTCTTTGTACAACTTTTCAGGCGGATAAGTTTTATCCTTCTCCAAGACTGGTTGCCAACCACAGCTATAATAGATGCGTCCCTACATTTCCCAATGAACATTTATGCAAATCAGGAACTCAGCCGGAATTCCATCTCGGTTTGCTGATTTTCCGTTCCTAGCCACTAAATAATTGCCAATATGTACACATATTTAATTAATTTTCAGTGTTCCGAGCAGAGACACAAGAAAACCTGGGGCTTTATATATATATATATATATATATATATATATATATATATATATATATATATATATATATATATTCAAGTATAGTATATCCGATGGATAAACGGATACAATTATTGATTTTCCTCACATGTCACTCCTCATTCACACTCACTCACATGCACACACACATACAGGAAGACGTACTGACATGTATAAACAAGTTGAGCAATATATAACAGGGCACAAAAACGTTTAATTCCATGCATAAACAATTATGCAGGTACGTTTCCTGAAAAGGCATAGAGCAATGTAAGATGCACTAAGATTTACATAATTTTTTTACTGTCGTTTGCCCAACAAAAGGCTCAAGGTAGAAGGTATACTGATTGGGAATGTTGTAAGGGCTTACAGGAAAGAAGAGAACAAGAGTTGCATATTTATATTATATGGAGATTAAGATTGGAGTAATCAGGGAAGCATCCACTTGGGAGTTTGTTCCATGTTACGACAGTTCTGGAGAAGAAGCCGTTTGAGTGGAAATTCGTCTTCACTAATGGAATATGAAGCGAACGAGGAAAATTCGAGTCAGTGTAGGTGGCATGGCGGTGCAACAAAAGAGTAGCATTCCCTCGAACATTTAACATGAAAACAGCGACCGAGTTCTCTCTCTGTCTCTGTCTCTGTCTGTCTGTCTGTCTCTGTCTGTCTGTCTCTGTCTCTGTCTGTCTCTGTCTCTGTCTCTCTCTCTCTCTATCTATCTATCTATCTATATATATATATATATATATATATATATATATATATATATATATATATATATATATACCGGCTGTAACAGGGAAATTGTCCAAACCGTGTAACAGCAAAATTGTCTATTTGTTAGATTAAGCTTTGTACCGTTGTATCTTAGAAATGATTAAAGATATATTACTGGAATTTTACGAGGTTTTTATAACCCTATTGGACTCTATATTGAACAATAAGAATGTGTAATTACTATCCAAGCTTAACAGAAGAATCGTTATGAAATCGATCGTAAACGAAAATGACATGGTCATCATTAATTAATCATAGCTAAGGACCGAAAGTTCATGAAAGTATTGAAATAATAATAATAATATATATATATATATATATATATATATATATATATATATATATATATATATATATATAGGTAACTATACTCCTGTCGAAAAACCTTCGAATTCTTGATTTAACAATAGCCAAATCAATCACGAAGGGAAAAAAAGGTTTTAAAAAAGAAAGAGCCAGGAACATGAAAGTCTGTCGAAAATAATCGCACAGATACAGGTTGAAGGCCCCAAGAAAAACCCCGATACTAGTAAACAACTAACTAAAGAGCTCGATACAAACGTAGAGCAAACCTAGTCAAACCTAATGAGCCAGATAAACCTACCAAGGTTTCACTTAGGCAAATCGTCAGGGTCAGCTGACTATATATATATATATATATATATATATATATATATATATATATATATATATATATATATATATATCAGACTATATATATATATATATATATATATTATTCCAGAATAATTTTCCAACTTATTCAAGATGATCTTCGCCCTGTCTAACTTTCTAATTTTCTGGCCTGGAGTAACAAGGTGCCTCAGAGATTTCACGTGCGATTTCATTTTCAAGTTTTTTTTTCACTTCTCTTTAGACGGTCAAAGCTGAAACACTCTCTCTCTCTCTCACGTGCCAAATGTCTTATGAATTGAGTTGGATCTTTTCTAATTGATATCTTTACCTCTTGTGACATCCTGATCCAGTTTTTCCCCTCTACTGTTCCCTCTATTTTAAACTTATTCACTGCTCTCTTGATTGTTTTTGAATAGATTTTGAAGATGGAAACCAGGGTATCAATGTCGGTACCACTGCTGAAGGTCTGAATGATCTTCTTCCTCTCACCATTGCTCAGTTGCGAAAACAGTGGGTCTAACACAAAACGATTTTAACCTGTTCTCTTTCTAGCTGAATAAATCAAAGGCTTTTTCAGTGATTCTTACAGCAAATGATGTCAAGATGGCTAAATGTCTTATCTGAAAACCTGGCAAAAAGAAACTCAATTAGTTTAGTGATTTTTAGATATTAAACATTTCGTGGGATGGACAATTATGTTGTTGCATGATTTGACCAATTCTGCTGTTACACCCGGTACGCACGCACACACACACACACACACACACACACACACACACACACACACACACACACACACATATATATATATATATATATATATATGTATAGAGAGAGAGAGAGAGAGAGAGAGAGAGAGAGAGAGAGAGAGAGAGAGAGAGAGAAGGAATTAATTTTATTTTATACAGACATTATTTCTCATGATTCAAAACATTATTTTAATGGATAATCATATGTTCCCCTATGTGGGAGCAAGTACAGTCTGATCCGGTGTTTTTAAAACCCTGCTGGGAATTACATATTCTTTATCACTCGAGTACGCAGGGAAAGGATTTGAAGTATAGAAAACAATTTATAAACTCACAAAGCCGGGCAAATATTGGGTTGGTGCACAATTATCAGGCTTTTTTAAACAATATTTATTATGAAAAAAGAAATATAACAATTCAACAATAACATTTTTAAATGATTATTCTGGAGCGTATGATTATCGACACGCATTTTTATAACCTGAAAATAAAATATTTTTATTAAAAAAAAAGTAAACAAAACAGTAATTTTTATTAACAAATAATTCGCCTATAAAAATGCCTGATAATTATGCACCAACTCAATACTTCCGAACTCACGAGGCTGAAAAATGAGGATTCACCATCTCCAGTCCAGATGTGGCGGCAATATTCTATTTTGGGCCTGATCTGGCTGATCTGGCTAGCAAACTGCGATTAAAGAAAGGCCTATCTAATGAGAATACGTTTTATGAATATTTTATAGAAACGAAATTTTCTTTATCTTTTTTTTTTATTCTGTGAGCAGAACATTGTTGAACTTAAACCAAGACTTCCGTTTGATATTCTGCACCTTGCCACCTCATCGGATATGACCTCAACAATGGCTACTTCCGTTATTAGACACGTCGATTTTCCCTTAAAACTTTACACCAACCTACCCAAGTTTCACTTCGTGAATCATGCAAATCTTTTGTTTTCGGAGTTAATGGGGCGATGATGAGAATGCTGTCTGCCAACTTGCATCCTTTGCACGTAAGTCGCTCTGGTTAAATGGGTGAATTGTCACCCTCGTTCTCTTATTATTGCACTAAATCAAGACGTCCAATGTATTCATGGACCTGGATATTCGCGTGACAGTAACAAAATTATTCGCCAGGGCGTCGGGTGTCTGTCCCGTAAGTTGTACCTCCTCATTGAAGAGCAAAGTGAGAGTTGGAGTATTTCTTGAAGCAACAGAAATGTGGTTCTACAGAAAGATGTTGAAGATAGGATGGACCGAACATGTTAGCAGCAAAAAGGTTTTGGGGAAAATGGAAACAAAAAGGAAAATTATATTTAACATTAGAAATAGGCAGTTGAATTTTCTGGGGCACGTAATGAGGAAGGAGAGCTTGGAAAATCTGATACTCACAGGACAGATTGAGGGAAAGAGGAACAGAGGAAACATTTCGTAACATACTTGATGAGCTTGAGTAAATGGATGGTAGACCGGGTTTTGTGAGAAATAACAAAAAGAGCTACAATGAACAGGAAGATGTGGATGGCCATGATCGCCTACGTCCTGAAGTGTCACGGCACATAAAGAGAAAAGGTGTTAATACAGAGATCATGTAGGTATTTTTAAACATGCCTGTGAATGAAAAAAAATTCCATGAAGAAATTGGTAACGTGGTTAATACTTCTTATTCTGTAGTAAGGGGAAAAGTTGGAAAAGGCTTTATGCAACCCAAAGAAATACATACGTAAATATTAATATTAGGTTGGTGAAATAATGTCGTTTTTCGACGTTCAACTTCATGTGAGAAAACGACATTATTTTTGCACCAACCTAATATATACAAAGGGAAGTGTCCCTTGAACCCCACCCAACCAAAAAAAAAACAATAGTGTTTTGAGTGGCTATGTAATATCAGTCCTCCGACATGGCAGAGAATATGGAATAATTTCGTTCCAGATGAAGAGGAGACTTTAGACAGTGTTAATACGGAAAGGGGTTAAAAATACCATGACCGGAGAAAGCAAAAAACGACAAAAGAACCGTTGAAATTTCTGTGACACAATATGAGGAAACAAGGGTTAGAAAATTTAACACCCACAAGACATGTAAAAGACAAAGAAAACAGTGTCCAGCACATATGTAATATATACCTTCCTATATAGCAGTGAATACCGGACAATTTCCTCACCGACGAAGAGGAAACTTGAAGCAACAGAGATACGGTTCTCATGAAGGATGCTAAAAATACCATTGACTGAGGATGTAAGCAAAGAGGATGTTTTAAGGAAAATAAAAAAAAGGACTATTGAAATTTCAAGGACAAATAATAAGGAAAGAAGGGTTAGAAAGTTTAATACTCACAGGACGTGTAAGAAACAAAGAAAAAGTCCTTTAATCGTATGTAATATCAATCCTCCTATATGGAAGTGAAGGCTGGTATATTTTCTCGCAGATAAAAAGAAGACTTGAGGCAACAGAGATATGGTTCTACAGAAGGATGCTGAGAATACGGGGAAGCAAGCAAAAGAAAGTTTTAAGGAAAATGAATATCAAAAGAATACTTATACTTAGCATCAGAAAGAGACAGTTGAAATTTCTGGGATGCAAAATGAGGGAAGAGGGTTAGAGAATTTGACACACTCAGGACATATCGATGGTCAAAGGGACAGATAGAAAGAGCGCGTAACATACCTAACGACTTTGTATGGCCGACACAACAGGGACTAGAAAGGAAAATAAGGAGACAAACATTCCTAAGGGCTACAAAAGATAGGAAGTTGTGGAGAGCCATTATCTCTTATGACCTGAAGATGCACAGTATATAGAAGAAGAACACCTTCCTCATTATCCGGGCAGGCCCCAGCGTCAATTTCCTATCTCTCTCTGCTTCGAATTATTATTATTATTTCCTTTGATATCTGGCGTTCACACATTTCTTTCCAGGTCCTGCCCAGGGACCTAAGGTTAGAAATGGCATCATTACACTTTCCACTGCAAAAAAATAAATAAATAAATAAAATAAAATAAAATAAATAAAGTAAAAAATAATTACATTATTATTATTATTATTATTGTTGTTGTTATTATTATTATTATTATTATTTTATTTCTTTTGATTTCTGGTGTGTACACATTTCGTTCCGGGTCTTGCCCAGAGACCTAGGGTTAGAAATGGCATCATGACATTTTCCACTGACAAATATATATATATATATATATATATATATATGTGTGTGTGTGTGTGTGTGTGTGTGTGTGTGTGTGTGTGTGTGTGTGTGTGTGTGTGTGTGTGTGTGTGTGTGTGTGTGTGTGTGAAAACGATATATACATTTTTATATACCAAGAACAATTTCTCTGATAACAATGTCCGGGCGGTTAGCTTTGATTGTGCTCTTTGTGTGTATTGTGTAGTCCCATAAAATTGTAATAAGTTTTATCTCCATAACCGGGTCTGGGTGATGTTCATACTGATTTCTTATAGTTTCCTTTCCATAAATGTTGCAAATATTTCAGTGCAGATATTGGCCCACTCCGTCGTGCCAGGTTTTATATTCAGTGGGTGCCAATATCGTGCAACCTGATACAAGATGATCAATTGTTTCTGGATATTTATCACAGAATCTGCATTTTGGGATGACACTATATTGTAGTACGTGTGCTTGATAATTTCTAGTTAACAAGCACTGATCCTGTGCAGCAAGGATCAAACCTTCCGTTTCAGCTTTTAACTCTGCCCTACGTGGACACCGATGAGTACGAAACTTGTCTCCATCAGTTTGTTTGGTACGGGCAGAGGATTGGCCATGAAGCGGTTTATCTTGCCATCATTTCTGTATCTGTTCGGTTCCATTTTTTTTTTTGCTTTCTTTTTTATGTATTTTGCAGCTCGAGTCGGTGTATTGTGCTTTACTTGTATTGCTGAATCTATTTGAAACTCCATTTTGAACATGTTGGCTTCCTTTATTAAGGAATAAAGTCGCTTACTACTTTCATGTTCTTTGACACATATCATCATCCAGTCTTCTGTAGTTTCCAGGTAACTTTGAAGGGCAATTGTAGTTTTGTAGGACTGTTATAGTTGAACTAATTCTCTGCCTCCTTTGGATCTGGGCACATACAGACGATCAACATCAGTTTTGCGATTATGCGTGCGGTAGCAAGTGAGAAGCTTCCCGTTTTGGCGTCCATTCGTTTAATGTCAGCTATGTTCCAATTAAGTATGTCAAAGCTGTATTGCACCACAGGGACAGCCAAGGTGTTTATGGCTGATATTCTGTTTTTTGAGTTTTTCTCGGTATTTAGTACTAGACGCACACGCCTGTTGTACTCCTTTCTTATCTTCTCTTTCATTTGTGTATGTTGTATGCCATCTCCTTCGCTAATTCCTAGGTAGTTATAGGCTTCCTCTTGTTCCAGTTCCCTAATCATTGTGACAAAGTCAAAATCTATTGAGGGTGTTTCTATAAATCTCCCTTTCTTGAATGTTACTTTTGCACATTTATCTAATCCGAAATTCATACCTATGTCGTCACTGAAACATTTTACAATGTTGAAGTGGCCCTTTAACTCATTGTTGTCTTTGGCAAAGAGTTTGAGATCGTCCATGTAGAGTAGGTGATTGAACATTTTGTTATTTATTTTGTAACCATAGCTATTGTTGTTCAGTTCATGCGTAAGGGGGATTAAGGACAAACAAAACAGAAGGGGTGACAGAGAGTCTCCTTGAAAGATTCCGCGTCGGATATTTAGACGGTTGGATATGGCAGTGCCTCTGATGGGATTTAGGTATAGTGTGGTGTTCGACATTCCAATGCTGTGCTAAAGGAAATTTACTACCACAGGGGAAACTTTGTACATTTCCAAAGTCTTAAGCATCCAAGAGTGTGGAACACTATCAAAGGCTTTACGATAATCATTCTACGCAGAGCTAAGATTTCTACATCGTCTCCTGCAATTTTCCAGGATCATTTAGTTTATCAGTAGTTGATCTTTGCAAAGATATGAACCTCTCCTACATCCCTTCTGTTCCAGTAGAAAAATGTTGTTTGCTTCGAAGAAAGAGAAAGTTCGGCTCGTCAGAAAAGGCGTGATCAACTTATACGTGGTGGATAGACATGTTATTGGCCTATAATTTTTCGGATCATCTGTTTCACTCGTTTTTGGCATGAGATATGTAATGCCTTCAGTGATCCAATCCGGGATTTCATTGGGATTATTTATAAGCGTTGATAGAGTTTTTGCAAAGGTTTTATGGATTGATGAGAGATGATAAAGCCAGAAATTGGGCACTTTGTCATTTCCTGGGGATTTCCATTTTTAGGATATCGTTAGAGCTTGCATAACATTATCTGTGGTTATCTTTTCCTACTCTCGCATGCGTGTATACAGCATTCGTTCTTCACGTTGGACCCATTCTGCATTTGAGTTATATTCCTTTGTTCTGCTCCGAATATTCTCCCAAAATGTCTACACACTGTCAATAGATGGTGGCTTTTCGAAATGTATAGGTGCATTTCCAATTTCCCTGAAAAATTTCTTAAGGTCCGTTTGGAATATTTTATTTTGGCGATAGAACCTGCAGCGTTTTTCATATCGTCTTGTTCTCTGTGCCTTTAATCGAAGTTTCTGTTTCAGCATTTTCTTGATTGATGGAATTTCAATTAGGGGTTTAATTTTATATTTCCGCTTGGTCTTCTTGCACTTGCATGTGGAGACATTTGGCTTTCTGGTGAGCGCATCTAATATAGAGAGCTCACATCTGATTTCCTTTATTTCTCACAGAAGTTTTGCCTTCCAAGCTGACTCTCTATATCTGCTTTTTTTTTCAATGTCCTGACCCCAAGCTTGTCAGTAGCTGATAAAGCTGTTGCGTATATGATGTTGTTAACTTCTGTGATGTTTCCCAGTGTTTTGTCCATTAACAGTGTTTCCAGAGCAGTGTTGTATATTTGTACAATTTGATTATTGGACTTTGTCATATTGGGAGCTGGTCTCTGTCTGACGATTGTGTGAGGTTTACTCTGCTGAGTACTTGAATGACGTCGTTTTTCGCTTCGTTGATTTCAGCGAAGTGGTTTTCAAGGAAATCCAACTTAATTTAGCTGGACTCATCTTTAGTGACATTGTCTGGATGACAGCAGGCTATGTCACAGGTAGATTCTTCGACTTTATTTCCCGGGAGATTATTTCGTATATCAATTGTTTTTGTTTTTACCTCATCTTCTGTCATATTACTTATTTCTACTTACATCTCTTTACAGTTTAATTGATAGATTATAGTATTCTGTCTTATATCTAATTTTATCTTATCTATTTCTCCATTTGAGGATCTTTTGTTTTGCACAATGTCCCTCCATGTTTAGGTTGATGTTAGGTCTTATATCCCTTCCTACCATATTTCTCCATATTTGGTATGTTTGATTCTTGGTGTCCTTTGCTGGATTTTCGAGTGCAGTGAAGTATGATGTCATGACTTGTTGATACTCTTCCCGAGACCATTTCGTTCGTTTTCTTTTTATTATTTGATTTGGCATCGAGACAATTGGTCCCAGGTTGGGAATAGCCCGAATTTGGTGATATAGTGTCTCTTCGTTTGTTCCAGTTACAGATTTTTCGGCCCCAGACTGGTTCTTCTCTTCGCGGCCCTTGTTGATCCGGGTGACGACCGATCCGGTATGAAATTTTATTCGTATTCATTGAGATTCGTAGAATTTTGCGTTTTAACCTTGACCGCCAAGGGGTAATTATGTTCAAGTTACCAGCTTACGACAACAGTCAAAGAAGACCTGAGAGCATGTCCAAACAACAAGATTGGTACGGATGGGCAATAAATTCACATATCCACGGTTAAAGCGTTAATGACTGAACATTTTATTCAGTGGGGTAACATATGCGTATAGACATGGCGTTGACTATACTAAGTTTTAACTTGGTATAAGTCGGAGTGACCACTTCCAGGTGGAATATCAGACTTTATTAATGAGGGTTATTCCATTAAAAAGAAAAAGGGAAGTCAATATGATCACTAGCCATGCGAATACACACACATGTACATTGCATATACATATATATTTACATACATATATATACATACATCCACATGCATATGTACACGCACTTACAGGCATACATTATGCCGCGGAGAAAGAAACGTGGACAGATGGTTCCACTTGAGGTGTAGGATAGAAAAGAGAAATTAATTGAAAGGTAATGAAAAATAAAAATAAAAATAACACAATTAGCGAGAAAAAAATGAAACTGAAAGAATTAAAACTTCAATAAAGTCAAAGAGACTTAGAATGAAATCAAATAAAAGAAAAAGTTTCATTAGAAAATGGTATTTCTTCTTCTTCTTCTTCTTCGTCTTCTTCTTCTTCTTCTTCTTCTTCTTCTTCTTCTTCTTCTTATTATTATTATTATTATTATTATTATTATTATTATTATTATTATTTCCTTTGGTTTCTGTTGCGTACATATTTTCTTCCGGGTCCCAACCAGAGAGCTAAGGTCAAAAATGGCTTTCTAATGTTTATTTTTGTAAAAAAAAAAAAAAGTAAAAATAATGATCACATAAATTTTACATAGATAAAACTTGTGAGCACAATTTTTTGTATTTCTTCAAAGCACGGGCTACTAGGAATCTAGGACGTTTTTCAATCAATTCCAGGGCTCCAACTACAACTGGGATTACTGATGTCCACTTCAAGTTTCTTGTATTTTGGTACTTTATTTTAAGATCATCAAAGATACATTACAATCTGCGGGGACTGCCATGTTAATAAGAAAGCACCTTCTGTTTTTTGTGGTTTTTGATTTTGATGTCTCGACGATTAGCTTTGATTGGTTTGTTTGATTGTATTGTATTATTATTATTATTATTATTATTATTATTATTATTATTATTATTATTATTATTTATTTCCTTTGATATCTGGCGTTTACACATTTCTTTCCGGGTCCTGCCCAGGGACCTAAGGTTAGAAATTACATCATGACACTTTCCACTGCAAAAAAATAAAAAATAAAATAAAAAAATAATTACATAGATAAAGTCCTTCGTAAAGTGTGGGCTGTACTTGTGAGAACAATTTTTGTTCCTCTTTGAGGCATGGACTTCCAAGGATCCCTTCAATCAGCCTACTGGAATCTTTTCCAACCAGTCCAAGGGCTCCAACTACAACAGGAATTGTTGATGTTCCCTTGTGCCACATTTTTGAGATTTCTATTTCAAGTCCTTGTATTTTGACAGTTTTTCGAATATCTTTAAAGATACATTGCAGTCTGCAGGGACTGCCATATCAATAAGGTGGCACTTATTTTGTTTGTGGTCTTTAATAACAATGTCTGGGCGATTGGCTTTGATTGTTCTGTCAGTGTGTATTGTGTAGTCCCATAGAATTATAACAGGTCCTATCTCCGTAACCGGGTCAGGGTTTCTTCTTCTTCTTCTTCTTCTTCTTCTTCTTCTTCTTCTTCTTCTTCTTATTCTTATTATTATTATTATTATTATTATTATTATTATTATTATTATTATTATCATCATTATTATCATCATCATTATTATTATCATCATCATCATCATTATTATTACACTTTACTCAGGATCCACTGTTGATTATTTAAGACCGCATGTGAGTGTAGTGGTTGCTATTTCTAGTCATAAAATCTCGCTAAAGAGAAAAATCATCGAAATTGAACTTTTGTAGTCACAACGCAAACCACGGATAAATGAAACCCCGATTGTGATTCGCGGATGGCGAGTTTACTGCGTTTGGCGAGTCATGGATAGTCGGTGACGTCATCCCGGTTGACGATCCGCGGAAATTGAGATCTCTGTGGCTGGAGATCTGTGGATGGTGAAGTCTTTGTGCTTGTGAATCCGCGGATGGTAAGGCCGAAGTGTACATTAAAAATTAATTTAGTACAATTGTTTTCATCTCTAACTCGTGAACAATGCTGATCGCCAATGGTTGCCTATTATTAACCCTAGCTCGTTTCATACAAGACCACATCAGTTGCGGAAACAGCTGAGAATTAAACTTGATACTGCCACGAAATGATCCGCTAAACAAACTCGCTAACCACTGCACTACATATTTACTATAACACAAAGTCACAGATGTGTTGTAAGTAATGACGATCGAACTCACTACGCAGAATTAGTGATTAGTCTAAATAAGCTTTGCAAAAGGTCTCATTACTGGGCCGACTGATGCTGTTCGGACTCAGTACACAAGGTGGTTGTCCTGCGATGCAGGCTTTTTGTTAATCTATGGTAGGCGCAAAAGTATCTACAACGTCTTCTTTCATATGGTAAAACCAACTGGGGTAGCAATAAACTTGATATGAAAAAAAATCTACTCAAGTTGTTGGCTCAGGTAAGATAGGCGATGAAAAGTAAATGGATAGGTTATAAAGGGAGCTTAATGTCGAGTTGAGGGGGGGCGACTCTAATAACCGTTCTTTTTATCTGCACTTATTGCTTCAGTTGCATGTCAAGAGTAAAGTTGCACTCTATAGCCAAGCGAGCTAGAAATCGCTAATGAAAGCCGATATTTTCTTATGTCTCTTTGATTAATAACTTTTTTATTCTCTCATATTTTCTTTTCCTTTCTTTCTTTCTTTCTTTCTATCTTTCTTTCTTACTTTCTTTCTTTCTTCCTTTCTTTCTTTCCCTTTCTTCTTTCTTTCTTTCTTACTTCCTTTCTTTCTTTGTTTCTTTTCCTTTTTTCTTTGTTTCTTTGTTTCTTTCTATCTTTCTTTCTTTCTTTCTTTCTTTCTTTCTTTCTTTCTTTCTTTCTTTCTTTCTTTCTTTCTTTCTTTCTTTCTGGTTTACTCTGTTTCTAACTGGTTCAATGTTCTCTCTCCCTCACTTTGTTTCTTCTTCGTTCATCCTTTCTTCCCCCTCTTTTTTTTACGCAATTTCAATCTTATCTTGCTCTCTTAACACTGGATTTCTTTCTTTCTTTCTTTCTTTCTTTCTTTCTTTCTTTCTTCCTTCCTTCCTTCCTTCCTTTCTTTCTTTCTTTCTCTTTCTGTCCGTCTTTATCTCTTTCTTTACTGATTCTTATCTTTTATATTTTCCTTTTTTTCTTTTTCTCTTTATCTGTAGCTAAACCTTTTGTTCAGTCCATTTCCATTGTTAGTATATTTTTAATTTTTTGTTTAATATATTTTTAGTTGAAATCCAAATAGAAATATCCTTACATCTTCAAACAACACCCACACCCACAAACTACAGTGCAGTCTTTTTTCTTTCCTTTCTTTGCCGAGCTTGAGTAAAACATGGCGCAGCCGGCTTTGGGAGAGATGACAAAAAAGATAAAAGTTATTAAGAGCTACAAAGGACAGGAAACTGTAGACAGTCATGATCATCAATGCACTGAGGGGACACAGCACATAATGGAAGATTACCCATAGTACTACTAATGCTACTGCAACTACTATATTTAAATATAATAATAATAATAATAATAATAATAATAATAATAATAATAATAATAATAATAATAATAATAATAATAATAATAATAATAATAATATGCTACATCAAGTATGGCTTTCATGGTTTCTGCTCTTAATTGATTAGAGCTGTTAACATGTACATATTTTGCCTTTGTGAATAAAGATAGGCTACAGAATGTATCCCGTTCATTATCACAGATTTGTTTGTCCCTTGCCTGAACTTAACCAGTTTGGCGTGTCCCCTACATGCTGAAACACTGTGCATATCTGTTTATGAGCGGGAGTAGGGGAACATCCTAGCCAGGTCTTCTTTATTTAAAAGGATAAGGTAGCCAAGGTGACGTAGGTGTCAAATTTTGCTACTTGTTCTCCTCTCATCGGAAGCCTTGAGTCACTGCTGCGAGAATCAAAGACTACGCTGGGCTAACCCTGTTGAGCGCAGCGAGGGAGTTAGGTCTACTCGGAGACGGTTGAGGGCAGAAGAGGAAGAGGACAACCCGAGATTACTTGGGAGGATGTCATTCGGAATGACAGGAGAAACTGGGCCTAGAACTAATTCATGATAGTGACAGGCGTATATGGAGAGGTAGACTGCAATCCTCTTTCAGGCTCTGAACCTACTTGATCTGTGTAAGATCAATCCCAGTCATGACTCATCGAAAGGTTTCTACTCTTCTTTCTCTCCTTTCACTCTTCTTTCTCTCCTTCCTCGCCCCTTTTCTTCTATTTCTTCCCTCCTCTTCTTTCTAATAATAATAATAATAATAATAACAATAATTATAAATTAGAGTACAGCGCTCACCTTACGAAGAGCTTTATCTATGTAAAGTATGTGTGTGTGTGTTTTAAATTGCTCAGTGGAAAATGTCATGATGCCATTTCTGATCTTAGGTTTCTGGTTGGGATCCGGAAAGAAATGAGTACACACAAGAAATCAAAGGAAATGTGTGATAAATATCCAGAAACCATTGATCATCTTGTATCAGGTTGCACGATATTGGCACCCACTGAATATAAAAACCGGCATGACAGAGTGGGCCAATATCTGCTCTGGAAAATCTGCAACTTCTACGGGAAGGAAACTGAAAGAAATTTGTATGGATACCACCCAGACCCGGTTACGGAGATAGGACCTGTTACAATTCTATGGGACTACACAATACACACTGACAGAACAATCAAAGCTAACCGCCCAGACATTGTTATTAGAGACCACAAACAAAAAAAGTGCCTCCTTATTGATATGGCAGTCCCTGCAGACTGCAATGTATCTTTGAAGATATTCGAAAAGCTGTCAAAATACAAGGACCTTGAAATAGAAATCTCAAAAATGTGGCACAAGGGAACATCAACAATCCCTGTTGTAGTTGGAGCCTTAGGATTGGTTGGAAAAAATTCCAGTAGACTAATTGAAGGGATCCCTGGAAGTCCATGCCTCAAAGAGATACAAAAAATTATTCTGACAAGTACAGCCCACACTTTACGAAGGGCTTTATCTATGTAATTTTTTTTTTTTTCAGTGGAAAGTGTCATGATACCATTTCTAACCTTAGGTCCCTGGGCGGGACCTGGAAAGAAATGTGAAAACGACAGATATCAAAAGAAATAATAATAATAATAATAATAATAATAATAATAATAATAATAATAATAATTTTTGCTTGTTTCAGTCCACTTTGAGCCACGTGTGTGGGAGTCTGTGTCATACAGATTTGTCTCGCAAAGTCAAATTCACGTGAATGGCCCCGTCAGTCTGTCTTTGACTACTCTTTAGGAGTAGGCTGGGCCTTCACAGCCATCTCTGCCACCGCCAGCAGAGGGGAGAAAGGGAATAAGGAAAGAGGACGACTATCCCGAGGCGACCGTTTTCTGAATACTACTACTACTACTACAACCTTGCTTTGCATTTGAAATACATCATTCGCTACCTCAATACGCTTTTGGCTTGGCTTGGTTTGTTTTACGGCATATCAAAACCTCAATGGGTTATTTAATGCCGACAAAATTTTAATTTAAAAAAAATTTTTTTAATTGCTGTAATATTTTGCTTTGTCAAAAGTGTATTTCTGCTAATAATTTTTTTTTAAAAATGTATTGCTGTTAATATTTTTTTCCCCAAAAAATGTATTGCTGGTAACCTTTTTTCCCCAAAATGTATAGCTGGTAATTTTTTTTTCCCCCAAAATGTATTGCTGGTAATATTTTTTTTCAAAAATGAATTGCTGGTAATATATATTTTTTTACAAAGTATTTCTGGTATTAAAAACTATTTTTACACTTTCATAGTGTTTTGACCCCAGTTTAGGAGTTAACTATTTGCCCACAGCTGGGACCCAAACTGGTGCTACCACCCTGGTCAGGGTGGACCTGGGAACATCATCAATTAAGAGGTGGTTCCATGCTCCTCAAAACCTCCTCCTGATCAGAGGCCTTGCTGCTGAACGTAGTTTATCGTCTTACGCAGGACGTCAATACGCTTTAGGTTTCAGTGTTGCTTTCCATCTTCTCGCAGTTGATATTTACGCCAATCTTCTCGATTAATTGTGACGGCAGCATTTAGCGGAATGACTGCGAAGTGTAAAACTATTTATAAAAGATGTTGTCACTTGATCTCAAATAATCGCCACTAGTTATTGTAAACTCAATGGCCAAAATTATTATTTATAATAAAGATCTGACTCGAATGAAACATAAATAAAATAAAAGACGGCAAAGGAAGCTGTTAGTAGAAAGTCGACTTCAAATTCCGTCTCCCTGTTCTTGTTCCTGTGCTACGTGACATTTTACATACAGGCTGAACCCGCGTCGGCAGGTGTATCTTTCATACTGGTACCGGTTGGGTTGGACAGAAATTGACGGACTTCACGTTTACCGTGAGACAACGATGCAGTCTGTGAGAAATAATAGACAGACAAAGTGAAGGCGAAGAAAAGAAGAGGAATGAGGAAGATGACCAGAAAGAGATCAAAAGAGAGAGAGAGAGAGAGAGAGAAAGTGTATGCGAGACAGGCAGACAGAGAGGGGAGATGAAAAAGAAATTAAAACAAGCAAAAGATTTGATTACGTTTCAAATGCTGCGTATAAATATAGACAAGGAGTTTTCCAAATATGCAGTTATAAAAGCGTACGCCTGTGTAATATAGTGTCGACATTATTTACATTATTCGGACTGTTATCATTAGCCTCATTTCTATATTCATAACAGTTTGGCTGTTATGTACTCCGGCCATCCGGACACATGGACCAGTAGATAAAGTCGTTAGTTTACATCCACTGGCTAGACCTAAAGCGTTGTTAGTTCAATACCAAGCTACAGCAGTAGTGATCACAAAAGGATGAAATATTTTAACTGTTAAATAAGAAATAGTTTGTTGCGTGTATGTATTTATATAATGTTTTCATATTTCAAAACACGGCCAAGATATTG
This sequence comes from Acanthosepion esculentum, assembly GCA_964036315.1. Taxonomy (NCBI): domain Eukaryota; kingdom Metazoa; phylum Mollusca; class Cephalopoda; order Sepiida; family Sepiidae; genus Acanthosepion; species Acanthosepion esculentum. Next base: position 3,922,416 of record OZ038498.1, on the reverse strand, counting down.
TGTCCATGTTCATAGTTGATATTATTAAGTGTTAGTTTTTGTTGCTCTTATTATAAGGCTTCCATCATTTTTATCCATTTTTTGCATATAGGTGACTATTTCTTATTTAACAGTTAAAATATTTCATCCTTCAAAATGGCTAAATGTATAGCCCTCGGAAATAAGAACATTCGGACAGTTTTTATATAATTTATCATCTGATAAGAAAAAAATTATTAGATCACATGAGAAATAAAAAGAAAATCAAAGTACCTTGTCTGTCGTATTCAATGAAATGTGCATATATATATATATATATATATATATATATATATATATATATATATATGTTGCCACAACACTGCATTCATCGATTGTGTGAACGACAGTGGCCCATAAATCCAGCCATATCCAATGGAGGGAGACTTTGATCCACATCGCTTCCAATATGCCCTTTCCTATGCCTTGTCAGGCCTACCTAGACTTGCACACACGAGTGAAGGTTGTGCATTCAAAGTATGCCATTACGAAATCGTCATATACAATAGACGGTGTTGGTGTGACCGCTGATGACCGAGCAGACCCGACAGACATATCCAATTGCATTGGGCACATGGCCAGGTTGGCACCTCAAGGTAATTCAGATGGCAATTCAGGGATCCCTTCCGGAGCCTTCACTTCCGTTCTGCACACACACACACACACACACACACACACACACACACACACATATATATATATATGTATGTATATATATATATATATATATATATATATATATATATATATATATATACCCAAGTATAGGATTGGTATAGACGGAATAAAATTCCAATAACCAAAAACACTATTCTTAAAAGAGTGCTCGATACAGAGTTGACCAAATAGTAATTATTCAAAAATTATTACATAAGCATGTTGATTGATCAACCATTTTGGTGTTTTATCAATCACTTGATAAGACACCAGAATTGTTGAAACAAAATGGCTATTTTTGTAGTGATGCTATAACATTTATGTTATAATTTTTCTACACACACACACACACACACGCATACATACACACACACACACACACACATATATATATATATATATATATATATATATATATATATATATATATATATGTATATATATATATATATGTATACAGACATGAAATTACACAAATATATGTGTATAATATCTCTATATATAAAGTGTAACTATTTTCTTTGTATATAAAGTGTAACTATTTTCTTTGTATATAAAGTGTAACTATTTTCCTTGCATATAAAGTGTAACTATTTTTGTGATATATGTATATATATATATATATATATATACATATATATATATATATATATATATATATATATATATATATATATATATATAGAGAGAGAGAGAGAGAGAGAGAGAGAGAGAGAGAGCATTAATAGGATTACTACAAATATAAAATTTGACTAATGTTATATTCAGCACCCCGATTACAGAATTTTACATACGAACCTTTTGCAATTGTTGGATCCGTGTGCTTAGAACGATTACAAAAAGTTTCGTCTACATACTCTGGAGTCGGGGTGCTGAATATAACATCATTCAGTTATATATAATGATCAAAATAGTCTTAAGGCATGCTATATTCTGGCCTTAAAGTGATCAATATCAGGAATAGAACGACTGATCCGTTTTTCACGGCTTATCAAGCTTTTTCAGAACATGATGTTAGATTGTAATCATTTTTTGGTGTAAATGATAATAATGATTTACTGATACAAGTCTTACTGATTGACCCATAGCTGAGGGAGAGGAGGTGCATCCCTACCTTTTTCAATGGTATTTGCGCTTAACTGAATATTACGAATCCAATTGAAATTGCATTTCGGCTTTCTCCTATTTCCAATTCCGAGCCATTATTCATTATACAGCCTGCACATCCAGTAATACTGCGCCAGGTAATATCAAGCAGTCACCCATCTTGGTATTGATCAGGCTTGACGTTGCTTACCTTAAGTGATAGTACGATAACAGGTGGTTCAACGTGATACAGCCGTGAACCAGCAGATGTAGAGCGTATGCGAATATAAAAGTGGATACTGACGTCAAAACCAGTTGGCGAGAGTCATGCTTGAACGCAATCTTCAGGCTTCGTTCTGTTACACGTTGGATCGGCTATTTATATATGTTAGTTAGTAGTGCATTATGGCTAGCAAGGTCAGTTATATTATCCTAACGTTTTTATATTATAACTTGAATTGCGAACAGACAATATAATACAGAATTTCAAAGGATTTAAAACTTTATAAATTATCATAATTAAAATTAAAATTTTGAAGACATTTCTTGTAAAAATTCATTATGTATCGAACGATAATAGTGTCCATAATAATTTTATACATAAAAGCAATGACAAGCTTTTCTTATTAAATAATGTCTTAGTTTTATTGCGTGTTTTGTTTTACGATTCAGAACAATTTTTGTAACTATGGGTCCTGTTTGACCAAAGAAATTTCATGATGAAAATTCTCCGAAGACTTCACCTAATAATTAATAGAAACATTAAGCGATACAAAAAGGAAATTTCTCGAAATTTCATAAAAATTAAAAAAGTGGGGCTTAACAGATTTTTTAAAATAATTACCAAGAATTTATAAAAAAGAAATAGTTCTAAAATGATTTTATTCATTTGTGAATAAGTCCTGAAAATTTTATTTAAATCTGATTTTTGCAAGAATTTCCAAATCAATGTATTTTGCAACGCAAAAAGACGCCCCAAATTTCCCATACTAATTAAGGGTCACCCGCTGATGCAAGAAAATAAAAGAATTTAACCAAAATTTCCAAGGATGTGACTCACCTCAGATGATGCCAAAGTAGACTTTGTCCTCAGCGTAACTTCGTAGCATCAGAGAAGTCAGGTGCATCAGCGCGTTGACGTAAAAGATGACGTCCTTACCACCAAGTACAGATTCGCGCCGTCACTGGATGTTAGTGGCTGTCTTCGAAATGAAAACAGTTTTTCGACCCAGCGGCTCCTAAGATGTTCACTCTTCGAACGGCTGATGATAGAAGGATATATAAACACCCACCTGAGAGGGAAGAAGAGAGTCTGTTGCATCCTTTCTAGATGAAGAATCCAGGTTTGGAGAAAACACCAAAGGCACAAACCTACTTGCCGATATTAATTGCCGAAGTACGGAGTTGAATAAACGATAATTTTCCGTATTAAAGATTTACCCCCCTGTTCTGATTCGTTTCGTACAACGAGAACATTACACGTGCTTGTCATCGCTATCAGTCACTGATGACCCCATTACATATTGCTGGTATGTCCTTACAATAGGAACTGTCACCACGGATATAGAGTGCATATAGGTTTAAAAGTGCCGCATGTTTTTGGCCGAAACAATCGCTCTTTGGGTAAACGGTCTTCAATCCATTCTACATCACATGACCGCAACCGATAAAATATATCTTTACCTACCACGCCGTGCATTATGTGTTTCAATGGAGTCGATTTCTACAAGGAGGAAGGGCAAAAACTGTCCACTGTACTCCTTTCTCTAATCTTTGGATGTACAGCTTGCGTGTCTCACGTTAGATTTAAAAGTGCTTCATGTTTCTGGCCGAAATAATCGGTCTTTAGTTGATCATCATCTGTCCATCGGTTGTTTCAATCAGAAGCAGAAAAAAACAACCTCATCCAGGATCTGTTGGTATTAGTTCTCAGGAGATCCGACATTGTCATGTCCGTTTATTTCTTGATGTTTGACCAGCAATTATGGTGCCGTTTCCATTTGTGCCCTCTTTCAACAGTGCCTTGAATGATGACCTTGCAGAGGCTGTCATGACATGACCAAACCATGACATCATCCAACCCTTAATAGTGGCGAGGAGAGATCCCTGTCGTCCACGGGATTTTTTAAAAACATTTCTACGTACATAGTCATTAGTTTTCTGCTACCTGTAGGGGAGATGCGGAGGAGCTTTTGTTCTCGAACACCCCTGGATTCTTTTTTCCTATCTCAATCAGGAGTGGCATTTAGCTCTTAAATGGTGTTAAATTCATTTTGCATTTTATGACAGGCCACACCTAAGATATGTCTCTGCCTATGACGTGAAATATATTCTTGCCTATCACGCCATCACGAAATCGAGTAAATAAATATAATAGAGTTGAAATAAAAGTCATAAATGAATTTTTTATGGTTAGGTAAGGAATGATAAATAATAGTTTCAGACTATTATTTTTTAGTGGCAGTGTATTTTGGCTCAGACCTTCTGAGGCTGACTTTTAAGGTCAGATGGTAGACAAAATAGGGATGTCGATTTTGATATATTGTGTTACAATGGAGTCAATTTCTACAAGGAGGAAAGAGAAAAAACTATCCAGTGTACTTCTGTCTTTAATTTTTGGCTATACAGCTTACTTAGGTTTAAAAGTGAAATGAAATAAAACAAAAATAATGTTCAGTTGTAATGTTCCGAAAAATATCATAAGAACAGATAATGAAAAGTTGGAAAAAACTTCCGAAACATATCTACTTAGGGCAGGTGATAACATTAAAGAAACCAATGAATATAAAATATAACGACGTGCAGCAATAGATTGGAAAGCCTTTTTAATAAGAAAAAGAAAATCTATGTATAATGAATATATTCTTGCCAGTATGCAACAAAGGTAAAGTTAATAATGAATGTATATGACCAGCTATGATATACTGGTGTGAAACATGGAAATTAACAAAGTTATGTGAAAAACAAACTCAGGAAGGCACTTGAGATCAATGATAAAGGTCACTCTAAGAGATAAAGGAAAATATTGATCTATGAACAGAGCAAGTTAATAGTAATAGGTATATTAGCCGTTTCCTTATAAGGAAAGATTTAGCATTCATCGACCGAGGAACCAGTACTATTGTCGGTTGAAATCTACAAATGTTTTCTCTCAAAACAATTTTTCTGAAAAATAGCTTTCTCATGTCCAGTAACAGTTATCTCCCTTTCCACTATCGATGGCAGCTTCTTTTTTTTCTTGCGCTAGTGGAGAATGTCAGCGTCTTGATTATGTCATTATTTTCGCTTTAAGTTATTTGGTACAGTTCTTTGTTTGTGATTCTGTAGCACCAGTCCACAAGGTTCAAAGACGGATGATCTTTGCCAAGACACTCAGGCTTCAGTATTTTCTCTTTAAGTTACATGTGCTATCCATTTTAGTTGTTGCTGCTGTTGACAGTCCTCAAGTGATGTGGTTTCTGTTAATTGGTATAGTTATTTGATTGTGATTCTGTAGCGCCAGTCCACAAGATTCAAAGAAGGATGATCTTTGCCAAGACACTCAGGCTTCATTATTTTCTCTTTGAACTACATGTGCTATCCATTTTAGTTGTTGCTGCTGTTGACAGTCCTCAAGTGATGTGGATGCTGTTATTTGGTACAGTTCATTGTTTGTGATTCTGTAGCACCAGTCCACAAGGTTCAAAGAAGGATGATCTTTGCCAAGACACTCAGGATTCATTATTTTCTCTTCGAGTTACATGTGATATCCATTTTAGTTTTTGCTGCTATTGAAAGTCCTCAAGTGATGTGGTTTCTGTTATTTGGTACAGGTCTTTGTTATTTTGTAAAATCAGTCCTCAAGATTACAAAATTTGCATCTATCTATTATTTAAGATAGAGATTCGCTATCATTCTGCGGTAAGTGCACCAATCATTTTAAATAGAATCTAAGTCTGTTTCTTCAGATAATGCAGAATGGACAGCACAGGAATTAGACGACGGACAAGTCCATCTCCCACCAAGGCCGGACCAGATTTCTTCCCAGTTCTGTCAATATAGTCCAACACCTGGATATGCCCTATTGTCACTTGATCACTATAAAGCAGTCATCCAGCCTTTTACTTCCGAATGAAGCTTCGGCAAAAATGGATGCTGCTTAGAAGATGAACTTCAAAAGGAATTATCTGATGGAATTCAAAGAGAAACTGAGATCTAGATAAAAACTACCTCGTCCCTTTCTACGTGGGTGTCCGTAGTATCACAATATTAGCTGTTTCCTTATAAGGAAACATTAGGAATTCATTGACCGATCAGCAAATACTACTGTCCATTGATGTTTAATAAATATTTTTTTTTTAAACAATTTTTCGGGAAATATAAGTTTCTGAAACCCAGTAACTGTTATCACTCTTTCCTGTATCAACGGAAGTTACCTTTTTTTGTAGTAGCGCAGAATATCACCATCTTAATTATATCATTATTTTCTCTTTGAGTTACACGTGTTATTCATTTTCTTTGAGGCTGTTGAAATCCCTCACGAGATGTGCTATCTGTTATTTGGTACAGTTAGTTGCGTTTATATAGCACCAATCCCCAAGGTTAAAAATAATGTGGTCTTCACCATGACCCACAGGCTCCACTTACTCAAAGCCATTTTAACCATTGATTTTAGAAAGTAGAAAGTTTAGATATTTCTAAACAGGTTTAGCGCCATTTATGACATCCATATGAAAGTTTCGATTTGATGCAACTATTTTAGCTTTGGAATAAAACTAGGCACTTCTTAGCCGTTATCTGTAATCATACATGGTTACACCTAAGATTCTGGAAGGAGATACCATTTTCTTTGCATATGTCTCGTAGAGGTAACTATAAAAGAGAGACATAAATGTAAATCGGGGAACAGACCAGGATAATGGTAATGGTAATATTAGCTGTTTCCTTATAAAGAAACATTTAGCATTCAATGTTCGAGTAGCCAGTATTACTGTCGGTAAAATCTAAAAAAATCTTTCTTAAAATAATTTTTCAGCAAAATAAGTTTCTCGAATCCAGTATCTGTTATCGCTCTTTCCACTATTGACTGGGGATTTCCTTTTTTTGTCTTCCTAATCTTTTGCGAGCAAAGAGTCCGGGTTCCTTACTATCAGTCGACATGCAGCAACCAGAAAAATGCCAACCCGGTTGGGTTGGACATGAAAAGTCACAGGATCTGATCAATCAGATAATCAGACAGACAAGTCATTAAGTTCATGGAAGAAATGAACCGGAAAATCATATCTTTTTCTCGTATTTTCGCACACTGAGTAACCCCTTATGTCTTAGTGGCTCTATTGCCTTGCTTCGGGTGAAATGATTAAAAAATTTTTGAAGTAGTGTCAAAAGTCAACATCTTACGTCTTTACTTTATCTCTGAAAAGTGCTATCCATTTTAGTTGTTGCTGTGGTTGACAGTCCTCAAGTGAGTTTCTTTAGTTTGGGACTTCAATCAAAACCATTTTTATAACTCTTTTATTTGATAATAATGAATCTATTCTGTTTCATAATACTTTTTACTTAACTTTCGCTATTCTAATGCGCCTTCGGATTTCGGTATCTACAATTTGTAATTCAGATGTTGAGCTGATCCATTTGTTAACAAGTTATGTGTTCCATCTTCTTGTAATTGATGAATAGTCCTTTCTTCTCGCTTTCCTTCACTACCGTCTGCAGAGGTTTTTGTAGTTTCCTTTATGTGTCTGTTATCAACATCTGTATGTTTTTTTTTAAATTGTGACCACCTATAATGTATTTTGGTAGGACTTTTAATTCTCTCAGAATCGCTTCACTGTATAGGTTCATTAGGTCCGGTGAGAAGATACATCCTTGTCTTACACCCCTTTCTATTTTTGTATATTTACTGAATTCATTTTCTGCCTGTATGCTTCCTTGTTTTGTATTAGCGCGGAAGATCACCATCTTGATTATGTCATTATTTTCTCTTTGAGTTACGCATGTTATCCATTTTGTTTTATTGCCCCCTTCTTCTTGGATTCTCTTAGTTGACGGGGTTGATTCCACAACAAAGCTGCATTCTTCTCTCTCGGACGAGTGATCACTAGTTGGTTTGTTCAGAGTTAAAATGAAAACTTCAACAAAGGGATTTTGAACTTATCTATTTTATTAGACACGTCGACGTGTACATCCTCTAGCTAGCCAGGGGATTGCTATCCCACCCCAAAGGGGGGCAGTTTCCATACACAAAAATAACACATTTATCGACGTGTAATACTTAACGCTCTGAAAAATCTTTCCATCTCGCTAACATTTCCACATTCGGCTCAGCCAATCAAAATCGACATCCCTATTTTGTCTTTCATCTGACCTTAAAGGTCAGCCTCAGAATGTCTGAGCCAAAATACAATGCCACTAAAAAAATAATAGTCTGAAACTATTATTTAACATTCCTTACCTAACCATAAAAAATTCATATATATATATATGATTTATTTAGCCAACCATCAAAAAGATTCATTTATGAGTTTTATTTCAACCATTTACTCTAAAATACCCTCAATAATTTCATGTAGGCAAGACGTACTTACAATTTTTTTCCTTGTGCCTAGGTCACATGATCACACGAGCATTCACATAAGCAATACCTGAAAAAGAATGAACATAAACAACAAAATTCTGACCAGTATTTTTCACGCTTCACAAATATTTTTTTAATCAAGAACCAGAATTTCGGACAATTGTTTCTCCATTCTTTATCACTAGCTTCCTTGACCCAAGGTCAACGCCTCAGATGCCAGTCTGGATAGAAGTCACACCGACAGTAATCTTTGACCTCTCCAATATCTTCTCCACCCAAGTCAGCAGTTATCACCTTTGCAATCCAATATTCCTGGGAAGAACAAAATTTCTTGCCTCTTCACTTGAGACCACACGAAATTTACATACAGTTTATTGAAATGCAAAGATACTAATCCAAAAAACGCACAGTACATTCCAAAAGCGCCACTCCATAGCGTCAAACAATTGCATAACTGAGCCACGTCCTTGCCACCTAATTTTCACACATTAAATATGCTATGATCTACACTCTTTTCCCACTTAACCTGACACAGAACACATGGTTTATTATCACCCTGTTTATTCAAAAAAACAAATTAATTACTTTTTACTTGCATATTCTCAGATTCACTTGAACAGATCTTCGCAAAGTTTACCACCATTGATTTCCTATAGTCACTATTATTGCTCATCTGCTTTTTTGTGTCAAATCTCAGCTCTCACCATCTCCCCCTGCTCCTGGCTACCCACTATTGGAAAAACAACCACACCCGCTCAGCATCTCCTAATTAATCCATTACTGTCTCTACCGTGGTTACAACGGTTCCTTCATCCCTTAGTCGCTATCGCAATTTTGCATCCCACAAGCCACCCGTCCAATTCCACTAGGTCATCGGAGGCCTCAAAATTTGGCCTCGGGGGTATCTTAGGGTATATTTATTCTACTAAATACTTCATGGCGCACAGGCCCCCATTCTACTTCCCATAAATCATCGGGTCCCTACATAGCGAGGTGTAACCATTTTCACCTTAGGACACAGATTCAAACACATTCGAAAATCCGAAACCATACAACCCGTATCTAATTATTCCCACAACAATTAGCTAATTTACTTTTTCCACAAAGAATTAATTCTCAACATTCACCAATTAATAATTTAATTAACCAACTAATGAAGGCAAAAGGATACACACGGCTCTTAAAATTAAAATTAAAATTCCACATTCTGTTACAAAAATGAAAAGAACAATCATTTGTCAGTTAATTACAATTAAAAAAATTTTCAACTCATTAACAGTCCACATAAATCACAGTGGGAATGCCCCATCACAAAATGACATCAAAACCATTTTCAATTGCGTTTCGTACGCAAATTCAGGCCTCCGCGTAGCGAAAATGTTGCCAAACATATAAAATTTGGATGCGCCTAAAAACATTAAACGTGCCAATCAAACAATAAATTTCCGCACATGGTCTAAACTTTTGTAAAAAAACAAAACAAACAAAATCAGTCTCTTACTAAAAAGTTTCATAAAAATGTCACATCAGTGTGCATACATGAGTGTGGATATGCAATGACCGGTGTATATAATCAACAAGAAGTTTTAAGTAAAATGAAATCAAAATGTACAATTATACATAAAGTTTCAAAGAAAAAGATAAAATTCTTGGAATAGATAATGAGGACACAAGGTTTGGTAAATTTAACACATTCAGGGCTTATTGAAGGGTAGAGGGTCAGGGGACAAGAGTAAGTACATGCCATAAGGGGCTTCTGTATATTGATGGCAGAAAGGTGTATTGGAGAGATATTAAGAAACAAACATATTGATGCCAATTCATCGTGTGATCTAAATGCCGACTGTGACCTACAACTATACAGATCTATTAAAATCGTGTGATTTACATGTCGGATGGAAGCTACAAACAAACAGATCTATGAAAGCGTGTGATCTACAAGCCAAATGTAATCTACAACACAGATCTACAATTCGGCTGATTTTCATGTCCAGTGTGATCGACAACAAAAAAGATATACTAAAAAGTGTGGTAAACATGCCGAATAAATCTATTAAGAGTGCGATCTACGTGTCGAATGTAACCTACAAGAAAAAAATCTATTAAAGTGTGTGAACTATATACACAAGGGATCTACAACGACACAGATCTACAAAAGCGTGAGATGTACATGCCGAATGTGACCTACGACGACAGATTTACAAAATCGTGAGATGTACATGCCGAATGTGACCTATAACGACACAGAACTACAAAAGCGTGAGATGTACATGCCGAATGTGATCTACAACGACACATATCTACAAAAGCGTGAGATGTACATGCCGAATGTGATCTACAACGACACAGATCTACAAAAGCGTGAGATGTACATGCCGAATGTGACCTACAACGACACAGATCTACCAAAGCGTGAGATGTACATGCTGAATGTGATCTACAACGACACAGATCTACAAAAGCGTGTGATTTACATGCCGAATGTCACCTTCAACGACACAGATCTACAAAAGCGTGAGATATACATGCCGAATGTGATCTACAACGGCACAGATCTACAAAACCGTGAGATGTACATGCTGAATGTGATCTACAACGATACAGATCAACAAAAGCGTGTGATTTACATGTCGAATGTGACTTACAACGACACAGATCTACAAAATCGTGAGATGTACATGTTGAATGTGATCTACAACGACACAGATCTACAAAAGAGTGAGATGTACATGCTGAATGTGATCTACAACGACTCAGATCTACAAAAGCGTGTGATTTACATGTCGAATGTGTCTTACAACGAAACAGATCTACAAAAGCATGTGATTTACATGTCGAATTTGTTCTACAATGTCAGAGATCTACCAAAGCGTGAGATGTACATGCTGAATGGGATCTACAACGACACAGATCTACAAAAGCGTGTGATTTACATGCCGAATGTCACCTACAACGACACAGATCTACAAAAGCGTGAGATATACATGCCGAATGTGATCTACAACGGCACAGATCTACAAAACCGTGAGATGTACATGCTGAATGGGATCTACAACGATACAGATCTACAAAAACGTGTGATTTACATGTCGAATGTGACTTACAACGGCACAGATCTACAAAATCGTGAGATTTACATGCCGAATGTGATCTACAAGGACACAGATCTACAAAAGCGTGAGATGTACGTTCTGAATGGGATCTACAACGACACAGATGTACAAAAGCGTGAGATGTACATGCCGAATGTGATCTACAACAACACAGATCTACAAAAGCGTGAGATGTACATGCCGAATGTGACCTACAACGACACAGATCTACAAAAGCGTGAGATGTTCATGCAGAATGTGATCCACAACGACACAGATCTAACAAAGCGTGAGATGAACATGCCGAATGTGATCTACAAACGACACAGATCTACAAACGCGTGAGATGTACATTTCGAATGGGACCTACAACGACACAGATCTAAAAAAGCGTGAGATGTACATGCCGAATGTGACCTATAACGACACAGATCTACAAAAGCGTGCGATATACATGCCGAATGTGATCTACAACGACACACATCTACAAAAGCGTGAGATGTACATGCCGAATGTGATCTACAACGACACAGATCTACAAAAGCGTGAGATGTACATGCTGAATGTGATCTACAAACGACACAGATCTACAATAGCGTGTGATGTACATGTCGAATGTGCTATACAACCATAAAAGAGTGTGATCTAAATTCCGAATGTAATCTGCAATAACGCAAATCTGCTAAACCGTCTGATGTGATCAGCATGCAAAAAGTGATCTACAAAGAAACTATCAAAGCTATCTGTCTATATCTCTGAGATTATTTACATTATTCGGACAGTTATCTTCACCTCCTTTGCCATATTCATAAGGTTTCGGCTGTTATACGCCCCGGCCTTCTTCAGGTGATTTGAATTTTGAACCGATCCTTTTATTTCGTACACCGGCGTAGAATGTTCTACTTCCACGTGTCATGCCTCTTTCGGATGTCTCAGTTATTTCCCTTTAACTTAACTCTCCAAGTTTTTTGGTTCACCGCTGTTGTAGCCTGGTATTGAGCTCACAAATCTGTGGGTCTAGTCACAGGAGCTAACCGAATGTGATCTAAAAATTACAGATTTCTGTGATCTACACCGAATGTTATCAAAGATCTACTAATGCGTCTGATCTACATGCCGAATATGATCTCCAACATTACAGATTTGTTAAAGGGCGTAATCTATATGGTGAATGTGATCTAAAGCAACACAGATATAATAAAGCCTCTTACCTACATGTCAAATGAAATCTAGAGCAAATCAGATCTACACTATTTACATTATTCGTACTATTGCCCTCATCTTTGTCGCCTTATTTTTTACAACGTTTCGGCCCTTCAGTATCTGTCTATATTTGAGATGAGGTATTATGTACACTATTCGGACTATTGTCCTCATCTTTGACGCCATATTTATTACAATGTTTCGGCTTTTATTTATCAGTTATCTCCCCTCTCCAAGTTCTCCACTGCCTTAATAGGGAATTGAACGCACACTCTTTGGGTCCAGTCACTGGATCTAACCAACGCCTTTATCCACTGTACCATGTGTCCTGTGTATGAATTTCTGGGTATTATAAACCTAATATCTTCATCATTTTTTTAACCAGTGCTCATATTGCAATTTTTGCTATTATCATTGCATGACTTTACCAGAGTTCATATAACTGATAACTGACATCCATTAAACATGGCACGTGGAACTAGAACAGTCTACCCCAGTGAACGAAATCAAGGGTTTAGTTCGACATTCCAACCACCTGAAGAAGGCCGGAGCGTACAAGGTCCGAAACGTTGTAATAAATATGGCGACAAAGATGAGGACCATAGTTCGAATAATGTAAATAGTGTACATAATACCACATCTCAGAAACATAGACAAATCAGATCTACTAAAGCGTGTGATCTAAATACCGAATGAGATCAACAACAACCAGATCAACTAAAGCGTGTGTTCTACTAGCCGTACGTGATTTATATCAAAATAGATCTACCAAAGCGTGTGATCTATATGGTGAATGTGATCTAAAACAACACTGATCTACTAAAGCCACTTGTCTATATGCCGAATGTGATCAACAACAACCAGATCAACTAAAGCGTGTGTTCTACTAGCCGTACGTGATTTATATCAAAATAGATCTACCAAAGCGTGTGATCTATATGGTGAATGTGATCTAAAACAACACTGATCTACTAAAGCCACTTGTCTATATGCCGAATGTGATCAACAACAACCAGATCAACTAAAGCGTGTGTTCTACTAGCCGTACGTGATTTATATCAAAATAGATCTACCAAAGCGTGTGATCTACATGGTGAATGTGATCTAAAACAACACTGATCTACTAAAGCCACTTGTTTATATGCCGAATGTGATCAACAACAATGAATATCTGCTAAAGCACGTGATCAACATGGCAAATATGATCTACAGGGTGTTCTACTAAAGCGTGCCGAATATGATCAACCACAACTCAGATCTATTAAAGTCTGTGATCAACATCCTGAATGTCACCTACAAAACTGATCTACAAAAGCGTGTGATATGCATGCTTAATGTGATCTACAACTACGCAAATCTACTGATTTTGGTTTGGTTTGGTTTAATTTGTTTTACGGCATACCCAGGACGCCGCAGACCTACTGAAGTGCGTGATCAAAACGCCGAATGTGATATAAAAGCAAAAAGATTTACTAAAGCGACTAATCTACGTGCCAAATGTGAACTACAACAACACAGATATATCAAAGCGTGTGAAATGCATGCAATAACGCAGATATGTTAAAGTATGTGACCAATATGCAGAAAGTGATCTACAGATTTATTAAGGCGTGTGATCTATATGCAGTACCTGACCTACACAACACAAACCTACATGCGGAATGAGATCTGCAAATACAGATCTACTAAAGCGTCTTAACCAATGGTGAAGCTCGTGCCGTGGCCCTTGACATCTCCAAAGCGTTTGATAGAGTTTGGCATGCCGGCCTTCTTCGCAAGCTTCAGGGTTATGGCATCACAGGTCGATTGTTTGACCTAATACAATCATTCCTGTCAAACCGTGAATTGAAGGTCGTTCTCAATGGATTCATCTCCAACTCCTATTCCACTAATGCAGGTGTTCCTCAAGGCTCCATCCTAGGCCCTACTCTGTTCCTCATATTCATAAACGACCTTCCTGGCGCCGTAGATTCCCAAGTCGGCATCTATGCGGACGACACCACAATTTACTCCTGCCTCAAACACAAATCCAGTGATGCTGACAAAATTAACCTGGCATCTCGGATAGAAAAGGACCTCCAATCGGTTGTGAACTGGGGCAAGAAATGGACGGTTAACTTTAACGCCTCTAAAACTAAACTGCTCTCTATTAACCACCACAAGGATCCATCCCTGCATCCCATTAGAATGTCTGATGACCAACTTCTTGAGAGCTCCTCTCTGCGGCTGCTCGGTCTCACGCTGTCCGCTGATCTGAGATGGAACAAATACATCGAGTCAATTGCATCATCCACCGCAAGGAAAGTTGGCTCCCTGTGCCGAGCCAGGAAATTTTTCTCCCCGGAATTTATCCTCCAAATCTATAAATCGACCATTCGCCTTTGCATGGAGTATTGCTGCCATATATGGTCTGGAGCCCCTGCTGTTTGTCTCAGGGTACTTGATAAGATCCAGAGACGGATATGCAATGTAATTGGCCCCGATCTGTCATCTCGTCTGCAGTCTCTCTCTCACCGACGCGACGTTGCCTCGCTCTGTCTTTTTTATAAATACTTTCACGGTAATTGCTCCGAGGATATATATATCTATATAAAACCCTATACTTATATATATATATATATATATATATATATATATATATATATAATATAAATCTCGCTCACTCGATCGCACAATTTCTCAACAAGTAATATCGGGAGATGAGCACCTCGAGGCGGTGTAATGGTTAGCAAGTTTGTCTCGCTAGAACAATTACGACTGAGTAGTGAATTCTATCCTCACTGGGTGCCCCTTACTTTTGCCCTTGTGCCGCATCTAAGCTAAGCTTGGAAAATCACTGTAATTTCGAGAGATGATTTTGAAATATTTGAATTTTTACATCACGCAGATTCAGCCATGATTATTCGATTCTTTGTGTATTGATTCCTTCTTGAGGATTCGCATAATGTCCTTGATTCTTGGTTCTACAGATATAATATTGATTAACATTCGAAGATGCCGGTCCTTCGTCTGGCGGGATGACAGTAACTGCTTGCACCTATCTTAAAATAATTGCCTCCGGAGTCCCTGTGGCACTTTTTGAATCATAAAAATAATGACAATCTAAGCCAATCATAAAATTTTCATACCACCCAGTCGTAAATTTTCAGACCACCTAATCGTAAATTTTCATACCACCGAATCGTAAATGATTTCCTGTCATATGTATCTTAATTTTTTATGTCGTTTCCGTTTTTTAAACTGTACATTACACACTTCAGTAGAATTGCGAGTTTAGATCCTATTGCTAAATGTAGATCACACGATGAAGTGGCACCAACATTTTGTATGAGCTGTAAGATATAGGACGGTGTGGAGAGCGGTGATCATACTGAAGTTACACTACATACAGAAGATGAGAAGACGGATAAACGCAAAAGGACCGTGTTACCTTTGGTTTACGCTCTCGGATCAAAATCGCCGGACATTTGAGGAACACCTGGTGTATTTATAGTTTTGTTTTGACAACGTTAGAAATTGCTAAGCGGTCAACGATGTTTGCCGTAAATAATGATTTCTATTAACTTCCTTTTCCCTTAATAAGACACCTGATCTCGAATTAAATTTGCCCAGGAACATCTCTTGTCTTGCTTCATTTTCCCCGCGCTGGGCGCAGCTCTCCCGGGGGATTTATATCAAATATAGATGACAACCGACTGACACTCCCCAGTGAAAGTAATTGGATGCGGAATTCTGGAGCTGCGTCCAGATGCAAGTTACTCATTGTTTATCGGGAGCCACAAATAACATGTAACTGTTTTCTTTGTTTCTCGAAGAGAGTTCTAATATATATATATATATATATATATATATATATATATATATATATATATATATATATATATATATATATTCTGTAGTTCACTGCTACCAGCAAGCAGAAAATAATTTTTCTCCTGATTTTGGCCATGCTGGTCGAAACTAGTCGAGGAATCTAAATGAAATAATAATAAAAACGAAGGAATATTAATATACAACCCATCATCAGGAGAAAAATTATTTTCTGCTTGCTGGTACCAGTGAACTACAGAAATATATATATATATATATATATATATATATATATATATATATATATATATATATATATATTATAGTAAAAAAGAAACTTTTTAAAAACTTTATATATATATATATATATAAAACTTTATATATATATATTTTATAGTAAAAAAGAAACTTTTTTAAATCAGTTAATTTATAATATATATATATATATATATATATATATATATATATATATATATATATATATATATATATATATATATATATATACGGTGTACGATGGATATATTGTCGTCTAAATTACGTCTCATTTTGACAGATATATTTACCATAATTACACAAAAATATCTTGAAATAAGAAAGAGTACATTTATTCAATAAAATCGCCATTGGCTTCAACCACGGGCTACAGACAATTTCGGAATCCCTGCAAATCTTCTGGACGGTCTTCTGGAAGTTGATGAATGGTGTCATAATCCTTGCCTTCAGTTCATCTTTGGTGTTGCAAGGAGTTTTGTTGGTCTCTCGCTCAACTGCACGCCAAACATAATCCTCTGGTAGCTAGGTGGCCAGATGTAAGGAATGATGTAATTGCATATATATATATATATACGCAATCACACACACACACACACACACATATATATATATATATATATATATATATATATATATATATATATATATATATATATATATATATATATATATACGCAATCACACATATATATATATATATATATAAAAGTGTACATGG
>OZ038498.1:3682500-3902500 GCA_964036315.1 Acanthosepion esculentum | reverse complement strand
AATTTAGATAGATAGATAGATAGATAACCAGGCGAAAATAGATAGAGAAACAGATAAACAGAATATCACCATACTGATAGAGAGAGAGAGAGAGAGAGAGAAAGGTAGGTTTGGCGTGTATATATCATGTCGGTGTATTTCTGTTTGCTTCTGTGTGAGTATGCATCAAATCAACTTAATTATTCAGACTCATACCCAATCTTCCTCTTTGAAAGAGAGAGAGAGAGAGAGAGAGAGAGATAGAGAGAGAGAGGGAGACTGTAAGTGTGTGAGTGAGTGAAAGAGACAGTGCGTGTGTGTTAATTTTCTTTTATACATTGTTTGCGTATCATTTAAATTACACATACGAGTATTCTGTTCTAAAATGCTCATACGGTTACTTTTGCCTGATTGTTCCCCTTATTACTCATTTGAACTGATCGTCCCTGTCAAGGTTGCCAACATGGGTAACACATTACTGCCGCTTTTATCCGTATAGTAGCGTGCAAAATTGACATTATCTTCTCTTCGCGTTCCATGTTCTGCATATTGTTGCTTGTGCTGTCGAAACTGGTCATGTAGTGTGGTTTTTGTTATTTGCTTAGGCTCTTCGTATTTCCTAACTCCTGTGATGACGAATCAGCCGAGATATTCAGTGATTGCCCTCTAATTCTCGCACTGCTTCCAACGGCCAGTTTTGAAAGGTTGCCGTCAAATGCTTACCTGATATCTTCTTATTGAATTATTCCTTAAACAGTCCGTGTAATCACTGAAATCTTTTCTGTTGAAGGATTTCCAAGTTTCAGGCAATCTTTGATACATATTCGCTGTGCATGTGATGGTCACACAATACACATGCTCATTCAGGGGTGTATTACCTACTGCGCAACTTTCAACAGGAGTATAGGATAAACTCTCGTCCGGTTCACACTCTTCCTCCGTCTTTTGAATAGGAGAAGAGGTTTATCACTTGTTTCCTTTGTAAAGTTTTTTTTTAATTCCATTTCACTCCTAGCACCCATTTGCGTCTTAGTGGCACTATCGCCTTCTTTGGGATGAATTGATTTAAAATGAATTCCATGCTAGAGTGCCTGTTTACATAAGCACAGTAAGGTGCGATTTGATAGATTATCAACTTGCAACAAAGCCACGAGAGTCAGTGTCATTGTTAAACAATGTCACCAGAATCGGCGAACTGGTTGTCGGCTAATAAAAAAAGAAGATAAGTTCTTCGATGAATGTGACATTACAAACGAAAAGAAAAAAAAAAACGTGGATAAGTGAATATTTTCTGAAATTCTGAGTTTAAATATTCATATAATCCAACTATCATCATCGTTGTTGTTTTGGACACACTAATTCGGAAAGATAGACAGATATTAATTCGGATGGTGTCATCTATGACTTTCCTGTGGCCTCTGAATTTTTGGCATGAAGCTCTTTTTATCCCATGTAATCTTCAGACAAGTATCCTTACCTTTATTGTTTTGAACATTATATTTTCGATGATATACTCTCCGGTCCCACTGCCGGGCGTCTCCAAAAGTCTTCCATGAAATACTATTATTATTCCACGTATTATTCAAGTAAGTATCCTGACGTTTTTTTATCATTATTTTGAACAATCTATTTCGGCAGGTATAATTTTCGGCCATCTTAGGCGATGTCAGATTGTTTAATGAAATAATATTATTCTCTGTAATACAAGCTATTTTTTTGATTATTTTGAACTGTCAAATTTGATCGGCCAACCTGGGCGACTCTGAAATTATTGAATGACGTACTCTTATTATTACTTGTATTATCTAAACTTTTTTTTTAAAATTTGAACCGTCTGTTTTGATCTTCGGCCATCCTGGGGGACACTGAGGTTATTTAATGATGTACTATTATTATTCCTTGTATTGTCCAAACTTTTTTTTATTTTGAACCGTCTATTTTGATCATCGGGCATGCTGGGCAATTCTGAGATTATTTATTAACGTACTATTATTTTTCCTTGCATTATCCAAACTATTTTTAAAATTTTGACCCCTTTATTTTGACTGGTATAATCTTTGGCCTTCCTAGGCATCTGTAGAATTGTTATTCAACGTATTATTCAGACTACAATCACAGTTTTTTTTATCTGTTCAGTTTGGTTGTCTTTTCGCCTTTCATGAATTTTAAGACTCTTACATCATTTTTTTCGGACAAATGTTCTCACATTTGCATGCAAAATGACCATATTTCGGCTGATATGCTCTTCGGCTTTCCCGTTGCTGCCTAATGTTCTTTAATCTTGTTGCAAAGTCAGATTAATATGATTTGTTTTGTTATCAAACTTTGTTGTACCAAATGTCGTGCCACTTGAAATGTTTGACGTCCTGTAGCGCTGATAGTAGGTAAATGCGGCTGGTTAGATCCGGTACGTAGACGAAAAGAGTTGAGATTTCAGTGCCTGGTTTCACGTCGTGAATATGGCAATAAAGATGAGGACAACAGTCATAACAATGTAAATAATGTAAATAATTACAATACCTCATCTCAGAGATATAGACAAATAATGAAGAATTATTAATATTTTATGCTTTGCTCATTCTAACTATCACGCTCATCTTCGTTTTTATACTAACAACGGTTCGGCTGTTGTACCCTTCGGCCTTCTTTAGGTATATGTTATCGTAATCACTAACCTTTTTTGGAATTTCGAGTCGAACACTTTATTCAATCCACAGAGGGAGACTGTTCTTATTCCGAACTCGAGGCTTAGGGAATATTTCTTATCAGTTTATCTTTGAGCAGCATGTCCTTTTCTTCCACAGTGACTTTCCATGATTAGCCGATATTTTATGTTAGTAGGTATTCACCACTCATATTTCGCTTTGTACTGAAACGGTTTGTGAATAACAATCAAGATGAGGATGCTAGTCTGAATAGCAAAGTATTTAATATTTCTACAATTATTAGCGGATTTAATAAAGATAAGAAGACCCTTTCAAGTCGTCCTGGGTATGACGATAAACTATATCCGGCAGCAAGGCTCCAATTGGGTGACAATACATTTTTATAATAAAATGACCAATACATTTTTATAGGAAAATGGTAATCAATGCAACACTAAAAAAAATGTAAAAATACATTTTAATAGTAAAATTACCAAGAATACATTTTATGATCTACAAACTGTATATCTGAAAACATAGCTTTACCCTGAGAATATAAAATTATGTATAAGATATTTGTAGTTGAAGGCATAAAATTGCGTACGGGATATTTAGATTTCGACATTAAATAACCCATACAGGTGGATATGCCGCTAAACAACTTCAGCCAACCTATTTATAGTAAACTGACCAACAATAAGTTTTATCTGTAGTTGAGGGCATACACTTGCGTTCAAAATATATTTAGTTGAAGTCATAGAATTGTGTCCAAAATAATTAGATTTCGGCATTAAGTAGCCCATAGGAGTGTTGATGTGTCGGTAAACCAAATCAACCAACCAAAATCTTTCAAGTATCACGCACCAATATTTGTACAAGTCTGCGCATGCGTATTTTTGAAAATTTGTCCAAGAGTGTACTGATGTGAATACACACTTATGGAAAAGAAAACGATATATAAACTTTTATATATCAAGAACAATTTTAGCAAAAAAAAAACAAAAACATTATGATGAAGTGGAAAATGTTTACGTGTAACGCGTTTTATTCTTTACAACGTCCTCAGATTGGTTTGTGTTTTACGGTATATCAATATCAATGGGTTATTTAATGCCGATAAAATTTTTATTGTTAGTAATATTTTCTTTAAAAATGTATTGCTGGTAATATTTTTTTAAAATATATTGCTGATTATAAAACGTATTTTTACACATTTTGACCCCAATTTGGGGTTTAATTATTTGCCCATAGTTGGGACCCTAACAGGTGCTACCACCTCGGGTTAGGGTGGACCTGGGAACTCCAGCAATTAAGAGGTGGTTCTACGCTTCTCAAAACCTCCTGATCAGAGGCCTTGCTGTTGGACGTAGTTTATCGTCTTACCCAGGACTCGGACGTAGTTTATCGTCTTACCCAGGACGCGGATGTAGTTGTTTATCGTCATACCCAGGGCGGAACATACTCAGACTAAAGTGATGTTTACGTTGACGCGACTACACATGCGCGCAAAGGAAAGGGAACTATATGACCAAAAACATTTATTTTAATAAAAAATAATTTAATTTCAATTTAAAATTCTCAGCGTCCGCTTTCGGGAGCATGTGCTGTGGCATCAACCTCAACGAGTCTGATGATGTCAGGAAGGACGAAACGCATTACACGAAAACTTTTTCCACTTTGATATGTAAAACTTTTTTATAGTTTTTCCCGCCTAAAACACTTGTGCATGCATGTGTTTGTGTATGTATATGTGTGTATGCCATTGTGTGCAGCAGTGTATCTCCATTTAATATTAATGTATTTTTGTATGCGTAGACAAATTTTGATGGATCAGTTCTCGACAGGACCCCCCCACCTGCCATTGATCTTTTTATGTCTGAACTTGAGGCGGACACGCCTTTACTTGTCTCCACCCCCCAAAAAATATCTTTTTACTCAGATAAATGATTATTTCTCGGGCGAAAGTTCAAATCTGCAAGCATCATGCATCAAGCAAACATGTATTCCACACGATATCAAATGGCACCTGAATTATGCACAAGTCTCCTTTACCTTTTTTTCATTATTAAAGTTCATAGAAACCACCGGAAAGCCATAGAACGTGACTTGGGGGCGGGGAACTATTGCCCCAGGGTCGAAACGCTTCGTAAAATTTACAAATTGCCTCGATCGTAAAACTGGATGGATTAATTATTAATCCAAGGAAAAAGAGAGCTTACATTCTCTAATCCTCGAGTAATCTTTGAAAAATCCAATGGCATATAATATAGAATTATATATATATATATATATATATATATATATATATATATATATATATATATATATATATATATATGAAGAAATATAGTCTTAAAGTGTGCTATATTTATGGGATAAAGTGCTCAATATCAGAGATAGAGCGTGTGTAAATATAAAAGTGGACATGGAAGTCAGCACTTAGAGGCGACAGTCTGTTTCATGCTAGTGCAATCGTCAGGCATATATATATATATATATATATATATATATATATATATATATATATATATAATTAATGGTCAGAGCTGAATTAGTCCAGGAAACAGTAGTATTAAAAAAGTCTTCGATACTCATATAAAAATATATACTTTATTTTCCATAATTTTTTGCTACACACGTTTAGGGTCTTGTCACCTTCATCACGCGAAGAGTGTTATTTCAACATATTATTGAAAGGAATTAATTGTGGAGAAGATATTCTGGTGAAGGAGTAATAAAACAATTTGAATTGGTTAGAGAAAGGGCGATGGGAGGAGGTCTTTGTTTTTATCTTTTTATGATCTCTGTATCTTTTTAAAACTATCTCCATTTTCGTGTATTGTGTTTGTGCTTTTGCTACTATGTGTATACGTATTTCTTCTCCATACATATATATTGTTTTGTTACAAGAAAACAGTATGTATATATATATATATATATATATATATATATATATATATAGAGAGAGAGAGAGAGAGAGAGAGAGAGTAGTTGCCTGACGATTGCACTAGCATGAAACAGACTGTCGCCTCTAAGTGTTGACTTCTATGTTCACTTTTATATTTACACACGCTCTATCTCTGATATTGAGCACTTTATCCCATAAATATAGCACACTTTAAGACTATATTTCTTCAATATTTCTTTAATATGTTTTTTCTTTATTTGTAGGTAAGAATGATTGTCTGTTTGATGAATTGGCAGGGTTAGGATTGCATTTGTAGATGTATTGTGATATAAAGATTTTTCTGTTGTCTGGTAATTTAATGTTACTTTTGTGAAGGGGAACTGTTGTTTAGTGCTTGGGTGATACCTATATAGGACTTGTTGCATTTTGTCCGCGTGAGTTCATATATAATATTTTTGTATTTGCAGTTTTTCTTTATTGTGAATGCTGTGGGGTTTTCAGAAGTTTAGGATTTTCCTTCTATAATTATTTCAAAAACCCCTCATCCTTTTTTGTTGCATTTTGTGACTCCCTGTATTGTGTGTTGGTTAAATTTGGATGAGGTTAGTATGTGTTTTAGGTTTTTAGATTGGCGTTTGATTTTAATTATTTTGTTTGTTTTTGGTATATTTTTCATTTTATCATTCTTGCTAAGTAGGTCTAGATTTTTTGTATTTCTGTAAATATTTCTGGATTGTTCTTGTTGTATGTTGAGACATATGCTAGAATTTGTTCGATGTTACGTTTCTTTGAATTTCGTAGTTGGTCTAAAGTTATTATTTTCTGCTAGTTCAAAACCTTTGCTTATTAGTGTTGTGGGGTAGCCTCGTTTTTTTAGAGTTTTACGTAGTTCTTCCAGACGGGATTTTTGGAGGCGTTTGTCGGACATAATAGTGCAAACCCTATGTGCAAGGGAATAGGGGATGGATTTAAGACAGCTTTTTGGGTGTCTGTAGGTTTTTGGTAGATGTTTGTGATATTGCGATTATGTCTATTTCTGATGAGTATATCTAAGAATGGCAGTTCGTTAAAATTATATTCTTGGAGGAATTTGATCTTCTGGTGTAAGTTTTGAAGAAGAATGTGAAATAATTAATATCGCCACGTGATCGTTTTCAGAAAGTCATTAATTCATCTAAGTATCACGTCCAAGATTTAGTGAAATGTTTTTTTTATATTTGTTCTATCTTTTCATAGAGGTTTTCCTCTATGTAAGCTAATCATATGTTGGTACCATTTTTGTTCCCATTGCAGTACCTAAGGTTTGGATATAGTTTTTGTTATCAAATTCAAAAGTGTAATTTTTCAGGATTGGGTCTATACTATCGATAATGAATTCCTTAGTGAATCTGGGATGTAGTATTTTTGGGTGTTTTTCAATCCGGAATGAAATTTACTTTTTACCTAATTCATGTGATATGTTGCTATATAGGCAACTGATGTCAAAAGTTGCCATAAGTGATCCTCGATCTACTTTTTGTGGTATGGAGTTAAGAAAGTGTATAAGCGTCTCTGATGCAGCTCTTAATCTGTTTACTAAATGGTTGTAGTATGGTGTCTATTAAGCTACTGAACGTAAGGACACTGGGGTTTAGGATGTTAATACATTCAGATTTTCGTGTCTGCATAGCTGCTTTTATTTCACTCGATTTGTGAATTTTCGCTAGTCTGTAGAAATTGTCCGATTTTGGTTATGAAGTTTATTAGGAAATCCTTTTCTTTTTTTGTAAATATCTCATTATGTGTTGTGCAGAGTTTTGTAATTTTTGATATAATGTTTTTGCCTATGTTAGTGTCAATTAATTTGTAGTTGTTATCCTCTAGTGTTTCTAGAATTTTTGTTTTATAGTATATCATATATCATGTTCTGTCCATGATTACTATGGCGTTGCCTTTGTCTGCTTCTTTTATAATAATGTTGTTATTTCTCCGGATACTCTCAAAGGCTAGTCTTTGTCTTTATGTAAGATTGTTGAATGATTTGCATTTTTCTTCAAAAGTTTTTCAAAAAATATCTTTAGTTTATTTGTATTATTGTTTTTGTTTGGGAAGAATTTGAATTTATTTTTTCTAATGAATCATCTGTAATGTTTTCGTTATTATTAAATTTTCTTTTAGCCTGAGTTTGCATTCAAAATCTCTAATGTCTTTCTTTTTAGGTCTGTTATATTGCTTTTCGAGGCAGGGCAGAATTTTAGTCCTAATAAATTGATTTCGTCCTTTGTAAGTGTGTTGACAAGAACAACGCCCCACAACCAATTCCAAAAGGAAATAATGTTGTAAATGTGGTAAGGTCGTTTGTGTGTTATTCATTTAGAGCGCTTCAAACACAGTGAATCATTAAATGCACAATTCATAAGTCCAGCAGCTACAACGTGTGCATTTTGGTCGAAAAGCAACCGGCACTTGTCAAAGGAAAAATGCTGTTCTCCTCCATGACAACTCAAGGCCGCATACAGCAAGATTAACAGAGAAAAAACAACATTTTAGAACTAGGTTAGTTTGTTCTAAGGCACCCGACAGATTCACCCGACATTCTACCAACCGGCTACTACCACCCAAGATGGTAGTTAGTCTTACATCAGACCAAAAATGGAGTAATGCTTCCATATCTTGAGCTGTTCGGTCCTCACTTGCCTGTCTTGACAGAGTTCAAAACGTCTACGCCTTCGTATGATGAATTATTTTCCACACTACAACTCCTTTCCAAAAGACTTGTCAGACAATCTTTTCTCACCAGAATACATGATGCACGTTTATAAATCCTAAAAAAATGTACCACCGTGAATTGACTGGAGGAATCGGTTCGATATTCCCAAATGTTTACCAACTACAGCAGAGGTTTGAAGAAGGTCGGGGTGGAGGTTTTACAATAGTCGAAATGTTATGACGTGAAAAACCAAGATGAGGATACGAGCCTGAGTTAATCAGAACACAATATGATTTCTCATATCAAAAATGCATACAAAATCCCCAGTAAGGTTAATGCTGGCGCGCGTGCGCCCGCACGCACGCACGCACACACACGCACACACACACACACACACACACACACACACACACACAATTTATTTATGTAGTTACCTGTTTTGAATATAATTTTGATAGAACACCATTTCTGGATTGAATTGAGACTACCATGTCTTAGAACTTACAAGAATAGAAACCAAGTCTTAGATCATTGTTATCTCTTATAGGGATTTAGATGTGCCACAAGGCCGAAAGTATAAGGCACCCAGTGAGAATCGAGATCATTTCTCAGGCGTAACCATCTTGCTAACGATTATACCACGTCGAAGTGCACATAAATGATTTGCTAAGCGTGGCTTAAATGTGGCACAAGGCCGAAAATATTGAGCACCTAGTGAGGATCCAACTCACTACTCAGTAATAATTGATCAAGCGAGATAAGTTTGCTAACCATTACAATAAGGAAGCACGATGTTTTACAAATTATTCTGTTTGACTCTTAGCTAATGAAATGAGTTTGATCTTCAAAAGTGCTCAACCGATGTTGCCTTGTGCCAAACTAATCGTATTATATATCAATATGTTTGACCTTTTATTAGAACGCGTGAAAGTTGATCTTTTTGACGAATTTAAAAGTTAGAGCTGAGGTACGGGTATGTTTTTCTCATAGGGGTACGGAAAAAAATCTGTTATGCAATGTGTATTGAACAAAATATACGGGTGAAACAAAGCGAGGCCACTTCGAAGCGTATGGCGTTGAGAAGTGGTTCGACTGAAAGTAAAGAGCAAGATAAAAAAAAGAATGAAAAGCGATCGAGAATGAGAGAGAGAGAGTGGGAGGGATGGGGTGGGAGAGAGGAAAAAAACACTGTTTGTAAGAGGAAAAACATTTGTTGTTTCACCGCTGACGGGTTATTATATTTTCTTATCGTCAGTTGAATCTTTGCAATATGTCTGCAGTTCCGGTGTTGGCTCACTTCCGCTTTTATTTTGTCAAAACTTCGATTATTATCCCTTCCTTTCTTTCACTTATGAGTTACATTTTTTATTTGTTTCATTTCTGGAGTTTGGGCATGAAACTTCTTTCTTTCTTTTTTCTTCCGTCTTCCTTTGATTCTTTCTTCTTCTTTTATTTATTTCCCTCCTTTTCTTTCTTTCTTTCTTTCTTTCTTTCTTCTCCTTTTTTGTTTCTTTGTTTCATTCTTTCTTTCTTTCTTTCTTTCTTTTTCTTTTCTTTATTTCCTCTCCTTTTCTTTCTTTATTTCTTTGTTTGTTTGCTTCTTTCTTTCTTCTCCTTTTTTTTGTTTGTTTGTTTGTTTGTTTCTTTCTTTCTTTTCATTTCTTTATTTCCTCTCCTTTTCTTTCTTTCATTCTTTCTTTCTTTCTTTCGTCATTTCTTTCGTCATTTATTTCTTTCTCCTCCATTTTTTGTTTGTTTGTTTCTTTCTTTCTTTCTTTCTTTTTTCTTCATTTCTTTCTTTCTTTCTTCTCGTTTTCTTTATTTCCTCTCCTTTTCTTTCTTTCATTATTTTTTCTTTCTTTCTTTCTTTCTTTCTTTCTTTCTTTCTTTCTTTCTTTCTTTCTTCTCCTTTTGTTTGATTGTTTCTTTCTTTCTTTTTTCATTTTCTTTATTTCTTTATTTCCTCTCCTTTTCTTTCTTTATTTCTTTCTTTCTTCTATTTTTTTCCTTTCATTCTTTCTCCTCCCTTTTTTTTTCTTTGGATCTCACTGCTTTTCACCTTTATAGTTTTCTTTTTTTAATTTAAACTTTTCAGATTACATCTCTATATAAATGACAATACACCACAGGCTGCCACGTTAATATATTGGTGGCAAGATCTGAAACGACACACACTCTCACGTGAATACGCGATATTTGAATATTACTAAATAAACACAACGGATACCTAAAGACAGTCTAATTAACCAACAAAAGTTATCAGATAATGGATTATGAAAATATTGTATCGAGAAGAGCGAAAAGCCCATTGATTGTCGCTCAGATGTTTGTTTTTGTTGATGGTGTTCAACACCTTTCTTCATAGTTATAGCCTCAAAAAGCTAATGACACTTAGGAAGTAACGAGGGCGAGAGATCACCTGCGTTCTTTTACACGGGCATTTACTAGACACGTTTCGATGGGCTTTGGAAAAATTTCTTCTTAAGGCAGTAGTTAGACAGCTTAACAACAAGTTTGGAGACAGTTCTGGTCCAGGACTCTTCGGAAAAACAGCATAGGTTTTCTTCGGACCACTAACCTTCATAGAATGAAGCCGAGAACCCACCAAAGCCGATATTAGAGATATCACAAAGCTTGTGTTCCCTCGTGTGGATTCGTTGATTTGTTTGTTTAACGGTATAAACGTCCTTTGGGGCTATTTAATGCCGACATTTTCTTCAGAGTTTCCAAGTAATAAAAATAGGTTATTCTGCTTTCACAATTGAATACATGGTAGATGATAATCAGTTTTTGCCCATATACATGTTTGTGAGGACAAGAGGTGGCGATATGGTTTTTATGTTGTTTTGTTGAAGTTACATTTTAAAATAAAATTGAGCTGCGCGAGGTGGTTTAATGGTCAGCAAGTTCGTCACGCTAGAACATTTACGACTGAGTAGTGAGTTCGATCCTCACTAAGCTACACTTAGAAATTTACTATTTTAGAATACAGTTTGATTTCTTTAAGAAATTCTCGGATTTTATATGGATGAATGTAATGAAAGGTCCTTTATTTTGGTTGTTTTTTTTAGCGGGATATCAAGTTCTATAGTTTATTTAATGCTAAAATCTAAATATTTTGAACATAATTTTATGCTTTCAGTTATAGATAAATGGTCTTTTTATTATAAAAATATATTTTTAGACATTGATAAAGTTTTGTTTTCGTTTGGGGGTCTCACTATTTGCTCATAGCTGTGACCCTAACAGATGCCACCTTACCGGATCAAGGAGTACCTGACAACAACAGCAATTAGGAGGTGGTTACGCGTTCCTTAAAACCTTCAATTTCCCGATCAGAGGCCTTGCTGCCAGATGTAGTTTATCATCATACCCAGGACTCCCTTGATTCGGAGGAAGTCAAAGAAATGATGTTTGTCGTCTAACCTTCAGTTATAATTTCTCGTGCGATCTAATAAAGTTTTTCTTTTCGGATGATCAATTATATAAAAACTGTCCGAATGTTCTTTTTCTCGGAGCGCTTTCGGCTATACATTTAGCCATTTTCAAGGATTATATTTCAACTGTTAGAATTAGAAATAGTTTGTTATATGTATGTTTTATAAAATGATTCATTTTTTTGTTTCAAAACACGGCCAAGATATTATGTCCATGTTCAAAGTTAATATTATTAAGTGTTGGTTTGTTTGTTTTTATTAGTAAGGGTTCCATTATTTTTAGCCTTTTTTTGCAAGTGGATGTTGCTATTATACACACACACACACACACACACACACACACACACACACACACACACATATATATATATATATGAGTGAGTTAGGATTATAAATATAGACCAAATATGGATCGGAATCCGCAGAATAAGATAAAATATGTCTTTCTTTTCTTCTTTCTTTTTTCTTTTGTGGAGACTATATTTTATGTCTCTATCTTCTTTCTTTTTTCATTTGAGCAGATTATATCTAATGTCTTTCATTTCCTCTTTCTTTTTCTTTTTGAGGACACTACATCGTATGTCTTTCTTTTCTTCTTTCTGTTTCCTTTTGAGGAGAACATATTTTATGTCTCTATCTTCTTACATTTTTCTATTGAGGAAATTATATCTGATGTCTTACTTTTCTTCTTTCTTTTTCCTTCTGAGGAGACTATATTTTAGGTCTTTCTTTTAGTCTTTCTTTTTCCTTTTGAGGACACTATAAATTATGTCTTTCTCTTCCACTATTCTTTTTTCTTTTGAGGAGACTATATTTTATGTCTTCTTTCTTTTCCCATTTGAGTAGAATATATATTCTGTCTCTATCTTCTTTCTTTTTCCTTTTGAGAACACTATATTTTATGTCTTTCTTTTCTTCTTTCTTTTTCCTTTTGAGAACACTATATCTTATGTCTTTCTTTTCTTCTTTCTCTTTCCTTTTGGGGACACTATATCTTATATCTTTCTTTTTTTATTTCTTTTTATCTTTTGAGTAGAGTATATCTTATGTATTTGTTTTCGTCTTTATTTTTTTCTTTTGAGGAGATTATATCTCATGGCTTTCTTTCACACTTTCTTTTTCCTTTTGAGGAGAGTCGATCTTATATATATCTTTTCCTCTTTCTTTCTTTTTTTGAGGAGACTATATCTTATGTCTTTCTTGTCTTCTTTCTTTTTCCTTTGAAGTGACTATATCTTATGTCTTTCTCTTCTTTCTTTTTTTTCTTTTGAGGAGACTATATCTTATGCATTTCTTTTCTTCTTTCTTTTTCTTTTTGAGGAGACTATATCTTATGTCTTTATCTTCTTTCTTTTTCCTTTTGAGGAGACTATATCTTATGTATTTCTTTTCTTCTTTCTTTTTACTTTTGAGTACACTATATCTTATGTCTTTCTTTCTTGCTTGCTTTTCGGATTTCCTTTTTCTTTTTTCGCCAAGAAGACATGTTTTGTAAATAAATATTAAAAATTGTAATAACCATCGTTTACCACCGCCTGGTGAGATGCCATGATGTGTATCGAAACATGAAAGTGTTGATGTAGCTGCAAATTTCTTTTTCCTTAATAAATTCCCTCGGAAGATCCTACGATATTTTTTCATTTTGTCTTTATTCATATTGTCTTTTTGCAGATATTAACTTTCTGAATATTTTGCATATATATATATATATATATATATATATATATATATATATATATATATATATATATATATATATGTCGGAGGTCGCATATTTTCTATGAAATATTTGTATATTTGAAAACATTGATACAAGTTGACAAATAGTCATACCCCCTTCGCGCACACATACAAATACGCCCACGCACGTATACAAACATCGATACAGGCACATGCAGCCACCACACACATGAACTACAGGCATATTCACACATACATATACACACGCATATATACACATACATGCAGAAACACACACACAACACACTATTGGGACACAGACATTTGAACACAACACAGCATTCACAGACAAACATTCACACAGCTATTTACAAACAAGTTTACGTAGCAGAATATTTGCTCTCTTTTAAAATGAATATCTGTTGTATCGCTTGAGTTTAGGTGTTCATAATTGACTTTAATCATTACCATAAAGTTTAGAAAAGCGTTTCATATTGGCTACTTAAATGATAAATTTATCAGTTTAGTTTCCATATTGCTTTTTCACAAGTAATAGCGTTTACGATTGATTTGTTTGATTTTTACGACTTATCAACATTTTGCACGTTATTTAAAGCTAGAAAATAGTTTTAGATTGTAAGAATTTTCTGGAGATAATAATGATTTACTGATACAATTCCTACTCATTAACCCATAGCAAGGAGGAGAAGACTTGTATTCATGCCTTTCTCAAGAGTATATGTGCGTAAGTGAATAAAACGAACCCGATTGGGATTAGAACTCGGCTCTCTGATTTCCAATTCCAAGACGTTATCCATTACCCCACCCCAAAATCCAAGCTTTCACCACCTGTTATCCCCAAGCGGTCACCCATCTAGGTACTGACCAGGCCCGACGTTGCTTAACTTCGACAGTCGTACGAGAACCGGTGTTTCAAAGTGATATGTCTCAATGCTTAATTGTCTTAGCACCCCCCCTCTATATCCGACACCCTGCTAAAAATGTCACGACGATAGTATGGGGAGAAGCAAGCGTAGGTCTGCTCGTGCCCTGCCGAGACTGCACGTGCGGAGTCACAGACCTGAGCGACGGGACGGTGATGCACGACAGTCATCGCAGCAGCAAGGGGGAAATAAACAAGATTATGTGGGGCGGAGGGAGGGAGTGGTTGGCAACAACAACGAGCGAAGGGCAGCAAATACGCTGTAGGGCCAAACAGCTTCCACGTACCCCGCCGCCGCTAGGTCGTCGTCGTAATCTTTTATTTTTCCTTCATCGTCGATGTCTTTTTTTGTTTTGTTTTTTTCGTGTTGATGATTTGCCAACTTCATTATTCTCTTAATATCCCTGATTTGTTATCTTAACCGTCAGAATCAATTGTTTTATCCCCCCCCCCACGGCGGTGGTGACGCTGGAAAGAGACTAATCTTTGATAGTCGAATAGTCGTAAATGCCGACAAAAAGACAATCTTGATCGTAACAAAATTATATTTCGTTAAAATTGACCTGCATAATTAATCTCATTTTATTTAATAATAACAAAAATAGCAGTCATTTAGTTGTAGTAGACGTAATTGTGTCAAGTTGAGCGAATTTCATAGAATTAAAATAGTCATCTCTATCTCGCTCCCTCTTCTCTCCCTCTCCTCTCTCTCTCTCTCTCTCTCTCTCTCTCTCTCTCTCTATATATATATATATATATATATATATTATTTACTCTTTTCGGTTTTTGATTTGTAAGTAACGTAGTATTTTTTCATCGTTATATAACAGTTATAGCTTATGTTTTTTCGTCCGATTTTTTGTTTGATTTTTTATAGTCTAACTAATATTTTGGTCATAATGGTTTGTTAATTTGATTATTATTTATTTTATTTATTTGGGTTCATTGATTTTGTTTTTTATTTTTTATTTTTTTATTTATTCTATTTCGTCTATTCTAACGGGTATGATTTGGTAATTTGTTTGGGTTAATTTATTTTACTTATTTTATTGTCATTTTGTTTATTTATTTATTTTATTTTATTTTTTTATTTTATTTTATTTTTTCAGTTTTCGATTTTTAAGTAACGTAGTAAAAATTTGTTTTCATGTCTGCATTTTGAGATGAGCTCGGATTTTTTATTTAATAATTTATTTTGGTCTGGGAAGGTAATTTTTTCCTCCAAGCAAAGTTTGCAAGTTTTTGATTGTTTGTTGTAGGCCGATGATGTTTTCCTTATTTTACTTGACATTTTTGGTGTGATGTGCGTTTTGTTTTTATAGCCGAGAAAAATAACAGCACTCGTGGTCTGACGATTGCGTCTAGTATGAAACAGACTGTCGCCTCTGGGTGTTGACTTCAATGTTCACTCTTATATTTACACACGCTCTATCTCTGATATTAAACACTTTATCCCATAAATATAGCACACCTTAAGACTATATTTCTTCATATATATATATATATATATATATATATATATATATATATATATATATATATATATATGTTAACTGATTTAAAATATAGTTTCTTCGCTACACAGGAATTACCATGTTTCAAAAACCGAAGCTAAAAACTTCAAATTTAATTATATAATTAAATTAAAAGCATCTTCAAGCGAATTTTGGAATAACTTATTTTTAAATTTACTGAGTTTTAAACGCACATACAATTCATAATTTTTTGTTTCCAAGGATACAGAGAAATCCACTCATTTAGACAGGGGCAGTAGCATGTTCATCCTTGGTAACAAAAAATTATGAATTGTATGTGCTTTTAAAACTCAGTAAATTTAAAAATAAGTTATTTCAATATTCGCTTGAAGATGAAGCAGAACTAATGCTTTTAGTTTAATTATATAATTAAATTTGAAGTTTGAAGAATAAGTTATAAGAAATAATGTCGGATTAAAACACCTGATGGGAGTTTTATTTTCGGAGGTGTGACTAGACCAATTTGCCGAGAGGGGACCCCTAAATAGGACTTCTATTTGTAAGTTATTAATCTCCAGTCAGCTCCCCTAGATGAATATCTCCCTACGGTAATTAGTCTAACACGTCTGTACTTGCTGGTTTGTAGTACGAATTTAAAATGAAACGGGACACTGACCTCTTGCCTGAAAATGTAAATACATTGAAAGGAGCATCGCATGATGTTAAGTGTTTCCAAGATGTGAGGAGTCAACAAGGTTTTGTTTCATTTTAGTACTTGAACTTGAATCAACAATAAAAGACAGGGAAGAAATAAAAAAAATGATGTTTTCTTTATTTCGTCAAGCACATGTATTTGGGGGGGGGGCAGGTGAGGAGGATAATATCGCTTATTTGGTCATTAGCTCATTCACCGGTTTGCTTGCCTTCATATGCCCTTCTTGTTGTACAGTTTCCCTCTTATGTTTCTCCAACACAAAAAACTGTTGTTTTTTTTTATTATTTAATGAGAAATTAAAGCTAGCCTACATACTGAGAAAGACTTTCTTAACATTGTTAATAAAAATGATGACTTTCACTTTATGGCTGTCTTTTTCTTTCTCTTTCCATTTCCGCTTGCTGTTCTCCATTCACTCACTTCCTTCTCCCAATTCCTTTTTCTTTATTCTTGTATCTTTGAGCAAATTCCACCTCTTCTCTTATTTGAGAAGCATCTGCCTCGTACCTTCTTTAGACATTTCTCTTTTGTTTCTTTTACGTGTTTTCTCTCCACTTTCCATAAGCTCTCCTCTCGATTTCTGAATTATCTTTCTTTTTCCATTCTTTTCATTCTTCGTCGTGGTCATCATTTTCTCCTCCTCCTCCTCCTCCTCCTGCTTTGGTTTCATCCTTCTTTATCACCCCCCACCGCCAACAGTGCAAACTATTTGACACTCCACTAACATTTAATATCTAGCGGCAATTGTAAAAATCCCGCTCCAAATTGGTTACAAATGACGATTGAGTGTTTGTGGGCGCCTGGCGAGAATTTAAAGAAACAAAAAAAAAGGAGGGATTTTACAACAATAAGGTAGCGACACGGGGGCAAGTCTATCTGGGAAAGCAAGATGCCGAAATAGAAAAATAAAGGAAAGCGGTAACAGCCGTTTTCCTTTCTTTTTTCTTAAGTAATGATTCTGAGAAACGAGTAATAGAAAATGGTGAAAAAGTAGAAGGAAATAAAAACATGTTCATTAGTGGAAGACAAAAGCAAATGAAAGAGGGAGGAAAGACTATTTAAAGAAAGAAAGAAAGAAAGAAAGAAAGAATTTTGAGGGAAGAGACGTAAAAGGAAAAAAAGGAAGGTAAACTATTTTATTAAAAACAGGAAAGAAAGAAAGAAGATATTAGAAAGAAAGATAAAGAAAGAAAAAAGAAAGAAAGAAGATATTACAAAGAAAGAAAGAAAAAAGAAAGAAGATATAAGAAAGAAAAACGAAAGAAAGAAGATATTAGAAAGAAAGAAAGAAAAAAGAAAGAAATATAAAGAATGAAAAAAGAAAGAAAGAAGATATTACAAAGAAAGAAAGAAAAAAGAAAGAAGATATAAGAAAGAAAAACGAAAGAAAGAAGATATTAGAAAGAAAGAAAGAAAAAAGAAAGAAAGATAAAGAAAGAAAAAAGAAAGAAAGAAGATATTACAAAGAAAGAAAGAAAAAAGAAAGAAGATATTATAAAGAAAAAAAGAAAAAAGTAAGAAAGATAAAGAATGAAAAAAGAAAGAAAGAAAATATTACAAAGAAAGAAAGAAAAAAGAAAGAAGATATAAGAAAGAAAAACGAAAGAAAGAAGATATTAGAAAGTAAGAAAGAAAAGAGAAAGAAAGATAAAGAATGAAAAAAGAAAGAAAGAAGATATTACAAAGAAAGAAAGAAAAAAGGAAGAAGATATAAGAAAGAAAAACGAAAGAAAGAAGATATTAGAAAGAAAGAAAGAAAAAAGAAAGAAAGATAAAGAAAGAAAAAAGAAAGAAAGAAGATATAAGAAAGAAAAAAAGAAAGTGATAAAGAAACCAAATGATGAAAGAGAAAAGAGGCATAGAAAAAAATGCAAACTTCAAGAGAAAAGGAAAACAAAAAAAAGCAGGAAACCAAAAGAGAGAAAGAAATTATAGTCTATAATTGAGATGCAAGCAAAGAGATAGATAGAGAGAAACAAAAAGAGAGAGTGAGTGAGATAGAGAGAAAGAGATAGAGAGAAAGAGATAGATAGATAGATAGATAGATAGATAGATTCATTCATACATACGTACATACATATATACATACATACGTACATGCATACATACAAAGTCATCGTTATTTCTTGTTCTAATTTGTTTTTTTTAACAAAATCAAGGCGGGGGTGGGGAACGCAACACTGAGAATTGAAATGTGTGGAGGAGTGGTACGAGAATATGATTACAAAAGAAATGAGAGGCCCGAGGGGTGGGCGGATTATTTTGGGAAGGGTGGAGCCGGAAGTATCATTCGAAGATTGACTATTTTTTAAAGAACTAACCAACATACGCATGAGAAACAAAGAAAACAGAAATACGATGGAAACCAAATCGGCCGAGTCGGAAGGAAAAGAGAAAAAACGATGTAAAAGGAGAAGATGGTATAA
The DNA here is from genome assembly GCA_964036315.1 of Acanthosepion esculentum. Classification (NCBI taxonomy): domain Eukaryota; kingdom Metazoa; phylum Mollusca; class Cephalopoda; order Sepiida; family Sepiidae; genus Acanthosepion; species Acanthosepion esculentum. The sequence goes on along the minus strand of OZ038498.1, from coordinate 3,883,603 downwards.
AGAAAGGAATGGGTTCGAGCCCGGATAAGAGAGGCATTAAGACGATTTGTGAATTTGTTCGGGAAAGTAGGATAATAATTTTTTATATTTATATTCAGACTGGATAAGCTATGAAAGATTTTAGAATGCCATTTGTTTCGAGCCAAGAATAATTTAGAATTTCCACACACACACATATATATATATATATATATATAACAGCCCACGTCTACAATACGACGCAGAGTTTCATGCACTAGTGCGTGAAACATCGACTCGTATTGTCGGCGTGGGGTATTATGTATATTTTTTAATATATAATTAATATTGCTGTTATTTTCTAATATATAATTAATAGCTTTGTTATTTTGCATTGAACACTGTTTTATTTGCACAAAAGGATATATATATATATATATATATGTATGTATGTATATATATGAACAATTGCAGGCTCATTTATTTATTTGATTATATATATATATATATACATACATACATACATACATATATATATATATATATATATATAGTGTGTGTGTATATATGTATATATATATATATATATATATAGTGCATATATATATATATATATATATATATATATATATATATATATATATATATATACACTAGCCGGCGTTGCCTGGTTGTATATGGCTGCAATTGTATCACCGCACCCCCTGTCTGCGTGCACCCCCGTCTAGAAATGCCTGCCTACGACCCCGCTTATATGCATCATTCTTTGGCATACTCAGCTACTCCCTCTTCATCTTTTTTACAATATGTCCTTCGCAAGAGTTTGATTGTTCTTAATAAAGGAATTTCATCCATGAAACCTTCTGCTGGGGTCATTCCTCGGGGTTAAATTGTTTCAATGATTTAGATATTCAGTAAATTTCCAGTGGCCGTAATAACTTTCAAATAGTATGGCATTGTCCAGAAATCTAATAATCAAACAAAACAGGGATGAAGGGTCAGAGCTTGATTCAACTGCAAGTGCAAACGCATGAATGGCCTCCTCCTTAATTGCAGTTTTACTGTAAAGCTGGGGTTAATCAGAGGTTCTTCGGGATTTTTCCCTTTTAACGTTTCAATAATCCTTCTCAAACAATCTTTGCATCAAAGGTTGTTCGAATGCCAATTTAGGATGGAATCACATAAAGAAACTATTAGCTAAATATCAAAAGCCGATTTTGGACTTAGTTTGTCACAGATCTTGTCCACTTAACTGAAATAATATAAACCAAACATTCACACAAGACAATTTGTGTGTCATATGTAATTTGCGGTCTTTTTTACAAGTTTTCCGTGGTTTTTCGGGAAACGCGTCAAAGCGAGCAGAACTAAAAACTACACTTATTTCGGATATAAAATGAGGAAGTTCTTCAAGTTTTTATTTTAAGTATAGTATGAAAAAACCGATGTGTTCTAAGTTTTTTTCAATTTTTTGTTTGAAGCCAATGAAAACTATCAATCACTCTACATGAACCTCGTAACATGAGCGGATGCTTTGCATTAAGTGCAAAGAACATCACCTCATCGGGTAAACATTTTATTCGCGTCTAACATTGCTTTGGTTTTGCAACAATTTGTACCCACCTTCAGTTTAATCGTGCATAAATAGCATACACACACAGACACACAGGCAGAGGGGACACGCACACACACAGACATATATCTTCTGTTTTATATATATATATATATATATATATATATATATATATATATATAGTGTGTGAGTGTGAGCACATAGATCCCTACTGCATGATGAACGTCAGATTCACGCTTCAGTTTGATCATCAGACCATATTAAATCATAAAACTGAAATGCAATGTTGATATCTATGTCCGCATTGTCTGTATGTATGAACTATCTCTAATATAAAGATACCAAATCATATCTATCCACACACACATATATACACTTGCACACACACACACACACACACACACATATATATATATATATATATATATATATATATATATATATATACTTACAGTGAGGTTCACATAATACAAGGCCCGGGAGCCAATCGAGGTAGAAGATCACAAGAGAAAGGGCACTATTTGTGCGGATAGATGCGGAAGATAACGGTTAACCATAGCCTTGAAGAAGGTAGGATTGTAGTGATCAGGAAAATTTCCTCTTGGGAGTCGGTTCCTCAGAAATAAATATTTATCAGGTTAGCCGAGTAATGTTTTGCCTTTGTGGTCGAGATGTTCTAAGACACGTCAGATCGAATGACGGTTTTCCCAAGGTACGAATTCTGCTGGAGGACGTATATTTTTCTAGCAAAACTTTCTCAAATATTCAGGCCGGTAGATATAAATAAATAAATAAATATACTGTTTAATCAATAAATAAAACCAGAACATCTACTCAAATATGAGTATCCATTTAAAAAAGATAATATACATATATATTAAGCCTTTCACCCCAAGCAAGGCGGGAAGCCACTAGCACGCAAGGGGTTACAGAGAGTTGGAGCTAGATCAATGAAGAGAAGGTTAGGGGATAGATCAGGGCATCTGGAGACGTCGATTGACATTACATTTGAATAGTTAGACATTATAGTTATCAGGGAAACAGAAAGAGGGGAGGGAGTACCATCTTCCTGTTTATATATATATATATATATATATATATATATATATATATATATATATAGATATATATATATATATCCAAGTATAGGATTGGTATATACGGAATAAATTCCAATAACCGACAATTCTACATTCAACATCATCACTTGATAAGACACCAGAAGTGTTCAAACAAAATGGCTATTTTTGTAGTGATTTTATAACATATTTATGTTATAATATTTAAATAAATAATTATATATATATATATAATAAAAATATAGTTTTAAGGTAACTATATTTCATAGGTAAAAGTGTTCACTATCAGAGATAGAGCGTATGTAATCAGGCCTGAAGTTTGCAGTCAAACTTGCAACAGACTTGTTAAATAATAGTTTAAAAGACTATTACTTTTTTGGCGGAAGTGTATCGCTGCTCCGACTTCCTGAGTTTGACCTTTATCTCTGTTCCCAAAACAATTAGCGATCACCGGCCGTGAAAGAAGTATGCAACATTATTATCGAATTGACGCCGCCGCCCCAAGACCACCCCGCCAGGGGGACTGACAATATAGGCTTAAATCGGCACCGATGACCAAAAAAACAGGGACAATACAACAGACAGTCACCGCTCGATGCTAACCACAGCATTGATAAATATATATATATATATGTATATATGTGTGTGTGTGTGTGTGTGTGTGTGTGTGTGTGTGTGTGTGTGTGTGTGTGTGTGTGTGTGTGTGTGTGTGTGTGTGTGTGTGTGTGTGTGTGTGTGTGTGTGTGTGTGTGTGTGTGTGTGTGTGTGTGTGTGTGTGTGTGTGTGTGTGTGTGTGTGTGTGTGTGAAAGATTGTGAAAAAGGTTCCTTTAAAAGAATGCGTTCCATAATTTTGAAAGCCATATAGCGTAAGCGTGAAACTCGAGTCACGACTAGAGCCGTCCTTTCATAGGATTTAACGTTGTTAAGCGTTTTTTTTGCTCGGTCTAGGCAATCTAGGCTTCGAGCACTTTACTTTATTGAGTAAGTAAGTTTGCCTTTAGGCCTTTTTTCTCTTTCTTTTTTCAGTATTGTCGTCTTTATTCGAGGCTGTATCTGGATAAGGGTTGTAGGTATTGTCAAGTTGTCTGCTCGTTTTATCAACAGTTTTTGTTTTTTCTTTAATATATATATATATCAGTTTTAAACTGATCTGAAGAGTTGGACGTCTGAATTCCACGAAATAAGTTATCACCTGACCGAATGGATTTTTAAGGATTCTGTATTCATCATATATATATATATATATATATATATATATATATATATATATATTTTAAATAAAAACAGATTGCTTTAAGGTTCCATATAATAAATTATTTCACCACAGCCCTTTTAAAGGACAGTGGATCATCAGATTTATTTCCAAATTTCAGATTTATTCCCAAATTTACATTGAGCTCTCTGGATTCTATCCTCATTGGGTCTTCCCATACGGATTACCTAGTTTTTCGTAAACTAAATATATATATAAAAGTGAAATAGAAATCAATACTTAGAGGCGACAGTCTGTTTCATGGTAGATGCAATCGTCAGGCCACGATTACACGCCTCAAAGTGTTGACTTCTATGTTCACTTTTATACTTTCACACGTTCTATCTCTGATCTTGAGCACTTTATCCCATAAATATAGCACACTTTAAGACTATATTTCTTCATATATATATATATATATGTATATATATATATGAGTAGAATTTTACCTGAACTATGTAAAATACCGACAGTACCCATTGTGCTAAAAGAGATAATGCCAAAAAGGAAAACATTTTAACCTAGAAAAAACTGTTATATATGAAATTCTGATTATATCCCCATTCGAACTGCATATTCGTCGCAAAGCTGACACCCGAATTATGAAATCTGTTTTTCTTATCTTTCTGCCCGGTACTTATACCTTTTCTTCTCACTTTTTGAACATTTCAAGGTTGGATACTAACCGCTGACAGGTGGCTTTTAAAGGTAGCATAACTTTAAAACCAAAGTATTCTCTTAGATTTAAGCGAGTGCCAATGGCCATATTTTTATACAAGCATTTTTTTTTTTAAATTTATTGGCGTTTATTTTTTACTTTCTTCTTTTCTCATTCCCTTTCATTTATTTCATCGTTTCACTTGCTTCTTTGTCCATGTCTGTGACACACGTACTATCTAAACAATTTGGCGTCATTAATAACGACAGTACTGATTTACAATTGTTTGGTTTTCCCGCCACATATTATATGACGCAGCGCGCCACGTGTTCTTCATATAGTTTTCCCGCCATGTCACGTGTTTTTTTAATTTTTATTTTTCACACAACGCCCTACAAATAACCTCGCGCCATGCTCGATTCGCAGGCCGTCATTTTTACAGCACGCGCGAAAGACTCATGTGCAGGCGAAACGCTACTATGGCGTGTGAAATCCACGTGCTTCCACTGAGGGTTCGGTTGTATCTTAAAAATGAAAGAATTCGCATGATGCAACTCGATGGGAGAAATAATGAAGTTAAAACTTAATAGACGCTGTTAAGATTAACGATTAAATGGTAAGAAATAACTTGCTAACAATCGATTTGCTGTACAATCTAAACATCTAGTTTATTGCTTTCATGTGTATCTGTATTCGTCTTCTGCTTGCAAAAAAGAAAGAGTCAGAATTTTTAAATCTAAATTTGAAATAGATTTAATGAAACGCTTTATTTCAAACGTCGTTAAAAAAAAAGATAAGAGTGTTGGACTGCAAATAAAAAATGTTGGAATGATATGTAATATCAGTCCTCCTATATGGCAGTGAACGCAGGACAATCTCCTCATAGATGAAGAGAAGACTTGAAGCAAGAGAAACAAAGAAAAGCGTGTTAGACTGTGACTCTTTTGGCTCACACGAAGAGGCGACTTGAGACAACAGAGATGTATGCTGACTATACCAGGGATAGAATATATGAGCAATGAGGAACCTTTAAAGAAAGGGAAAACAGAAAACAGCTTATACTTATTTTATGAGAAACGGACAGTTGAAATTTCTGGCAGACAGTATCATGAAGGAGGGGTTAGAAATTTTCATATTCACAATTCATTTTGAAGACAAGACGGAAAGAAAAAATCAAACTTTTATTTCATGTTCTAATCTGAACCTGACATAATAAGAAAAAAGAATAGTTAAAAAAGTAAAAATATGAGTAAAATAATAATAATAATAATAATAATAATGATAATAATAATAATAATAATATTAGTAATAATAATTCCAGTAGACTAATTGAAGGGATCCCTGGAAGCCCATGCCTTAAAGAAATACAAAAAATTGTTCTCCCGAGTACAGCCCACACCTTACGAAGGGCTTTATCTATGTAATTTTTTTTTTTTTTTTTGCAGTGGAAAGTGTCATGATGCCATTTCTAACCTTAGGTCCCTGGGCAAGACCCGGAAAGAAATGTGTAAACGCCAGATATCAAAGGAAATAAAAATAATAATAATAATAGAAAAAACTACTTATTTTGAATTGTGCAAACCTTGGCAAGAATTGCGAAATTAGCATAGATAGAGGATTTTTCATTTTAGGGTTTTTAGTTTTTTTCCTTTTATTTATAAGACACAAATCATTTGTATTTAATAGCTGAACATTCTCCATCCATAAAGTATAACCTTAAACAAATTAGATTCAATTATTTAAATTAATGATAGAAATTTTCCCAAGGCAGGGGGAAATATTTATGGAAAACCCTAGCGTCAAATGATCTTTCAATTTCTATCGTTAACATAAATACCTGCAGAAGCCTAGATATACAAATCAGCCGAGTTAACAATTCTTGCAGCCTTGAATAAGCGATTAGGACTATCTAAAGGAAAGCAAACATGACTCCAACAACCGAAGAAAATGGAAAGCATCGTAAAGCACATTCAAGAAGGCAATCCACGGTGGGGTGGCGTGAAAATCCACGGTGGGGTGGCGTGAAAATCCACAGTGGGGTGTGGTGGAAGACATTGGTTCTTCGGAATTTGTCGTGTCTAAAATCTAGTCAAAATCTTTAAGAAATGTGACCTTTCTAAAACGAAAATATACCGTTAACCTCAAAAGACGGAAATGCGTCAGGATAGGAAAATCAAAACAATATGTCTTGAAAATATGCAACAAATTAGGCAAAAAATATACAACAGAGCACAACTGAAGGACAAATGGTTTGAAAGAGGAGCTGATGTTCGCGACAGAACCTGTAAAACTGGGTATGACGATAAATAACGTCCAGCAGTAAGGCCTCTGATCGGGAGGTTGAAGGTTTTGAGGAGATGAATTGCTGTTCTCAGGTCCACCCCGACCCAGGATGGTAGCACCTGTTAGGATCCCAGCTATGGGCAAATAGTGAGTCTCCAAACAAAAAACTATGAAAGTATAAAAGTATAAAAATTTTATGGTAAAATACCAGCAATAAATTTTATATAAAAAAATCGCTAACAATACATATCTATAATAAAATAACTAACAATATATCTAATGTGTATTTGATGCCATAAAACTGTGTTCTAAATATTTCGATTTTGGCATTAAATAACCCATAGAAGTGTTGATATGCTGCTAAAGAACCAAAAAACCAACAGGAAAGAACTTTCTTGGCATTAAGCCATATAATATTGTACAATTTCTTAAAGTCAAACTGTATTCCAAAATATAATTTCAAAAAATGGTACATTATAAAACACACATATCACCGCCTCTAGTAATTATATCCACAAAAACATGTATATGCACAAAAGCTAAGTATCATCTACCATGTATTCAATTGTGAAAGCAGAATAACATATCATATTTTTTATTTCACTCCCCCCCACCACGCAAAAAATTTTTTGGCATTAAATGACTCATATGATATGTCGTTAAACAAATCAACCAATCGATTGAATGAAATGAAATTTACATAGAGAATTTTCAAACAGAAATCACTATTAGGCGGTAAACAGAGGAAAATAAGGCTAAAATGGTGTAAAGAGAAACACTCATAGCATATAGACAATTGGATGAAAGTGATATTCAGCGATGAATCAAGAATCTGCATTAGCCAAAGCGATGATACTGAATCCTCAATGTGGCGTCGTTTAAATGAAGGATAAAGATAACTGACTGAAGAAGAGAAGTAAATTTCCCAAGTCAATAATGATATTTTTAAAATCATTTTACTCCAAGCAAGACAATAAAGCCACTGGGGTTGCATGACCTTTTAGGGACCAGGCCAGATGGCAGACATTACTTCAATAATCAGTACACACATGTACATTGAAATCCTGTGTAATTTTCTCATTCCATCGATAAGGATTTGGTTTGGTCATAATGATAATTTGTAATCATTTTACCCTAAGCAAGGTAATAAAGCCACTAAGATGCAGGTGATTATGTGAAAAAAACAAAAATACTATTTAAGGTGAGAGGACAATAATAGAATAAGAATTAAGAAGGCAGAAGATAAAGATTGACATTGGATTTAAATTTTTGAAGATCAAAGTTGGGAAGCTAAAAGCCGAAAAAGAATTCCACAAGCGAGAAGTGCGACAGAAGAAACTGTTAGCATAGAACTTACTGTTACTTCTAACCATTTCAACTGTAAAGTGATGAGACCTTTCCGCCATCAAGTACTGCGTTTAAATTCATAAAGTCTAGGTACCGTAGAGGAAAGTTCATCAGAAAAATTACCATGAAAGTATTTATAGAAAAGACACAGGGGAGATACATTACGGCAGTAGGAAAGTGACTGAAAGCAAGATATCAACTCAGGACCAATAACACTGCAGATTCTTTGCTGATGGAAGCTAGAATGTTGTCTCTCAGATTTGGCAAGAGGATAATGAATCTTGTCATTAAGCAAAGCTTATTCAAACTTTTTTTAATAAAAAAAATTAAAAGGCATATAAAAGCAATGACGTAGCTAGTGAACAGTTCGGATCTAAATCCATTTGAAAATATATGGTGGAAATCTTTTAAAATGGTTTATGACAATGTCCTATTCACGAAAGAACTATTAACCGCCATTCAGGAATGTTGCGACCACTCCGTTAAAGAATATTGCTTTAAATTAGTTAAATTTTCCACCCTACAACACCTTTCTCACAGAAAGGAACATCGCCAGCCTCTCGCTGCTCTATAGCTATTGCCATGGAATCTGTTCAGTGGAACTGCATTCCTTAGTTCCACTAGATCTAAACTTCACGGCTAAGGCCCACCATGCCACACCCATTTTAGCAAAATACCCTCTTTCTCTTCGTATTCCATTGGTGAGATGTAAGTTCCACTCGAGCTCCTTCTTCCTATAAACCGATGCTTTGTGGAGTCGACTCCCAAGGGGATACTTTTTTGATCACTAAAATCTTAACCTGTCTTAAGTAAACCGATATCTTACTCATGTATCCGCAAAGAGGTTTGAATTAAAAAACTGAACAAATAAAAATGATTGACTTTATATATTTTATTTTAGGCAACAAAAGTGTAAATAGTATTTTTTCAATGTACTGAGTGAAAGTATAACTTACCGAACATTAAAACGACCTTTTGAAGTATATAGGTAATTATATATAGTTAATTATGTATAGGTAATTATATATAGGTAATTATGTTTAGGTAATTATTTTGTCAATATCCGTCAGTATTAAATAGACTGTTCCTATTTCCAGAATTTAATCTGGCGCATGGGGAAAAAAATAAGAAAATTGGGAGAATAGAACTGAAAAATAAAAAAAGGACTTCGAAATTCAGTAGCTACCCGTTGCGAGCCTGTGAGGTGCTGAATATTTATGCCTGTATAGATTTTTGGGGGCTTTCAAATAAACCAACCCGGATGGAGAAAAATCTGCCCGGGGAATCCTTATTCTACCTCTTTTATTAAATATTCAGGAAATTTCTTTCAACTCCTTTATTATTATTATTATTATTATTGGAAAAAAAACCGGCTATACTGTTAATGAGCGCGTCAAAACGAATGAAACGCCACCCGCGTGAAGGCATTTCACTGAAACGTGCTTAATATGATGGGGATCTTGTTCATCTTGGAATTTTTCCGTTAGTTGATTAGTCATTAAGAGGAATTAACAAAACAGATTAGAATAAATCCCATGGATCTCTCCTGACATTCTGTTCATTACCAGTGCAGCCGGTTTTTGTTTTTCATTACAAGACAAGGAACGTTTGTCCAAAGACTTATCATTTTTGTACATTTAAATATTTTTATACTTGAAATTTTTCAAAAAATATAACTTAAAGAAAACAGAAATTCTGTTGAAATATTGTTTAACATTGTCAAACATTGTTTTTTCTTTTCTTTATTTTTTCTTAAATTGCGCTTTTTCTTTAATACTACTACTACTACTACTACTATTCTTATTATTACTATTATTATCATCATCATCATCATCATCATTATTATTATTATTATTATTATTATTATTATTATTATTATTATGTGAGCATATCTAGAAGAAAGTGTTTAATTTGAATATTCAATAAAAGGAGTGTCTGGAAAAAGAAATCCACCCGGCCTGTTGATTTGAAACTCAAAGTTTATCCGTTGATAAGTAGGATATCAGCAAAATAACTAAACAGGTAGAAGATAAGACACATAAAAAAAGACTAAATAGCAAAAAATGAATCATATAAAAATAACTTAATAGGCATATCATTAAATTGACTAAATAGGTAAAAATAAAGTGTACCAGCAAATTGACTAAATAGGTATATCAGCAAATTAACTAAATAAGAAAAATATATCAACAAATTGAGTAAATAGGCTAAAGTAAGGCCTATCAGCAAGTTGACAAAATTGGCATATCAGCAAATTGACAAAATTGGCATATCAGCAAATTGACAAAATAGGCATATCAGCAAATTGACAAAATTGGCATATCAGCAAATTGACAAAATAGGCATATCAGCAAATTGACAAAATTAGCATATCAGCAAATTGAGAAAATTGGTATCTAAGAAAATTAACTAAATAAGATATATTAGTAAATTGATATAATAGATAAAAGAAGAACGCAACAATGTCACTTGGGTCAGCTTAGAATTAAGTCTGACTGTAAATAATATAAACTATATGCTTACGCATTTAGCGGTATTACAATTATTTTTTATGTTAAGATCTAAGATGAGACGGTGTAGTATTTTTGTAAAAGAACTTTTTTTTTTGTCGAATCGCTTGAAAACGAACTTCGGTACGAAGAGGAAAAATTAACGTAGACACCTCCACAAGTATAGGCGTACACACGTTTAGACCTGAACATGTATAGACATACGCACAAAGACGGAAATGGTTTGGTGGGAATGTGTAGGGGGGTCGGGTGTGGTCGGAATGGAAGTTGGTTGAAGAAGTGACGAGAAGTTGCTGTATAAATGATTGATATTCAAAGATATTCATTTATATTTACGTGCAGGCAGGTGCAAGGGCTTTAAATTCTTGAAATGCAAAGAAATGAAAAGAAAATAAATAATGAAAACATCTACGGAGACATCAAAAATGAAAATGAAATGAATGCGAATTTATAAAACCAACACACACACACACACGATACAAATGCAACACATACACGCGCACAAAGGAATCTTTTAACTGGTAGATTTATGAAGTTTTCGAAAAAATTACCCAAAATTACCCAGTAAATATATGCTATTAGAATGATGTAAAATCCCTAGCATTAATTTTTGCACATGTCTCCGGAAAACTCAAAGTCAGGGATAAGACAAGGGGAATGTTAATTATATATATATATATATATATATATATATATATATATATATATATATATATATATATATATATATATATATATATATATATATATATATGTATAATATTATAAATATAAGTAATTATACTCGTCTGGAATAACCTTAGGTATTTTAGCTTGTAATTGATGATAGCGTTTAGCATGAAACAGTCTGTCGCCTCTGAGTGTTATTCGTGAGTATGAGCGGATTTTGTTAAAAATTAGCAGACAATGCCTGTAATTATTCATTCAGACATGCCTAAAGGAGAATTTGCTTCCTAAATGAACACTTATAAATATATATGTATATGTATATATATATAGTATTACACAATAAAATCTAAAATGACCTCACATGAGAGATAGATCTATTTCAACCGACGAAAACTTCGTCAGTCTTATTCAACCCCGCTGTATAGTTTTCATCGGTTGAAATCTCCGCCCCCATATGAGGTCATTTTAGATTTTGTTGTATAATACTATTTATTGTCTCTGTTATAATAAATATATTGATCTGTTTTTGAGGATCAGTTTTACTATTTTATATTACTAGGATTCACTTGAATTATATTCCACGGATTTATTACCTTTACTATACATACATACATACATACATACATACACACACACATATATATATATATATATATATATATATATATATATATATATATGTATATATATATATATGTGTGTGTGTGTGTGTGTATTGATATAAAACGAAAGAACTGTTAGATTGATGTTCTTTAGTATTTTTGTATTAATTTTTTAAAAAAGAGTGCTCAATGCATAAGTAGAGCCTAGATTATAATTATTTAAGTGCTTGTTTTATACCAAAAACTTGGCATATAACAAACATCCTTACTTCAATCAATTATCCTTGATAATAAAAAACAAACTCTAGACCACACCTCCACTTCAAAACTGTAAATGAGTAAAACATTCCATAGCATAATTATTCCAAACAAACCCGAGGATGTAGTTATGGTTTAATATTGAAATTAAACCTGAATACTGCTGACCAGTTCGAAACATAGTAATTTCTGTGTCGCGATGAAATCATATTTTAAAAAAATAAATATAATATATATATATATATATATATATATATATATATATATATATTCCTGTACGTTTAATTTTGAGTACATTGAAACACAAATTCAGAGTGTACCAATTCTCTTTCCGATCAGTATATATATACATATATATATATATGTATATATATATATATGTGTGTGTGTGTGTGTGTGCGTGTGTGTGTGTGTGTGTGTGTTCTTTATGGAATAATGCCACCATTATATTTACATAACCCACCCACCCATGCACACACACACCCATATATATGAGTGTGTATTTGTGTACGTACGTGTGTGTGTATGTGAGTGTATGTGTGTGTACAAGGAGGTGCCGAAATGGTCTTTGTCCAACTAAGGGATCGCGATGAAACATTCTGTTTGGATCAGATTTTCAGAAGCGTTTTCTACGGATTATCAACCCTTTAGCAAGTTATTTAAAGCCATTTTGGACTTCAGTCATTTTCCCATTGACGTGACTTAGCTTCCCGCTCTCTATTCTAAAAAATATTTCCATCGCAAATGTTACGATGAGCTTTTTTTCCTGTTATTCCGACTACATGACTATAAACGTGCCACCAGAATGTTAAAAGTTCTCACCTGTTACTGTTGAACTAGCAAGATGCAATCGTCACTTCTACTCCAACACTTTCTTTTCTCACACTTCCCACCTGTGGAACTCCTGATTTCTAGCTTCTCTGAGAACTACAATGTCCAAAAAATTAAATGTAACATCAATCGCCATCTTCTGTCTTCTTAAACTCTGTTCCTTTTTGTTCATTCTTCAATCATCTCCACTAAAATCTTCTCATTCTCTTTGACTCACTTGGACCTCCTGCGTTCTGATGTCATTATCGCCTTGCTTGGGATGAAGCAATTAAAATGTTTTCATTAGATAATAATGGGTTAGTGATAAAAATATTACTAATTAACCCCTATCTGGGGAGAGACCAAGTGAATTAATACCTTTCCGAAGGGTACTTGCGCGAAGGTAAATATAAAGAAATCAACGGAGATTGGAACTCGGTTCTTCGATTAACAAATTCGAGCTATTATCCATCACACCACACACACACCCCAGATTACAGCAACTGGTATTTCCAAACGTATACCCATCTAGCTACTGACCAGGCTCGAAATTGTTTAACTTCTGTGATCGTACGGGGACTGGTGTTTCAACGTTATGCGATCGTGAGCCCATTTTGAGAAGTGGCTTGGGATTTATATATAAGTGAATGGCAGTAATAGATGTCTTTATCGACCAACACTAATCCACTGAAGGAAAAAGGCCCAGATATTCAGAGAAATATTGAAAATATTAAAGCGGAGAAGGATTATGTACCAATAATGGTTGAGAATCGGTCATGGGAATCTTGGAAGTTAGTCCAGATCCTTTTTTTCGTTTTTGTTGTTTTTTGTTTTGTTTTTGTTTTGTTTTTCACAGAGTAATCATTGACAATCATTGATGTTAAAAATGGATTTTCAAAAAGATCTTATTTCATTATAAAACTATGTATTTTAACGAAAAAAGATTTTTGAAAATAAATCAAATTTTACCATTTTCTGAAACTAAAATTATTCTCTAGAATAAAAAATATAGGATAAAATGAATTATTAATCTACTATCTTTTCATCACGAGCACTATAATTGCAAAAATATTGCCTTTAAAATCCTCTCGCCCAGAATTACTCTGTTCAAACGCTTTTGGATTAGATATTTTGGGTTAGCACGTTAGCTTTACGACAATGAGACCCATGTTCGAATCTCACCGAGGAGGGTATAATTGACCTGGGGATGTGATTCTAATGTAAAAGTGTCCTCAAATACAGACTTCACTCCGATTCTCGAAATAAACATGCCTGCTCAGTTTCGTATCCTAACGTAAACAATGCAATTTCTATTCAGACTTTACTTAGTCATCGAAGCGCTCCGTAGCTGAGAGCTCAAATCACGTCAGATTTAATGACCGTTTTTCAACTAGCGGAACGTAGATTCAAATCCTGCCGGTGAGCGCATATTTTTCTAATACTATTTCTCGAATATTCAGGCAGGTAGACGGAACTAAATATTGTTTAATAAATAGAGCGTATACGAGTATCCACTAAAAAGTAACGTCGAAGTAATAAAAATGTGTTGGAATTATAAATAAAAAATCCATTCCATTCATTAAATATATATATATATATATATATATATATATATATACACACACACACATATATATATATATATATATATATAGAGAGAGAGAGAGAGAGAGAGAAGTGTGTGTGTGTGTGTGTGTGTGTGTGTGTGTGTGTGTGTGTGTGTGTGTGTGTGTGTGTTGAACAAATAAAAAATATTAAAAAATTAAAATTTTTACACGCACTGGGTTGTATATTAATATTTTTTGTTTTATTATTTCAATTAGTTTTCACAACAAGTTTCGGCCAGGTTGGCCATCATCAGGAAAAAATACATGCGTGTTAGTAGCAGTGAACTATAAGAGTAAATGACTGTTTCTGAAGAAAGTCAACTTTATGTGTAGTTTTTATTTGTTTTTTTTTTTATCGTTAATTTTGGTCAGTCCTTGTGTTAATCAAACGGCCTTTTTCAAGTTCTTTTTAAGATAGAAGATGGGAGATTCCTGACTAAGTTTTCCCTCCTTGGTCATTTTGACAGTTTTATTGCTTGCTGGGAATGCGAAATGTTTGCTATATACATATATATATATATATATGTATGTGTGTGTGTGTGTGTGTGTGTGTGTGTGTGTGTGTGTGTGTGTGTGTGTGTGTTACAATAAAAGTACACACATACTTAAACACACAAATGCATGCAAACAACAATTGTAAGAAAACAATGCATGGTTTTTTATCAAAAGGAATTACCCGACATGGAAATAACAAATTGGAGATATTAATATCAAGCAAGCATGACAATTTAAATATCTAGAATGATTTCGGAAAGTGAGATACTGAAACCCGAAAGCACATTGGGATAGCGAGTGATGTTTTCCAAAAGCTAAACATAGTATTAAGAAACAGGAAAATATCGTTAAGAACAATGAAAAGATTAGTGAACTGTTACTTAATATCAGTCCTCTTATATGGCGGTAAATAGTGGACAATCCATTCATATACGAGGAGACTTGAAGCAACAGAAATGCGGTTCTACAGTGAACATCAACGAAGTTGTAAAGAGAATGGAAACAAAAAAGGAAACATACTTAACATCACGAAGAGAGAGTTGAAATTTCTAGGGGACATAATGAGGAAAGAAGGCTTGGGAAATCTGATACTCACAAGGCGGATTGAAGGCAAATAGGAACAAAGGAAAGCAGAACATAACCTACCTCGTGTAAATGGTTGGTAAAACAGGGAAAAGAAGGACAAGGCAAACAAAGCACAACCGACCTGGTAAATGGATGGCGAAACAGGATTTAGGAGAGCTAACAAAAAGACGAAATTTATTACATTCTTAAAGGGACACGGACAAAGAAGAAGAAGAAGAAGAAGAAGAAGAAGAAGAAGAAGAAGAAGAAGAAGAAGAAGAATAATGTTTGTTTTGGTTTTACGGCATATCAACCTCAATGGGTTATTTAATGCCGACAAAATTTTTATTGTTGGTAATATGTTTTTTAAAAATCTATTTCTAGTAATATTTTTCCTTCAAAAATTCCAATATCTGGTAAAATTTTTCTTTCATGTATGTATCGCTAGTAATATTTTTCTTTTTTTCAAAAAATTTATAGCTGGTAATATATATTTTTCTTTTCTTTTTTCCAAAAATATATTGCTGGTAATATTTGTTTTTTCACAAATACATTGCCTGCAACATTTGGTTTTCAAAAATGCATTGCTGGTAATAATTTTCAAAAATGCATTGATGGCAACATTTGGTTTTCAAAAATGTATTGCTGGCAACATTTGGTTTTCAAAAATGTATTGCTGGCAACATTTGGTTTTCAAAAATGTATTGCTGGCAACATTTGGTTTTCAAAAATGTATTGCTGACAAAATTTGGTTTTCAAAAATGTATTGTTGGCAACATTTGGTTTTCAAAAATGTATTGCTGACAAAATTTGGTTTTCAAAAATGTATTGCTGACAAAATTTGGTTTTCAAAAATGTATTGCTGGCAACATTTGGTTTTCAAAAATGTATTGCTGGCAACATTTGGTTTTCAAAAATGTATTGCTGGCAACATTTGGTTTTCAAAAATGTATTGCTGGCAACATTTGGTTTTCAAAAATGTATTGCTGGCAACATTTGGTTTTCAAAAATGTATTGCTGGCAACATTTGGTTTTCAAAAATGTATTGCTGACAAAATTTGGTTTTCAAAAATGTATTGCTGGCAACATTTGGTTTTCAAAAATGTATTGCTGGCAACATTTGGTTTTCAAAAATGTATTGCTGGCAACATTTGGTTTTCAAAAATGTATTGCTGGCAACATTTGGTTTTCAAAAATGTATTGCTGGCAACATTTGGTTTTCAAAAATGTATTGCTGGCAACATTTGGTTTTCAAAAATGTATTGCTGGCAACATTTGGTTTTCAAAAATGTATTGCTGGCAACATTTGGTTTTCAAAAATGTATTGCTGGCAACATTTGGTTTTCAAAAATGTATTGCTGGCAACATTTGGTTTTCAAAAATATATTGCTGGCAACATTTGGTTTTCAAAAATGTATTGCTGGCAACATTTGGTTTTCAAAAATGTATTGCTGGCAACATTTGGTTTTCAAAAATGTATTGCTGGCAACATTTGGTTTTCAAAAATGTATTGCTGGCAACATTTGGTTTTCAAAAATGTATTGCTGGCAACATTTGGTTTTCAAAAATGTATTGCTGGCAACATTTGGTTTTCAAAAATGTATTGCTGGCAACATTTGGTTTTCAAAAATGTATTGCTGGCAACACATGGTTTAAAACACCTATTTTTACACTTTCATAGTATTTTAACCCCAGTTACAATTCCATTGAATAAGGTTTTGTTAAGAAAACGTATAGCTGGTTATATTTTTCTTTTTTTAAACATATAGCTGGCAATATTACTTTTCAAATATGTATAGCTGGTAATATTATATTTCCTAAAACGTATAGCTGGTAATATTATTTTTCAAAGAAGAAGAAGAAGAAGAAGAAGAAGAAGAAGAAGAAGAAACATTAAAAAACTGTTATCCCCTTTGTCAGTCATAAAAACCACATAATCAGGATATTAGTATGTGTAGTTGACTGTCGGAGATATATTTAAATATTATGTAAATGTAGCCGTATTGAAAAGGACTTCTTCCGTCCGTGTAAAATGAACGAAACATTTAATGCAGGCGAGATTAAAGAGATTCCCGCCACTTTCTTTTTTTTTTTTTGCGGTTTCGAAATGCTTTAATGTCTCCAAAGCACAAAATGTTTAAGCGAAGGTAAACATAGAAAAGGTAAAAGAAATGAAAATTCATTTATGAATGTTATCATGTGGGCTGCTTAAGTGTTCTGCGGTGGACTGCGGCTATTCTGGGTCGTCGGTCAAGTGAATTGTTCTTACGAGAAACAAAGGAAGTAGGAGATGTGTTGCGGTTTCATGCGAACTGGACCATGTGACGTAGCAGCTAATGTCGGTTTTCAGAGTTAAGAAGTTCGGGCGGGGCGGGGGGGGTAGGATGGTTCGGGAGTTGCAGATGAAGACAGAGGGAAGATGACAAGGAGTGCCAAACAAAAAAAGAAAAAGAAAAGAAATTATTTTATTTAATTGCTTAAAAATGTGCGAGAAAAACGGAATTTTTTTTTAATGTTTAAAAAAAGATAAAAAAGAAGAAAGAGAGTAAGTTAGAGAGGGGGATGGACGAATGGTGAAGAAAGTAACGGAGAAGGCAAAAGAGAAAAGAGGGAAGGGAAAAAGCATAAAAGAAGAGAAAGAAGACGAAAACGATGAGCGGGAAAAGAAAGAGGGCAAAGGGAAAAGTGAAATGGAAGAAGAGGACAAGTTTTAAAAAGATAAAAGGAAATTTTTAAAAAAATAATCGCGTTTTTTCTCGAATGTGAAGAGAAAAAAAGACAGATCTTTGCTTTTGTTGTGATTATGCTTCTCACTGTGTGCTTACACTTGTTGCATTCTACTAGACTTCGAAAATACAAGCCTCTTCATAACAGAAAATCATAGTTACCAAGTTAGTCAAGAAGCATTTAGGAGAGATGACAAGAAGACGAAAATTATTAAAAGCTAAACAAAAAAGGACAGGAAATTATGGAGAACCATGATCGCCAACGTCCTGAAGGGACATGGCATAAAAGAAAAATTGAGTTCGATTCTCATTGGGTGTTTCATACATGAGACCATGTACCAGACTAATTTAATTTTAAATAAAATGAATAATGAGATGCAAAAGGGAGAAACAGGTAAATTGTCGAAGAGGAAAGAGGAGATGGAGAAAGCAAAAGAGAAAAGAGCGAAGAAGATAAAGAAAGAAAAGCGGGAAATAAAAGAAGATGAAGACAATGAGCTGGAGAGGAAGAGGGCAAAGAGAAGAGTGAAATGAAAGAAGAGGAAAAGAAACGTGAGTAAAGAAAAAGCAACTAAAGATACGAGTTGGAAAGATGAGAAGTGAAATCAATAGAAAAGAGGGAAAAAATAAAGGGGGATCAAAATAGAGACGTGAAAAAAAGAAAGAAAAGAAAATGGAAAAAAAAAAAGAAAACGAAAGAAAAGAAAATGGCAAATAAAGAAAATGAAAAAAGAAAGAAAAATAGAAAGGAAAATGGAAAAAATAGAGAAAGAAAACTGTAAAGGAAAGAAAAGAAAAAGAAAATAGAAAAAAAGAAAACGGAAAAAGGAAAGAAAAAATAGGAAAAGGAAAGAAAACGGAAAAAGAAAGAAATGAAAATAGAAAAAAGAAAGAAAATTGAAAAAGGAAAGAAAAAATATTTTAAAAAATTGAAAACGGAAAAATGAATAGAAGAAAGTTGAAAAAAGAAATATAAAAAAAGAAAGAAAAGAAGATAGAAAAATGTAAATGGAAAAAGAAAGAAAAGAAAACAGAAAAGTAAGAAAGAAAAACAGAAAAGAAAGAAAACAGAAAAAAAAGAAAGAATAGAAAATTGAAAAGAAAATGGAAAAGGAAGAAATGGAAATCGAAAAAGAAAAACAATAGAGAAAAGAAAAAGGAAGAAATGAAAAAAGCGGCGATGAAAAAGAAATGAAAGAAAGACAAGAAAATAATAATAATAAAAAAATCATATAAAAATGTTGATTTAATTTCTCTTTTATCTCCGTGTAAATAAAGGAAAGTGGTATGGTCCTGCCAGAGAATGGTCGGACTCCTAAAGAACTAAGGATACGGAAACAAAATCGACGGAAATTCTACTGCTTCATTAACACTCTAATTAAGCTGAAATAGGCACTTAATTCAAGGGAGATCTCTATTGTACTTCCATTTCTTTGTCTTCATTTATTTATTTTTTATTTATTTATTTATTTTTTGCGGTTGAAGCTTTTGGTCGAGCCAAAAGTATGGGGGGGGGGATTATCAACGTGAAGAAAAAAAATGGTTTTCTTTTCGCTGAACTGCAGGGGACCGTCTTTTGTTGTTTCCAATCAACATAAACGGCTGGAACAAAACAAAAATATTTCAAGCATTTATTATTGGAATTCGTGGTTCAAAAGTGTTAGTTAACATGAAAGCAATGCTTTAAAGTCAATCAATAAAATAACGACGACAATTCGATTGTAAAGGCAATGGTAAAATTAGTCACATTTCTATAAATGAACCATTCAACATTTATTGACCGAACAGTCAAAATTTAAAAAACAAAGTTAATTATTAAAACAGTTTTTCAGAAAATTAGAATTTTCAAGTCCATTATTTTAGCCCTTTCTAATATGGATAGGGGCATCCATCGTGTGGAACGTTAACAATTTGATTATATCATTTTCTTTATTCTAGTTATATGTGAAACAGTACGAACGCAATCTTTAAGTGTTGTGTTTTGGCTCGACTGTTTCTGCTAGTTAATGGAGCATTATTGATAACAACGTCTATTGCATTATCCTAACGGTTATTGGGGAGGAAGTAACGGTTATGTTTCATATTAATCCAGGGGTAAATTGAGTGGAAATAATTGTGGATCCGAATGCCTTTATTTAGCTCTTTTCTAGTGTTTGTTGATTTTTTACTCATTATTTATTAATGATTATTTAATTAGTTTTTGATTATTATTCCAAAATATATTTTTTATTTATGTGCGCATTCGTAGTTAATGTCTTTATTATCTACTTAATACTTTATTTATTTATTTAGAATTTTCTTTATTTTATTGCTTCTTGGAGTTGATTATCTTATTTGTTTAGTTTAACGTATTGGCTTTGTCTTAAGTATGTTACATCATCTGCGTTATAAAAGTGTATAGATTTGCATTTATCATAATGGTATTTTACAAAATATTCGTTTTTAGTTTTCGATGTTTAAGTAACGTAGTAAAAAAATTGTTTTGGTGGCTGCGTTTTGAGATAAGTTTTGATCACTTGTTAAGTAATTTGGGATGATCTGGGAAAGTGATTATAGCTATTTTCCTCATCCATAGTTTACAGTTTTGGGATTAATGTTGTAGGCTGATGCTGTTTTCTTTATTTCCATATTTTTGGTGTAATTTGTTTTTTATTCATAATTTCCTGTATATGTTTAGCTTATTTACTATTTGTAAAGGATATTTTGTGTGCGTAGTTTCACTGTTTCCAGGGTCCTTCAGCTACTCCTATGTATATTTTTTCGTTATTCTAATTTTATAATGGTTTGGCATATTATATTATTTTGCAAGCAACTGCCATTTAAGGGACATTTGTTCTTTGCTCTGCAGTTATAAGTTGGTTTGATTTCTGCGGGTGTTTTTTGTTATTAGTCTGTTATGTTTTTTTATTATTATTTGTGTCATGTTGTCGGTGTAACAGTAGCAGATTTTGAATATGCTTCTTTTGAATATCTTGCGGCGAGTACTCTTCCTCAAAGACACATGTCACAGTGAATAAAAGAGTTAGTTGGCCCCAGTGACTTGATCCATAGAGTTGTTACTTTAATACATGACTACGGCAGTGGTGAACAAAAACTTGAGTTAAAGGGGGGTAACTGAGATCATCGGTAGAGACATGGCACGTGGAACTAGAACAATCTACCCCCGGTGGACGAAATAAACGGTTTCAATCACCCAAAGCAAGCTGGAGCGTACAACGGCCGAAACGTCGTAAACATGACAATAAAGATGAGGACAACAGTCCGTACAATATAAATAATGTCAAAACAATAATAGCGTTTTTTAAATGATGAATTGTCCTCCCGATTTTATATATATATATATATATATATATATATATATATATATATATATTGATGAAATTATTTGTTATGTAAGTTATGACCTAATTTTATGAAAGGAAATCGTTTGTAGATTCAGGTACCTATCGCTTGTGATGAAGTTTACATTCTTAAATGTTAGAAAAGTCAATATGGTTTGGGAATAAATTTGAAAATTATGCGGTTATAAGACTAAATTTGAATGGCGTCTGTTGATTAACTTCCGTAGTCTAATCTATTAGATACTGTCTTTTTTGTTTAATGGAAAGGAGTTGTGATTTTTTACGTCTGACCACTTTACGAATGCTGCTACTACCATGTAACCTAATACTACCTGTCGCCTGGTTGGGTCACTGGCCACTGCACTGGTTTCCCACTAGGCTTTTCTGGTGAGGAAGGTGGATGAATATATTGTAGAATCAATTCAGTGTCTAGGTGAGGAAGTTGTGGAGATTCATTGTCGCCAACGTCCTGAAGAGACACAGCACATAGCAGAAAAACTTGCAGGAAAGTGGGCTGGTCCCATGTTTGGCTAATCACCAAGACAAAACCTATCTATCATGAGAGGAACTGGGTCATGACTTTACGAAAAGACGGTTTACAATGACGACGACGATCATTGATTGGTTGATTTGTTTGTTTAACGGCATATCAACACCTTCATGGATCATTTCATGCCGAAATTTAATTTTCTTTAGAGCTTTGAAGTAATAAAAATATGACAGGCGTTATTCTGCTGTGCCTAGACTCTTCGAATTTAAGCGCAGTACTAGACTATCGATTAGGTCTCACCAGTTTACAGCTAATTGGCTAGATGTAACCGTAAATTCTATGCTAGGAGTTTCTTTTCTCGCACTTCTTGCCTGTAGACCACCATTCTGGCTTAATTCTTTCCAGCCAACTTTAATCTGCAAAAATTTAAATGCAATGTCAATTGCTATCTACTCTCTTCCGGATTACTCTTCCTCTGTTCTCGATCCTTAGCAATGTTCCTGTTTCTAATTTTACCACGCCCAGTAAACCCTTGCATCTCAGTGGCTTTACTGCCTTGCTTGGGGTGAACTCGATTAAAAGAAAAAAAAGAACAATCGAATACTTGGTAGATGATACTCAGCTTTTGTGCATATATATTTATATTTTAGTGTAGCATCGATTGCCATTTTCTTATAAAAACGTATTGTTGATCGATTTATTGTTATTTGGGAGTTCACCGTTTTCCCATAACTGAAACCCTAACAGGTGCAACCACTCCGGGTCAGGGTGAACCTGGAAATAACAGCAATTAAGATATCCGGAAGTATGATCTCTCCCGGTCAGGGGTCTTACTGCTGGCTGTAGTTTATTGTCATACGCAGAACGAACGACGACACCAGGAGAATGTTGGAAAATAGATCGGCCCAAATTCTGTGGTACATGCATCAACATCGGCAAGGAGTTCAATTAATTGGACAAAGATTGAACTGTTAATTATTCTTCTTTCTGTTATAAACATCTCAGCCAGAAGAACGCTTCTGTTTATCCAAAAGAAGATAACATTTCATGTGAATTTTGCTTTTTCTAACAGAGTACAGTCGAAAGAAATTGAAATGCTGAACTATTATCTGCGGCATAGAACGATTCTTAAGAGAGTATAGCAGAAATGCTAAAAGAACGAGAAATCCAGCGGAAAACCGCAACAAGCCAAAAGATTGTTGATTATTTACATTATTCGGACCATTGTCCTCATCTTTGTCGCCATACTTATTACAACGTTTTGGCGCTTCAGTATCTGTCTATATTTCTGAGATGAGGTATTATGTACATTATTTACATTATTCGGACTACTGTCCTTATCTTTGTCGCCATTTTTATTACAACGTTTCGCTCGTTGTACGCTCCGGCCTTCTTCAGGTGGTTGGAATGTCGAACTGAACCCTTTATTTCGCTCACTGGGGTAGACTGTTCCACGTGCCATGTTTAATGGATGTCAGTTATCCTGTTAATTTTTTTCCTCTGAAAGTTCTCCACTGCCTTAACCGGGTATTGAACTCACACTCTTTGGGCCCTGTCCCTGGATCTAACCAACGCCTTTATCCACTGTGCCATGTGCCCTTGAGGACATCAGAAGGCCGAAACGTTGTAATGAATATGGCGACAAAGATGAGGACAATACTTTATTTACATTATTCGGACTATAGTCCGAATAATGTAAATAAAGTACATAATACCTCATCTCAGAAATATAGACAGATACAAAAGATTGTTGTATTTAAAAACAGCTGGAATACAGAGAGGAACGCTAAAATATTAAGGAGACATGCTCAGGTAATCGCCAGTAATAACATCCGTTGTGAAGATTATAATAATAATAATAATAATAATAATAATTGAGGATTTTCAATGACATTATATATCTGAAATAACAAATCTCATATCTTGAAAATGACAGTCAGCTTTTCCAGTCCAGACAGATGATGTCATTGAAGCAAGTAGACCCGATGTTATTGTTATAGATAACGAGAATAGCAAGTTTCAAATTATTATTATTTATACATTACGGTCTCCGTCGTCTTTTACTACACTATTCAAATAGTTAACTTTCTGCACCTAAATGATTCTGACACCCCCTATATGTAGTTCAAACTCTGGACTGGCCATTTTGCTGACGATCGAGGCATTTTATCTTTTGATAATTAATAGTTCGTTTTTTTTTCTTCATCTCCATTACTATCGTTGTAGCATGATGCCTGAATTCGCTCAAATTTCGCACCAAACAAAAGACATAGGTCGGAGGTGAGGGTGACCAGGGATCCAGCCCGACCACCGAATGGAGAAGCACGTGACCTCACACCTGCATCTGGTTTTCAGATATGGAAAAGATTTTCTAATACACGTGGTCATACAAGGAACCATCCTAGGCAGAGTCTCTTGTACATCGCAGACAGAATGTTTACGTATCGAACCAGGGTTCTAAGTAGCATGCGGCCACAGAGAGCCCTGGTTCGATACTGAGAGAAACTGACGAAATATTGGAATGATTATGATCTTAAGTAAGATTCAAGATTCGTGTTATCATTTAACCTAGCACCGTATACACACTTCATTACACCTTGTTAAAAAATATTTCTGCTTAGAACTAAATAAGAATTAGAATCTGGACAGCAGAACGAAACAACCTATCCACGGTGGATTAAATAAACGGTTCATCTCGAAATGAACGTAAACCGGATCGAAAATTACCTGATGAAGGTTTAAAGGCTCGACAGTCGAAACGTCGTGATAATAACAGCAAAAACGAGGACAATACTTCGCATAAAAAAAATTATGTAAATAAAATTAAATTGTGCGTTTCGGACCACTGCAAAATTGTACAGCACATACGCCATTAGATGACCGTCAACGGCTCACGGAAATATCAATCTGTATGAAAAAAGAAAAGAGGCCGCCCCGGCTCTCTAGATCACTGAATAGCAAGTTTATGTTGTAGATCATGGCAACCAGTTCCTGTAAACCTCGTTTTGTCTCGCATTTGCTTAGTCTTTACCTTAAGTGTGGGCTAAGCTCATTAAAAAAAGAAACCTACTATGACGCAATGTTTAGCAAACTGCTCCAGTAAAAGAGTTCGTAAGAATTATAAATTTGACCCTCATTTTGATCCTTATTAACTTTAAAGACTACGGTTTACGCTGTTAAATGTACAATCCAGGATGCAATCCAAAAATACTTTTACAAACTTTGGGGCGGGTTTCTGGCGCAAATGATACGCGGATACAGGAGCTGCTTTTAAAGTACCTTCCACGCGGTACTATGAGGTGTACGATTTCTCAGTTAACTTACTGCTATACACGTTAACCGTTGAAGATAGACTAGCCACAAATGTACACGAATGACAAATGTAACCTAGTCTCATGGAAACACAGCGCCATCTACCGTAAACTTTCCTTAAACTTAATAACATAATTATTTGCGGACATATATAATATTTCTGAAGCAGGCATTTATAAAATAAATTGCTAAAACTGTTCCTCCCAATATATTGGAGAAACAAGCAGAAATTTAAAAAAAACGCATCTATGTACACAAAAGAGACCTCGCAAAAAAACAACTTAACTAGTGCACTAGTCGGAAATAGAAATAAATTCAACCACAATTTTGATTTTAAAAATGCTACACACTTAAAAAAAAATAACTCACTCAGAAGGAAAATCCTTGAGAGTGCTGCCAGTGAATATTATCCAAATATTAATCTACCCCCAGGCTTTTTCCCTATTTCACCTTTCCAAATAGAATTACTACTCTCCCAAACAAACATACACAACTGTATGAAAAGAAAATGGTTGAAACTGTCAACACAACAATAAAATCTATATTTCCACACATGACAGTACTTGACACAATTTTCAGTTGACAATACGAATATAATAGCGTTTTCTAAATTCTTTCAGTTTCTAAGGACAATTTCTTTTGTTGTTAGTAGTTGTGTTAATATATATATATATATATATATATATATATATATAGGGTGATTGCAAAGTAACTCCCTATTTTATGTATCAGTGGCCAACCCAGAGTTGTGACTTAACACCCTGTGACTTTTTCGTTTGGGGTTGGTTAAAGAAGCAAGTTTACTATGCCGAACCAAGAAGAATTTGAAGGGTGAATGCAAGAAGTTATATCTTCCATACCACAAGAGTTTCTGGTGAAATCCGTTGACACGTTTCCTGAGTGGCTCGGAAGCTGGTCGCTAAATCTGGTGCCCATATAGAATTTTAAAAAAAAACTCATGCTAAACGCTTTCCTGTCATATCCATTTCTTGTAAAAATTATAGTTAATAAATTATAAGTATTTACAAAGTTACTTTTCAATCACCCTGTATATATTAATCATTTCACGCCAACCAAGGCGATAACGCCACTAAGACGCAAGGGACTACTGGGAGTGAAAGCGAATGAAGAAACTTTAGAAGGAAACAAAACCCAATCCTAAACAGGAAACAAGGGATAAACCTCTACTGCTGATAAAAAAGACCGGAGAGAAGGGTGAACCGAATCCTAAACAAGGGTTAAACCTGTACTCCTGTACAAATACCAGGGAGGATTATGAACCGGACTTTAGGCGAACCTATCTACTCCTATATATATATATATATTTACATGACATGAATCATTCATACAAAAAAACAGATATTTAATGATATAAATGGCGAGAGAACATCTTCGCAAACAAATTTAATAAATGACATTTATTAAATGACATAAATTAAATTTAACTGCACCACATACTTGATATTAAAATAACTGATCCGACGTGCAACTTTCGGATAATAACTGTGACATTCCTCTATTTATTGAACAATTCAGTTCATGCCACATTGACTGAAAAACCTAGCAGTACAAAAGAATTCTCCTATTACCATATTAGTACAAAAATGCACAATCTTAAAATCTAAAAATTCAACCTCAGCGTTGCGTCCACACGCTCAAATAAATTCTTACAATTAACAATAACACATTTCTTAAAACATCTTTCGGATTACACTTATTCTTTCGTTGTCCTGTTATTACCTGGATGTAAAAAACAAATATATTTTCATACCTGATGATATCTGTAGGAAGAGATGAAAGTTTGTAAAAAAATAAAGAAAGACCTTATGCAACTGGAATTTATAAACAAGGATCATAACATTCATTTACAGGTTCGGGGTTAATGTCATTTATTAAATTTGTTTGCGAAGATGTATTCTCGCCATTTATATCATTAATTTCAATATCTGTTTTTTGTATGAATGATTCATGTCATGTAAATTGAACTGAACCACATACTTGATATATATATATATATATATATATATATATATATATATATATATATATATATATATATATATATATATATATAAGATTTGACTTTATGAAACACATATAAGATTGTCTTGTTGTGCAGCATTGTCAAAACTCGACTCGCTGAACGATACACACCTCACTGAGTGCCTCAAAATAGATGCCATGTGCTCCATTTATTTAATCTTTACTTATAAGAATTTTTGTACTCTTTCTTTTTCATATAATGCAGCCCTTCTCTCACACAATCTGCTTTTTCGTCGGAATACATGAAAATATAGATGCTATAATGTCTATTTTTCAGAGAATGGGAATATTTAAGTAACAGGTATTAATAAATTACACACACATTGTGTCTGGGAAAATATACATAGGAAATATCTGTCTACTTGTACAAACAATCATGAAACTGTACATCTGGTACATTATCTATCTATCTATATATATATATATATATATATATATATATATATATATATATATATATATATATATATATACATATATATATATATATGTACTTCCATATATATATATATATATATATATATATATATATATATATATATATATATATATATATATATATATATATATATATATATATATATATATATATATATATAAATATATTGTGTATGCGTGTATTTTGGCTGCATGTTTTCTTTGAGGCAAGTTTTCATTGAGGCAAGTTTTATTGAATAATTTAGACCGGGCGAAACTATCCTAAAAATAATAAATAGCAAAATATCCACCACAGATGCTAGTAAAAAATTAAATTAATTATATACTACATTAAATCTAGTATCTCCAATTTAATCAGTCGTAACGAATTTTCCCCAACAAACAATTTGTTGCAGAAAACCAACATTGTATATATATATTTAAATGTCCTCTGGGATAGTGTATCTCCAGCGGAAAAAATAATCCTTATGTTGACCATACTATGACCACGTTGTCTCGGCAGTTGAGTTTTCATTTGAAGGACATGTCTAACATCTCGAAACATTTACAACAGCATGCTTTTCCACATTCGCAATTTAGAAACATTCTTGTCGAAAATACATCCATACTTTTTCATGAAAATAATAAACATAAACTAGAAGTTATCTATATTACAAGATTGAAACGAAACTTTAACAAAATTAATTATGAATGCTGCACAAAAAATGTTCTAAAATGGATTGACTAAAATATCAAAATCTATATTAATAGTTTCCCATACTATTTTCTTCTTTTTCAAAAAAGAACTCTTCACACATAATAATTAGTTACTTCCCTACAGCTTAGACATACACCGCATGGCAAAAAATTAGTGGTCCTCATTCCATACGTAAAATTATAACATCTAAATTAACATAGTAATTTTGTTTTTGGAAATAATGAACACTACATTTTTGTCTTCAAAACACACCCTGGAGATGACATTCTGTTAATGTCGAAAGTACTCGGAATAATGCAATACATTGCAGACAAAACTATTCAATGAAAATATATATATATAAGTAAATATACTCGGTTAGTGAAAAACCCAGATGACATAATTCGCAATTCTAAATATATGAAAACAAATTGGTACCTTCCCACGTGAAAGCGCACGAGAATTCATCATCTCGTCAACTTTTCTTTAAAGAACTTAACAACAAACGCTAGTTAATAACGGTTTTCCAAATCATCTCACAGATCACAATATTTGACTATTTCTTCCTAAGGTAGCCAACAGCAACACTGAACACTGAACACACCTTAAAAAAAGATAACATTAACATCCGCTACAAAAATTAAAATTAAAGAATTACACAACTCCAGTCGACAAAAAAGAAGAAAATTACATTAATTATATATATTATAAAAAAATTGCATCAATTTATATATTATAAAAAATTAAAAACTACTAGCCTCATTGTCAAAAAATAATTCACCTGCAAGATCCAAATTACAGAGAACCAATATTTACAAAATTACACGTCCTTTAAGGAACTGTGTTGCTAACCAATTCAAATTTGTAAATAATTATATTGGATATACTGCAACATGTTTAACAAGAAGAATCAGGTTACATCTATCTGACCATAGCTCAATTAGGTCTCATTTTGATACGCATGGAGACCTACCAAACTCGTGAGGTCGACATCCCGGATGGACTTCGCCTGTGATCGACCAACGATATGTATGAGGCCTTTCGACAGCATTTCCGGAACCGACTTTCCAAGGAGACTGGTCTCTGCGTCAAAGACTTTCGTAGCTTTTTAGACAATTTTCCCCGACTTTCGTCGTTGAAGCATCTGGCTGCGAGGGTGAAATCACAGAAGGCGAAGTCCACTTGGCGTAGAATAGATTCAGCCGAGGTAAGTCTCCATGGCTTGAAGGTCTGTCCTACGAACTGGAGATCTCAATGAGTGTTATCACGCTGTTGAGAAAGGCCAAGCATGGAGTGAGGGACATTTAAACGATCACAGGCCCATAACTCTACTAAATACTGGAACGTTTGTAGTCAGTTGCCGAGATTCTGTTGAGAGTGGAACAGACTTTTGCTGTGAAGGGCCGAACAACTCAAAGCAACCTACGGCTGATCCTCACGATCCTGGAGGGTGTAAAAAAGATGCTGGGGCCGCACTAACCAATTTTCATCGGTTCAAGGATGATAGGATCGACCATCAGTACTTGGCTGCTGTCCTGTAAGTCGCCGGGTTCAAACCCGACTTCTGAATCGGAAGGTTGCAATGTCACGAAAGGTTCGTTAGGGTTTTCCGCTGTGGAATCAGTGTCTCTGATTGAGCGCGAGTCAGGGTTTACACGTACGCCAATGACATATCCATTTTTGTATCGTGCCGTAGCGATATTGAGGTGGCGCAGAAGGCAATTGAACGGTACAAAAGGTCACTGGTGCCATTATGATCTGCGATGTCTTCCAGCTTGCTCTTCCAGGTCGGAAAGGATTCTTCAGTTGGACTGACGGTCCCGTCCATAATTCTTGAGTTTCGTTCGGGCAGGGTCTCCAGCTGAAGAAGAATTGGTCGGTGGTAAAGGTCGATGCGGTAGTCTCGACTCAGCTCCGATGGCGGTTGTTGTTAAAGGGTGGGGTTGAGATGTGCTAAATGTACGTATTTCCCCTCATCAGTACTTCCTCTCTGTAGAAAACGTAGGAATGCGATCGATCACTTGCTGTTCTGCCTCTTGAAGGCTGGACGCAATCCAAAGATCTGTAAGGAAGTCCGTGTCCAACGTCTCTGTCATGGTCGTTGGGAGGGGGTGCTGGGAATGCTACACTTTCCTCAACACGCCTCGAGGTTGGTTTTTCTATGCCAAGCCTTGACACATTCGCTGAGCCGCCTTCCCTAGACTTACCATCACTCCTTCCAGTTCTGAGGCTGAATGCGGTCATAAGCCCCGGAAACCTGTCGAATTCTTCTATGAGTGTCGAAAGGCCTTGACTGCTACTCCGCTGTCCAGTGATCCCTGTGTATGTCTCAGCTTGTCAGCGACAGAGTTATATTCTTTCTGGTCCTGGGCGCCAGCGGCGAATTACCTCAGCAACCCTGAGTTTTCGCTTACCTAGCGATTGACCCGGAAGGCGCTATCCCTCAATGACATGGGCTTCGGCGGTGTGACCTTGGTTTGGAAGAAACGACTACACACGCCTTCTACCACTGTCCTCAGGTCCGCCCGTTCTGGGATCATGTCGGTGAATTGACGTCTCATATAGATCCCGAACATCTTGTGTCCATTGATCTTGCATATGCGTGCGATAATGTGTCACCCGCGTGTTCTGGGGTGACAAACTGAAAAATATACTAAAAAACAACCAAAATAATTAAAAGCAAACGCAAATCTAAAGACCTGAAAATATATTACTCTCATCCAAATTTAACCAGCACAAAATACAGGGAGTCACAAAAATTAACAACAACAACAAAAAAAAGATGTGGGTTTTGTGACATCATTATAGAAGGAAACTCCTACACTTTTAAAAATCAAAAAACGACATTCATAATAAAGATTTAAACTGCAATTCCAAAAATGTGACTTCTGCACTCAAATGCACAAAATGCAAGAAGTCATATATAGGTATCAGCCAAGCACTAAACAACAGAGTTTCCCTTCCCAAAAGCAACATCAAATTACCAGACAACAGAAAACTCTTTGTATCACAACACATCTATAAATGTAACTTGATTGAATTTAAAATTATGCCAATATACCAAACAGACAATTATTCTTACCTACAAATACAAGAAAAAAAACTTCATAAACAAATTTAAACCCGCACTAAATATATCATAACCCCACACATAAAACACACAACATGTACACATAATAGCCAGATACAGTGGTCGAACCACTCACATGCATGCGCGCGCGCACACGCACACACACACACACACACACACACACACACACACACACACACATGGGTATCTGTGGAGCACGAATATATATACACATATACATGCGCATACTAGCCAAAACACACACAATACAAAAAATGGAAATAGATCTAAGAACACACAGTGGTCATTAAAAGATAAGAGTACAGATATCTTTCCTCACCCATTTTTGGTGCAGTCATAATTGTTTTATTAACTTTCTCAACGCCATTTAATAAAAAAATACTAAAAAACAGCCAAAATAACCCTGAGTTTTCGCTTACCTAGCGATTGACCTGGAATATATATATATATATATATATATATATATATATATATATATATATATATATATATATATATATATATAATCGCCCTTGTGTATATAAATGAATTTTTGCAGATATTAGTTGTGTATCGTGTCGGTTCAAATTAATATAATCTCCTTTGTACGTCTAGCGCATGATTTATTTCAATTCATATCTTCAGTTGGAAAGACAATGAAAACATCAGAGTGTCCAAATCTTGCGCGATTACGAGGCGCTCAAAACTCTGGAATCTATCATAGAAAACAACAAAATATTATGCTACCCCATTTACTTTTTTAATTCTGATTCTGTATTCTTCATTCTCTGACGTTTTGCGTTATTCTATCTCTCTTCTTTTTCTTTTCGTTCTTGATTTTCACTTTTATTGCTGTATTATTTTCCTTTCTTTCATCTTTCTTTTTATCATTTTCATTTGATTCTTCTTGTAGTTTGCATTCTTTTTTTTCTTTCTTTCTTCATTTTCTATTAGTTCCTGTTTTCAAGTTGATTACAGCATTTTGTTTCCTTTCTTTCTTTCTTTCTTTCTTTCGTTCTTTCTTTCTTTCTTTCTCAATTTCCTTCCTCCTTTCTTTCCTTCATTTTACCATTTTCATGTGATTCTTTTTATAGTTTCCCTTCTTTTTGGTTTCTTCTCTCTTTCTACTTTTCACTTTTATTTTTACATTATTTTCCTTTCTTTTTACCTTTTGCCTTTGATTCTTCCTGTAGTTTCCCTTCTTTTTTCTTTTTGTCTCTCTTTCTTCTTTTTCTGTTAGTTCCTGCTTTCAAGTTGATTACAGCATTCTGTTTCCTTTCTTTCTTTCTTTTTTACCATTTGCCTTATATTCTTCCTAGCGTTTTCATTCTTTTTCCTTTCTTCACGCTTCTTTTTCTTTTAATTCTTGTTCACGTTCATTATAGAATTCTCTCTTTTTCTTTTAGTTCTTTTTTCAGGTTTATTTCAACATTCCCCTTCTTGTTCTTTCTGTCTTTCTTTCTGTTTTTCGTTTTAGCATTTTCATTTTATTCTTCCTAAAGTTTGCATTATTTTTGGTTTCTTCTCTCTTCTTTTTCTTTCAATTGTTGTTTTTCTATTTTTGTCGCATTCTTTTTCTTCTTTCTTTCACTCTTTCTCAATTTCCTTCTTTCTTTCTTTTTATTTTTTATTTTCACTTGAATCTTCCTATAATTTGCATTCTTTTTGCTTTCTTCTTTTTTTCTTTTCTTTTTCTTTTAGTTCTTGTTTTCCTCTTTTCTTGGAGCATTCGTTTTCCTTCCTTCTTTTCTTTCTTTTATTCTTTCTTTCTTTTTACCATTTAATTCTTCCTAAAGTTACTATTCTATTTGGTACCATCTCTCTTTTTTCTCTAAGTTTTCTTTTTCTTTTTCATTGCGGTATACGTTTTCATTTCTTTCTTTTTTCTCTCTTTCTTCTTTCCTACTTTATTTTACCATTTTCATTTGATTCTTCCTATGTTTTTCATTCTTTTGAATACTTCTCTCTTTCTTCTTTTTCTTTTATTTCTTGCTTTTCATTTAATTGCAGCATTATTTTTCTTTCTTTCGTTTTTACCATTTTCATGTGATTCTTCCTACAGTGTGCATTCTTTCTGCATTCTCCCCTCTCTCTTCTTCATCATTTACTCCTTGTTGTTCACGTTTATTGCGACATTCTCTTTCCTTTCATTCTCTCTTGCCATTTTTCATTTTAATTTTTTCATTTGATTCTCTATCTCATCTTCTTCCGTTATGATTCTTTCTTTCTTTCTTTCTTTTTAATTCTTGTTCTTATCTTTTATTGCAGCATTGTGTTTCCTTACTTTTTATTTCTTTCTTTTTTGTTTTCTACTTTATTTCTAATATTTTAAATTGATTCTTCCTCTTATTTTCCTTCTTTTTCGTTTATTTTCTCTTTTTTCTTTTGTTTTTACTTCTTCTTTCTCATTTTTATTACATTTCCTTTCTATTTTATTTCCTTTCTATCCTTCTTTTTTTCTTTCTTTCTTTCTTTTTTACTTTCTTTCTTTCTTTCTTTCTTAGTTTTCAACTTCTTTTTTTCCATTTTTATTTGATTCTTCCGAAAGTTTGCATTCATTTTGCTTTCTTCTCTCCTTCTTTTTTAGTTCTTGTTTTTCACTTTTATTCCACCTTTATTCTTTTTCCTGAGTTTCTTACTTTCTTTCTTTTTTTTCATCCTTTCTTTCTTTTTCCTTCCTTCTTTTAAAATACTCTCAAGTATATATTCACACATTATAGTCACTTTCGGTGTTACTTAATGCCTGAATATATTTTGAGATTGTAATTTCTTTTTCAAGTGGATATTTCATTTTTTAAGTATTTTAATCTTTTCACCACAAGCAAAGCAACAATGCCACTAAGACGCAAGGGGTTACAGGGTGTGAAAGACCATGAGAAGACTTTAGTGAGGAAAAAGACAATAAAAGAACAGGTTCAGGTAGTCAGAACGTTGCATTTAAACTTTTGTTAATACAACCTTGCATAAAACCGTAGACTAGGAAAACATGTCCGGTGATTTGTGATCTATGGTGATTTTTTAAGTGGAGCCTATATATGGCACAAGGCCGGAATTTTGGGGAACCCTGAGAGAATCGAACTCACAATTCAGTCGTAACTGGTCGAATGAGACAGTCGAGGTGCCATGTTGGAGAGCTATGAGTAATGAACAAAAGTTTGGTATTAGGCTTTCTTGTACGTAAACTAAAAAAAGTTTAGCAATTTCCTCATTTAAGATGTCTGCGCGTCTGTGTGTGTGTGGGGGGGGGCTGCTTTGCGTGTTTTCCCCTGGATTTTCTTTTTGGTTTTCACTTTTTTTTTTATTACGTGTTATGGAGGAGGCACGGTGGATTAGTGGATAGTGGCTCAGATTAAAGAATCGGAGAGCCGAGTTCGAATTCCTGTCGAATCCATTGCATTCACTTACGTGCTAAGGTATGAGTCCTCTTCCTCCACCGGTTTCTGTAGCCTTGGATCTACTGCCGAAAACATGGCAGCCTACTGCGGAAAAAATATGCCTCGTACGTCATGTATCGAAAGATACATGATCGCCTAAGCACGCATCACGCATGGCATATAACTGACTGACTGGAATGAAAGGTTTTAAATGTCTTGATTTCCTTATTTCTCATCATCAGACAATGTTTAAGCTGTATTTCGCATTTCGCCCAAATTTACTCAAACAGTATTTAATCAAAATAAATAAATAAAATAAAATCATGCTTTTCGGAATTACGTTCATTCTTTTTCATTTAAGACTACATTATTGACTTTTCAGGCCATTAGTAAAACATTCCTTCAACTTCTTAGGAACCACCGAAATTTTTCATGTTTCGTAGCACTCTCGTGCGAGGTCCTGGTAATTTCTGATTATTCGTTTTCTTTCGTCCTCACTCTGTAGTGCACTGATACATCCATATAGGAGATCTAGGAGTTTATTATTATTATTATTATTATTATTATTATTATTATTATTATTATTATTATTGATGCTGCTGTTGTTGCTTTCTGGATACAGAATTTAAATATTCTTCAAAGCATTGTCTTTTGAAGAATAGATACTTCTAGGTTTTTTCTTGGGTGAAATATAGAGATTAATTTTTTATCCCCTTTCCAATATTAGTTGATGTTACTGTTTATATATATATATATATATATATATATATATATATATATATATATATGTGTGTGTGTGTGTGTGTGTGTGTGTGTGTGTGTTACTGTTTATATATATATATATATATATATGACCACACATATTCTTAAAAACACGTGTTTATATATGTTTTATTAATCAGTTTGTGAATGCGTGTGTGTGCGCTTGCGTGTGTGTGCGCTTGCGTGTGTGTGCGCTCGCGTGTGTGTGCGCTCGCGTGTGTGTGTTCTTTTTGTTATGACTTTCTGTTGTAGTGTTTTATGCCTGAGTGAGTCACCTTTTGATGGTAGGAGAGTAGACCATAAGAACTTTCTAGGTTCATCATTTATTTGTGAGTCTTTACTGCAGGATTGACATAAACATCTCGCCCTTATTTCTTTATGGAAGATGCGAGTCTATAAGCTGTCACTTGCAGGTGTATCTTAGCGTTTAGAGCGTAGGTTGACAGGTGAAAGGTTTAAGTTTTTGTCGAAGCATTAAAAGAGATGACACTTCATAAAACGTTCACCAAGGAAAAAAGAAAAGACAAATCCCTTTTAAACACACTCTCTCTCTCTCCCTCTCTTTCTCTCCTCTCTCGTATCCATGTGATTGAAAACAAAATCACCGATACGTGTTCAAATTGAGGCTACGTGTCCTTATATCAACTTCACACTTGCAAAAGGCAGAAATCCATCGCCGGTTAATTTGGCCACGGTCAAGTCATAGACAGGCAATGTTGGTTCAAAGAAGAGTAGGTCGCTGAGTATCCGAGTAATCCACTTGACTTTTATTTTTCTTACAACGCTGTTCTTATTGTACAAGGCCCAAGAGCCACTCGAGGTAGAGGATTACAGAGTAAGAGGCACAGTTTATGGGGACATGTAGGGTAGATAACGGAAAACCCTAAACTTGAACAGGTTAACACTGTGCTGATCGGGGAAACATTATTGTGAGTCGCTTCCACAAAGCAGCAGTTCGTGGGAAGAAGTAGCTTGAGTGGAACTTACATCCCACCAATGGCATATGAAGGGAATGAAGGTGGTTCGCTACAATATACGTGATATGGCGGCTCTTAGCCGTGTCGGATAGAACTGGTGGAACTAAAGAATGTAATTCGTCTGAACACTTTCTATGGAAATAGCAATAGAGCAGCGAGAGGCTTGTAACGTTTCGTTTGTAGAAAAGGGGTTGTAGGGTGGGAAATAATTCATCACCCACAAGGAGGCGGGGAATCTATCAAGAGTAGATTCTATCGAGAGTGGAATAGAAAGTTTGGGAAGCTCCTGTCCATTTATGGGAGCCGTACTCCTGATCAGGCTCTTATAATTGTACAGGATAGCAGTCAAGTACGTACTGGAACGGTACAGGGAACCGACTATTATCCCAGTATCTCTAGCGATGGATCGTAGGTCTGGCTTGAGTTTAAGTCCCAATAGGCGTTCAAGATAGAGGTTCTTCCTTAAGTGAACACCATTCATCGCTGATAGGTAAAAATTCAGCGTCCGCTTGGTGATGATGGAAGGTCACTAGTTTTATATGGATAGTAGTTCATCTGTATGACGGTGTGGTTAGAATGCCCACTTTCTGGCCAGGAGAGCAGTGTTCGAATTTCACCATAGTCGATTTGTTATCGCTTCACACAGCACCTTTGGAAAGTACCAATACCACGGGCTGATCCTAGATTTTCGGAAGCCATCATTGATGGTACTATCACAAAGTTACCATTCAGCGTACTGGGTTTGTAAAAAAAAGATCACAAATTAAATGGCTATCCCCTTTCTCCCAGAAGCTATAGCTAAGCTCTGCTCAGTATAGCTGCAATATTAACGACATTTGGGCTCTTTGGCTGCAGCAAGCGTCTGTAATAGGCGTTGGCCAGCCACCTTAGCAGACAGGTGTGCTCGATAATGAATCGGCTATTGAGATTAAGTTTCAAAAGAATTAATGGAAGCATTTTTTATTCTATATTTTTATTGCTTAATAAGTGTTTATTTGTTGCACTTCTTTTAAAAGGCGGGGAAAAAGTTCGGTTGTTGGTTGATTTTGTTTAGCGGCATACTAACCTTTTAGTTATTTAATGCGGAATTTCATGGCTTCAACTGCATATATTATATACATTTCATTTGGTTTGTTTGACTAACGGCATATCAACTCCTTACGGATCATTTAATGCCAAAACTTAATTTTCTTGGGAGCTTTGAAGTAATAAAAATGTATGTTATTCTGCTTTCGCAATTGAATACATGGTAGATGATACTCAGCTCTAATGCATAAACATGTTTGTGCGGACATAATTACTAGAGGCGGTGATATGTTTTGTTAAAATTATATTTTAGAGTACAGTTTGATTTATTTAAGAAATAATTATATATATTATAAAAATATCCTAAAAGAGTTCTTTATTGTTGGTTGGTTGCTTGCTAGATTTTGTTTAGTGGCATATCAACACATTTATGGGTTATTTAATACCTAAATATATATATTTTGAGCAATGCTATGGTTCCAACTAACTATATTTTGAACGCAATTATATGCCTTCAACTATTGATAAAATGTATTGTTGGTCCTTTTACTATAAAAAAAATATTGTTGTTAATTTTTAATATAAATATGTATTGTTGGTAATTTTTTTTTTATAAAAATGTATTTTTATACTTTGATAGTGTTTTGTTTGGGGGTTCACTATTTTCCCATAGCTGGAAACCTAACAGGTGCCACCACCCCGGGTCAGAGCGGAACTGAGAACAACAAAAATTAAGAGGTGGTTCCACGCTCCTCAAAGACAATCTCCTGATCAGAGGTCTTACTATCGGGTGTAGTTTATCGTCATACCTAGTTAATTAGAAAAAACATCAGTAGACATCGGAAGTGTTCAAGGAAATCAAACGGCCATTTTTAAAATCGCATTGAAATGGATAAATAACCGATATATATATATATATATATATATATATATATATATATATATATATATATAAAAATGGTGGTACCCGCTTGGAAAAAACCTTGGGTATGTTGGCTTGTAGTAGAACAAAACAATACCCAAGAAAAAATGAAAGAACTAAGAACATGAAATTGAGGCGAAAACAATCCTCCAGAATTCAAGCCCAGAGTACAAAGAAAAAAAACTCCAATACAAGTAACTACGTAAAGCGCTCAATACCCGAAGTAGAGCAAACATAATAAAAACCTAAAGAGCTAAAAAGGGAAATGCCGGTATTGACTAGTATGAAATTGTAGAAAAAAGCAAAGGTTCTTACACGAAGAGGATTCACCAGTTAAGGCAGGGCCGGCATTTCCCTGACGATCCGTTTAGATGAAACCTAGGTAGATTTGCCTGGCTATTTAGGTTTATATTATATATATATATATATATATATATATATATATATATATATATATATATATATATGAGATAGGTGTTCTTATGAAATGATGCACATTTAGAACAATTTGGCATTGAAATGAACGGATCATCCTCTAGACTTACAATCTTGCAGAGTTTAACAGTTTCCTGTTTCCAAACATTCAGAGGAAATTTACGAATCATTCAGATACAACAGTAGCAACAGAACAATATTTCTATAAAATAATATCAAAATTTTCCTTGGATGGAATGGATTAAAAGAATTATAGAAATTATGTACGCCTTTTCGTTCCCTCCATCCCTGGAAGCAGAGGGTATT
The DNA here is from genome assembly GCA_964036315.1 of Acanthosepion esculentum. Lineage (NCBI taxonomy): Eukaryota > Metazoa > Mollusca > Cephalopoda > Sepiida > Sepiidae > Acanthosepion > Acanthosepion esculentum. The sequence continues at coordinate 3,844,039 of OZ038498.1, read as the reverse complement.
ACGTCAGCGGACACGATAGAAGACGGATTCCCGAATCCTTGAAGTTAAATGGGAGTGCATATATATATATATATATATATATATATATATATATATATATATATATATATATATATATATAAAATAAACATAATCAAGGGCACAATCCAAAGACTAAGAAAAAACAATTTCTTGGGCCTAACACCAAATGCAAACATCTGGCGGTCAGTAGTGGTCTGTTTGGTGATATGGGCATTTGTAATGCCTCGGCTAAATGAAGATGTTGCAATGACTGTAGCTACCGAATACATAGAATGTATTCACCAACTATAATTACCGAATGGCAAATATCTATACGGCTAAAAATCGAATTACCGAAATATCGTCATATCTAAGAAGAAAAACTAAACCAAAACACTTGAATAAATTTACAAATGGGCCCAAACGTGATAGATTGCAATGGAACAATTAGACCTCGGCAAAAGAGCGTAATGTAAAAAAGAGAAAAATTCTCGGCATTACCAGTTTCCTAGTGCTTCCGTACCAGAACATATATATATGTTCCTTCTTATACATATATATATATATATATTATATATATATACACATACACACACACACACACACACACACACAGGTATGTATATATATATATATATATATATATATATATATATATATATATATATATATATCAAAGAAAGAATATATATATAGTCGTTCTAGTTCCCTGAAGATCGCGAGACCGTGAAACTTGAGTAGCGACTCGAGCTTCGTTGACGTTGTGAACCGTTATCCACTCAGATAATCTAGGAGTTGAGCACTTCAATTTACTGCATGGGTAGGTGTTTGTATTTGAGACTTTTTTCCTTTCCTTTTTCGGGATTTTTTTCTGCTCTAAGGTATGAGGTCGTCTGGCAAGTTATCTCTTGGTCACTGGAACATTGTTGTTTTTTTAATAGATAGATAAAAAAACAACTAAGCCTCATGAATACTGGAAAGAGCAATAACAGTTATTGTACTTGATAAAATCTATTTTCCTCAAAAATTGATTTAAGAGAAAAATTACAAGAAGAGATCATAGAAAGTGCAAAGAAAGAAAGAAAGAAAGGAAGGAAGAAAGAAAGAAAAAGTAAATGGAGACGCAGGAGAAAATGCTACGAAAGAAAGAAAGAAAGAAAGAAAGAAAGAAAGAAAGAAAGGGTAAAAGATAAAGAAAAAATAATTTCATAAATAATAGATAACAAATAATAATAAGTAAGATGAAATAAATTAAAATCAACAAACAAAAATAACTAATCAGGAGAAAGGAAAAAGAAAACTAAAATAAACATGGAAGAAGAAAATTTAGAAAGGGAGAAAGAAATTAAAGACAAAAGAGAGAGGGGGAGAAAGAATGGGAGAAAAAGAAAGAAAAACAAGAAAGATGATAGTTAAAGAAAGATAGAAGGAAGGGAAGAAAGAATAACAAAATGTAGTACAGAAAAAAGAGAACGAAGAAAAATAGAGAGAAGGAAATAAAGAAAAACGAGACAAAAAATAAGAAAACGAAATATAGAAAAAAGAAGAAAAATAGTGAGAAAGAAAGAAAAACGAGAAAGAAAGAATCAGAAAACGCAGTATACAAAAAAATAAGAAAAGATAGAGAGAGAAAAAGAAAAACGAAAAAGAAAATATAAGAAAACGAAGTTTAGAAAAAGGAAATAAATAAAAATAGAGAGTAAGTAAGAAAAACGAGAGAGAAAGAATAAGAAAACCAATTATAGCAATAAAGAAGAAAGAAAAATAGAAAGAAAGAAAAACCACAAAGAACGTGCAGAAAACGAAAAAGGAAGAAAGAAAGAGATAGAGCGAAAGAAAGAATGAAAAACTAGAAAGAATATAAAGCAAGAAGAAAATCAAAATGAATGAATTCCGATGAAGAACAAAACAGAAAAGAGATAATAGCCAGAAGAAGGAGCTCTAAAATATTATAAACTCATATTGTTGGATTCTGCCGCACTGTTTTTATCTTTTCGTTTTGTCTGCTTCTTATTTACGCACTACTTCCGGGCCATTGTGCCAATGTTAGGTCACGAAGAACCATCAGTTGGAAGGACGCCGTCTGGCGAGTGAATGAGAAACAGCAGAAGCTGAAGTGAGATGAACATTGAAAGTGAAAAAAAGAAAAAAGCGGACATGGCCTCCTTAAGAGGAGAACTACCTTGATTTCCACCATGTTGAAAGATGATAGAGAAAGAAAAAGACAGAAATGAAAAATAGAAAGAACTAGAAAAAAATAAGTGAAAATTGTATAATGGAAAGAAATAATAGAAAATAAAGGGGGGGGGTAGTACAAAAATGTAACGAAAAGAAGATAAAATGGAAAGTATTAAAGTGAAAGAATTAATGAATGAAAAAAGAAGGAAGGAAGGAATGCAAAAGAACATCTAAGAGTATAAGAATATGCAGTCAAAAGAGAGAAGGAAAGAAAAAATGAAGAAAGGAATGAAGAAGAAGAATCCTGTATGAAAGAAAGAAAGACAGAAAGAAAAAGAGAGAAACTAGGTTATGTAATATGCAAGTGTTTAATCTATTTGTATGTTCAAAAATGTTTAAAAAGAGAGAAAAGTAAGACAATTAGAATTATAAAAAAGGAAGAAAAATATGAAAGAATGCGGGAATATGCAAGAAGTTAATCTATGTGCATATATTGCAAAAAAGAAAAAAGGGAGTAGGAACGAAAGAAAGAAAGAAAGAAAATGAAGTTTAAAAATAAAACAATCCTGTACTGAGGAAAGAAAAATGAAGAACAAAAAAAGGGCAAGAAAAAAAGAAAAAACCTGCATAAAAGAAAGAAAAAAGAAAGAAAATATGAAAAATATAATTAAAAAGAAAAAGAAAGAAAAATATGAAACGTGATAAAAAGAAAAGACCTATAAGAAAGAAAGAAAGAAATAAATAAAGAAAGAAAGAAAATGAAGTTTAAAAACGAAATAATCCTGTACTGAGTAAAGAAAAATGAAGAACAAGAAAGGGTAAAAAAAAGAAAAACCTGCAAAAAAAAAGAGAAAGAAAGAAATATGAAAATGCTAAATAGAGACTGTACGGAAACAAAAATAAATAAATAAAAAGCGATGAAACTCCTTCAATGGCGGCATCCAGTGTTACAGCGTTCCGGCCAGTCCATACGCCACCTCTCAGCTATTCATTGGTCTTGGGGTCTTCTCTTCGGTACATGGCGGTATTTACTTGTGCAGATGGATAATCTGCTAGCTGACTGACTGGATCATTCTTTTCACGAGCTACAAGATGACTCAATTATTTGAAAGATGGCTATAATAAAGCAGGCTGAAAACGTACATCTGAAAGTGTGGAATCCGCATACACGAAACGCATACATACACACATACATGCATGCATACATACATACATACATACAAGTGTATACACATAGTGAGGGTAAACATATAAATATATACTTATATGTGTGTGTGTGTGTGTGTGTGTGTGTGTGTAAATATTAAAGTGGACATTAAGGTCAACACCCAGCGCCGTCAGTTTGTTTTATGCTTAAACGTAATCTCATGAAGATTGTTCGGTGTTAACCTCAATTTCCACCTTTATATTTACATACGCTCTGTTACACTTTAACTCATGAATAGAGCATACCTTAAAACTATATTTTATCACATATATATATATATATATATATATATATATATATATATATATATATATATATATATATATATATTGTCAGTTGTTAATATACCACATAACACCTTTGAGCGCTTAGCCGTGGAGCGGGTAGAATGGAGATCAACGTGTTTTAGTGGACTCAGCAGTTTTCAATCTGCTAGTCTGAATCATCTTCAAGAAGCGAGAGCAAGATCTAAAAGGTCAGCCAATCTAACAGTGATCTCATCTCACAATCCTCACACTTGCTTCATATGTGGCCTCCTTTGTAAATCACTAGCGGGTCTTAAATGCCACTTAAGATTATCGCACAAAATTTCATAACTGAATCAACTAAGCTGTCAGATCCTCATACGTCGAAACTGACGGGAGAGTCCATAATATATATATATATATATATATATATATATATATATATATATATATATATATATTAATTATATTAAGAAACAGCCAACTTTAATGGTTCATGGGATTATAATTTATTTCCTTAGGACCGAGATACAAAAATATGGGTGACCGTTGTATGAAAGAATTAGGACCAAAATCTCAGTCCCAGGGAAATAAATTATATTCTCTTTAACACTTAAAATTGTCCGATTCTTAATATAATTAATATTTGCTCTGTTTTTACATTGAGCTCTCTGGATTACATCCTCCTTGGAATTATCCATACGGATTACCAAATAATTTCATTAACGTGCATATATATATATATATATATATATATATATATATATACAGGTAATAATCCGTTGGTATATAATCCAAGTGAATCCCAATAATATAAAATAATAAAACTGATCCGTAGATAGAACTCAATGTATTTATTATAACAGAGCATATAAATTACATACACAGAAATCCAAATTTACCTCATTCGAATAGCTATTTCGGTCAACATAAAGACCTATGTTGGCATTGTCAACTCAGAAGTGTGAAGGAATATATATATATATATATATATATATATATGGAGGTAGCAAGAATTCATTCAAACAAATTCCAATCCAGAAGGAAACTATGTTTTTTTATTTGATTTTTCGAATATGTTGAATATTGATATCATAATTTTCATCGTAGTGTAAGCTAGTACAATTACGACTAAGTAGTGAGTTTGATCCTCATTGGGTTTCCCCCCCTCTACTTTCAGCCTTGTGCCACATCTAAGCTACGGTTGGGAAATCACTATTTCATCCAATTGGGCACCTCGGCATGGTGTAATGGTTAGCAAGCTTTTTTGCTCGCTAGATCAGTTACGACTGAATAGTAAGTTCGATCCTCACTTGGTGCTCCATACTTTCGGCCTTGTGCCACATGTAAGCTAAGTTTTGATAATAACTATAATTTTCATCGGTATTATAATTGTCGATAAACAGTCTGAAGTTGATATTCTGTTTTTGTTCAATTACTTTGAGCATCTCAGCCCGTCAGTGTGGTCGGCAAGATTTTGCTGGCTACAAAATCTAGAAACTTTTTCGAATCCTATGATTCAAATTAATCCAAAGTCACGTCATGTCTAAAATGGTTACGGTTGCTAGAATGCACCAGAAAATAATGTATAAAAAATGTATACTTATTTATTTTTCATTGATTTCTGTTGTATGCATATTTGCTTCCGGGTCCCAACCTGAGACCTAAGGCCAGTAATGGCTTCATGACATCTTCCCCTGATCATTGTTTGTAAAAAACAAAACCAAACCCTGAGATCACATACATTTTATAGAAATAAAGCACTTCGTAATGTGTGAGCTGTACTTGTGAGTACGTTTTCTTGTATTTCTTTAAGGCATGGAAAATCTAAAATGAATCTATCGGAACCTTTTCCAATCAATCCGAGGGCTCCAACTATAACTGGATTTATTGATGTCCTCATGTGCCACATTTTTTTAAACTTACACATTAAGATCCTTGTATTTTGATATTTTTTTAAGTTCTTCTAATATACATTACAATCCGTAAGGCCTGCCATATCGATGAGTGGTTAGAATGTTCGCTTTCCTACTATGAGACCCGAGTTCGAATCCTCATCGCGATGTCTTCTTGATGTTAGCGTTCTGGGGAGGCGAGCCCATCGTGTTGCACGTTTGGAAGGTCCCTGAAAACCATACCACGGGTCGACCGAAGCCTTGTGAATGAAATTGGGTAGACGGAAATATTTTAGATCCGTCGATGCTTGTGCTAGCACAAAGTCACAAGTCATCGTGACCGAGGGTTTACTCATACTGGCCTTGTTCAGACTGATGATCCCGCCAGATAATGCGCTCATTTCCAAAAACTGAAAGGTCCGATAAGCATAGTTGCAGTATAAACCGCAGGTTGGTTCAGTGGGTGTTGAAAAACACAAAATGTGCCTGAGCATACGTCTGCAACAGGGATTTGGATAGCCGCCCTAGTAGACAGGCGTACTCGTACATAATGATCGATATGATTCATAACCACATAACTACATTTGTTTTTCCCTGTGTTTTTATTATTATTGTAATATACACATATTAAATATTTTATACAAATTTTAAGATATCTCCCCTGTGATGAATGATATTTAATATGGATATTTTCTATAATAATAACGTTTATAATTTAAGGCTTTCCCATCCAATGAGTGTCAGATGTTCGTATTATGTACTTATTTACTCATATGATGAATTTATTTCCTCCCCTCTGCTACCTCCCCCAGACCACGTTCTGTCAAACACTTGCTTAAGTCCACCAGGTATGTCATGCGTTGTTTTCCCTTGTCGCTCTTTTCCTCTATTCGACCCGTGAGTATCAGATTCTCCAGGCCCTTCTTTCTCATTATATGTCCCAGAAACTTCAGCTGCTTCTTCCTGATATTAAGTATAATCCTGCTCCTTGTTTGCAACCTCTCTAAGATCTCATCGTTGCTCACACGCTCGGTCCATGATATCCTTAGCATCCTTCTGTAGAACCACATTTCTGTCGCCTCGAGTCTCTGCTTCGTTGATTGACTTGGCCAGCATAAAACTGTCCGGTATTTCCCTCCTGATGAAATCCTTTGTTGTGCTGGCAGTATGGTTTGTGGCATTCTCCTGCTGCATGATAAACGGCCTGGATGTATTTCTCTGTAAAACTGGTCGGTCAAATTTGTTCTGCTGCTACCATCATGAGTTCCATGATGAAGAAATATGAATGAGCTTGTTCCAGATGGAACCAAGAAGGCCCAAGCAAAGACAATACCTCCACCTTTATTGCTTTGGATCATAAGCAAATCCATTCTTTCTCCACACTTTGGCCTTTCCATCATTTTGCTAGAGATTAATCTTCGTCTCATCAGTCCATAAAACATTCTTCCAGAACTCTTGTCGTTCAGATTCTTAATACTAATGTTTGTCCAAAATCTCTGATCGATTGCTTTTCTTTTCTCAATTTCGAAATGGCTTTGCTTGTCTCCTGTAATCAGCTCATCCGTCTTTGTGTTGGTTTATTCCTTTTAACAAGAAATACAGTCTTTACAGGTGAACGCCAAGGCTAAAACCAAGAACAACCATTCGCAGTCATTTAATGTTTAAACAATCAATCTAAAAGGGAACACCTTGGCATAAAGAAACATCTGTCAGTCCCGTGTTTCAATAGTTTTGATCACTTGAAAAATGTGTGGTTTCAAACAAAATGTGTTATGTGCTAAGTTGTGTAACACATCTAAATATAAATACCAGAAAATAAAAGGCGCAATTCTGAATTCTTGCCACAATTTTTTTCTTTTGACCTTAAACGCAAATGTCTTCAGGGAACAAAAAAACAAAACAAAGGACCTGGTCTTGCTGTTCCAATTCTGTATATATGATATATATAAATATAGTTTCATATTATGCTATATATATTTATATATATTTATATTTATGTTATATTTATTGGTAAATGTTTTCAATATCAGAGCTAGAGCATATGTAGATATAAAAATATAAAAATGAACACTAAGGTCACCACTTAGCGGGGAGAGTTTGCTTATACATGGCCCAAAGATTGCTTTCACACATGAAACAGACTTTCACCGTTCGGTGTTGATCAGTATTCAATTTCATATCTATCTATCTATCTATCTATCTATCTATCTATCTATCTATCGGTAGAGTGTTAACCGGCATCATTTCTTTTTGCATAAAAGTTATTTTTTTAGGTACACATACATCTGTGTACTTTTAAAGTGAAGGAAGGTTTTCTATATTTATAATTTCGCTCTCGGTAGACATATTTTACTGTATAAATAAGAATATATATATATATATATATATATATATATATATATATATATATATATATATATATGTATGTATGATTTTAAAAATCAGGTGATCAGTTGAATCCGACACTTTGGTTTCAACCTTACGGTATCTTCAGCCGATATTTATCAATTGACCTCCTAACGCTTTATTTAAGAAATACTTTGAAAAATAAAGGGTTAAGAGGTCACTTGATAAAAATCGTCTGAGGAAACCGTAAGGTTGAAACCAAGACAGTGGATTCAACTGATTTTAAAATTTAAAAGCATTTTATTTTTAATTTTATGTTATTTTTCATACGTGTATTGTTTCCTGGTCTGATTCAACTCTGACCATTAATGATATATATATATATATATATATATATATATATATATACCCAAGTATAGGATTAGTGTATACCAATTAAATTCCAATAACCAGCAACTACTATTCTTAAAAGAGTGGTCAATACAGAGTAGAGCACTTATAATTATTTATTTAAATATTATAACATAAATATGTTATAAAATCACTAGAAAAATAGCCATTTTGTTTCAACACCTCCGGTGCCTTATCAAGTGATGATGTTGAATGTAGAATAAAGGGTTTTAAAGTTTCAAAACCAATATACATGCATCCAAATTCCAACCATCCCCCTTCAGTTTTCAAACAAATACCCTCCTCCATTGGATTTAGGATTAGTACTAACTCTTCTAAAAAGATGTTTTTAATAAACATCGTGATTTTTACAATTCTGCACTCAAAAATAGTGGATACAAGGGTACCACTATTCAATATAGAAACCCGGTTAATTGCAACCATAATAAGAAAAGAAGATCTAGAAATACCATTTGGTATACTCCCCCTTTCAATATAATGGTTAAAACTAAATTAGGACATATATTTCTAAACCTCATCAAGAAACATTTCCCCAACACAGAAACTAACCCACTTAGTAAAATAATTAATCCTAATACCCTTAAATTAAGCTATAGTTGTGAGGATAACCTAGAGAAAATAATTAAAAAACATAACAACAGAGTCTTTAACAAGTAAAAGGACTCAAGAATCTTGACTACTCACCAGGTTGCTAGCAGAACTACTAAGTATAATGACACTTATGCAATTGTAGGAATCCAAATAATTGTCCACTACAGAATAATTGTTTGACTAATTCTGTAGTTTATTTTAGTACAATCTCTACACTAGAAAACCCAAATATAATTTTTTTTTTATATTGGTAGCACCATGAATCCATTCAAAGAAAGTTGGCGGGGGCATATGCAATCTTTTAAAAACAGTAATTATAAGTACATGACTTAATTATCCAAGAATTTTTGGAGTCTAAAAGAAAAGAATAAAATACCTATGGTTAAATGGAAATTGATCAAGAAAGTCCGGACATGTAACTTCCTATATGCACCGTGTTATCTATGTCTTAACGAAAAATTTGAAATAATTAGATTTAAAAATAAGGCCCATATCTTGAATCAACGATATGAACTAACAGTTAACTGTAAACACAGTTATAAATTTAACTTGTTATAGTGGTTGTAATACTTTCAATGATAATGATATGTCACTGTAAATTTAATAGGTTATTACTTTTCTAACCTGATGGTCATCATGTCGATATGAATGTGCGTTGGTGTACCTAGACTGTGTTATTCGTTTATATATGTTTGTGTATGTATTTGTGTGTATGTATGTGTGTTTGTACTGCTGAATGTTTATATGTGTATATATATGTTAGTAAGATTTATATATATATATATATATATATATATATATATATATATATTCATACATGTTTCATTAAATAATATAGATAAGTGTTGTCTATATATTTTATGTAAGTTCTTTTCATATCGTCTGATAAGCTTAATAACATTATCATTAAACAATGAAAGAAAATCACAATATTGATACATATTTTTAATCCAATCTAAGCTTTCGGCTTACATAAGCCATTATCAAAGATAACAATTACACAATATATTAAGCAATACACGAACAAGAAATTGATGATAGTCTGTTTTTGTTTACCTGAATGATTTCCAAGCAACGATAAACACTTGCATATAAGACGCTGAAAGCGAAAATCGCATACCAGCTCATGACGTCACACATGACCACGAGAGAGTGAATCCGATGAGTATTGACTATGGAAATATATATATATATATATATATATATATATATATATATATATATATATATATATATGTATGTATGTATAAAAAGTAAGAAAGAAAAAGCAGGAGAAGAGGAGCGTAAAATATATGTATATATATGTATATATATATGTATGTCCAGATGTATTGTGTATCTATATTTCTATTTACGTGTAATTCTGTATGTATGGATATGTTTATGTATGTACGTAGGGATACATGTATATGTGTGTGTATATGGCTATATGTTTATGTGTATATATATGTATGTATATGGTTGAATGTGTGTATTTATGTGTATGTGCGTATATATCTGTACTTGTTATTATAGGTATGTATATGTATGTATATATATATATAACTAACGCCTGCTAACCTCTTTTTCCTTTCTTCAATTTTGTTTTTAATATAGACCTCTGGGAATATAATAATGTTGTCATGATGTTAAGAGCAGTCGATCTTAACGTCTATTCTAACGTAATTTCTATTTGAAAACAAAATAAATATAATAATGTATGTATTTTTTCTTTTTTCCTCAGTAATTTTACACGTTTTAAACGTAATAGAGATTAAATTTAGATTTTAAAATGGGTAATTTTTTAATTTTAATTTTAATTTCAAATTGTATCATATAATTTAATACTTATTGGTTAGAATAAATTCTATTTTAGTATAACCGCAACTTTAAAGCATTTAATAGCTATTATAACCTTAGTTCGTTGTCAAGTTTTTTGAATTCCCGTATACTTGTATTTTGATTGGTCATTCCAGCTTATGTAACAGCGTATCCCCTTGTGAGGGGTGGTTAATTAATTTGAACCTTTTAAAACACTTTATTCTACATTCAACATAATCACTTGATAAGACACCAGAGGTGTTGAAACAAAATGGCTATTTTTGTAGTGATTTTATCACATATTTATCTATATATATATATAATTATTTATTTAAATATTATAACATAAATATATATATATATATAATTATTTATTTATTTTATTATACATATATTTATATAATTAATTATTTATTTATATAATTAATTATTTATATGTGAGAGAGAGAGAGAGAGAGACAGACAGACAGACAGACCGACTGAGAGCCTGTTGAAAACCTCTCAATCTGATCAAGAAGCCATTCCAATGAGACATCTAGACTTTGATTTTAAATTTAGTTAAATTTTAAGCACTGGATGGGTTCGAGCAATTTTCACCGCCAGCTCATATATATCGACTGACTGAAAATAAAATACCACTATATCAGTAAATTATTAACATTATTCGGACTATTGTCCTCAATTTGTCGCCATATTTATTACAACGTTTCGGCCGTTGTACGCTCTGGCCTTATCAGGTGGCTGGAATGTCGAACTGAACCCTCAAGGACACATGGTATAGTGGATAAAGGCGTTGGTTAAATCCGGTGACAGGACCCAAAGAGTGTGAGTTCAATACCCGGTTAAGGCAGTGGAGAACTTTCAGAGGGAAAAATTAACAGGAGATAACTAATAACTGACATCCATTAAACATGGCATGTGGAACTAGAACAATCTACCCCAGTGAGCGAAATAAAAGGTTCAGTTCGACATTCCAAACACCTGAAGGCCGGTTCGTACAACGGCCGAAACGTTGTAATAAATATGGCGACAAAGATGAGGACAATAGTCCGAATAATGTAAATAATGTAAATAATACCTCATTCAGAAATATAGACAGACACTATATCAGTATTTATTAAGGATTCAAAGTACAAGTAATATAAACGGATTGTAATAGATGATCAGATATATAAATCAATACTTGTTCAAGCCCCGCAATACGATATTTATCAAACTTAACACATGTAAGTAATCCGCAGTATATAGCCACCTTACGCGTCAACACAAGCCTTCACTCTTGCATACATGCAATTTTACAGATTGCGAATATCACAATGTAAGTGAGACCAAGTAAGATAGCAATTTCATTGGGGAGGAGTTAAAATTTAGAAGCCAAATCTTTCCTCAATTAACAACCTACTATCTTTCACTATCCTATAGTTCATCTAACAAACCAATACCCAAAGCAAAGAACTTGTTTTAAAAGCCACAAGAACAGGGTCAAGAATGCGAGGATCGAAGGCAATACCAAATGATACTGGTTAACATTATGACATCACGCAGAATTGACTAAATTATTTACTAATCTAAGCTAAGATTTGACAAAAGATCACTGGCAAACGTAACCAGTGAGGATTGAAGGTATAAATTGCATGATGCTGTGGTTTTTCGGTAACAATGTTTAGTTTAGAGTAACTTCATTCAAACAGTTCACTTTACATTGGATGATGACAGCTGCTATATAAGACCACACTTTTTAAATGTTCAAAATCGGCGAGGTTTTGTATATTCATACTAAAACTGAAGATGGAAAAAATAAATAATATTCGGGCGTCTGCTTAAAAAGAGGCTAAAAATGTACCTCAAGAATTAAAAAAACGTTTCTGTAGATTCAGAAGAATATACAGGCAATAAGGTGTGATGGTTGGGTAGAGGTTGTCGGGGCTAAAAGTGTAAATGGCAAAACGTGTTCGAAATTGCATTCAGGGCTTCTAAAAATAAAAGGTTTCATTCAATGCGAAATTGCTCAAAAATATTGGCTAGTGACAAAATCAACTTCTAAAAATATGGGCATAACAATAAAGAGTAGTAGAAAATTAGGACGATCTATACGAAAGAGAGATTGGGAGAGAAGGAGAAGGAGTGGGAAGAAGAAGAAAAAAGGAAGTAGAAAATAAGGACGATCTATACGAAAGAGAGATTGGGAGAGAAGGAAAAGGAGTGGGAAGAAGAAGAAAAAAGGAAGTAGAAAATAAGGACGATCTATACGAAAGAGAGACTGGGAGAGAAGGAAAAGGAGTGGGAAGAAGAAGTAAAAAGGAAGTAGAAAATTAGGACGATCTATACGAAAGAGAGATTGGGAGAGAAGGAAAAGGAGTGGGAAGAAGAAGTAAAAAGGAAGTAGAAAATAAGGACGATCTATACGAAAGAGAGATTGGGAGAGAAGGAAAAGGAGTGGGAAGAAGAAGAAAAAAGGAAGTAGAAAATAAGGACGATCTATACGAAAGAGAGATTGGGAGAGAAGGAAAAGGAGTGGGAAGAAGAAGTAAACAGCAAGTAGAAAATAAGGACGATCTATACGAAAGAGAGATTGGGAGAGAAGGAAAAGGAGTGGGAAGAAGAAGAAAAAAGGAAGTAGAAAATAAGGACGATCTATACGAAAGAGAGATTGGGAGAGTAGGAAAAAGAGTGGGAAGAAGAAGAAAAAAGGAAGTAGAAAATAAGGACGATCTATACGAAAGAGAGATTGGGAGAGAAGGAAAAGGAGTGGGAAGAAGAAGAAAAAAGGAAGTAGAAAATAAGGACGATCTATACGAAAGAGAGATTGGGAGAGAAGGAAAAGGAGTGGGAAGAAGAAGTAAAAAGGAAGTAGAAAATAAGGACGATCTATACGAAAGAGAGATTGGGAGAGAAGGAAAAGGAGTGGGAAGAAGAAGAAAAAAGGAAGTAGAAAATAAGGACGATCTATACGAAAGAGAGATTGGGAGAGAAGGAAAAGGAGTGGGAAGAAGAAGAAAAAAGGAAGTAGAAAATAAGGACGATCTATACGAAAGAGAGATTGGGAGAGAAGGAAAAGGAGTGGGAAGAAGAAGAAAAAAGGAAGTAGAAAATAAGGACGATCTATACGAAAGAGAGATTGGGAGAGAAGGAAAAGAAGTGGGAAGAAGAAGAAAAAAGGAAGTAGAAAATAAGGACGATCTATACGAAAGAGAGATTGGGAGAGAAGGAAAAGGAGTGGGAAGAAGAAGTAAAAAGGAAGTAGAAAATAAGGACGATCTATACGAAAGAGAGATTGGGAGAGAAGGAAAAGGAGTGGGAAGAAGAAGAAAAAGGAAGTAGAAAATAAGGACGATCTATACGAAAGAGAGATTGGGAGAGAAGGAAAAGGAGTGGGAAGAAGAAGTAAAAAGGAAGTAGAAAATTAGGACGATCTATAAGAAAGAGAGATTGGGAGAGAAGGAAAAGGAGTGGGAAGAAGAAGTAAAAAGGAAGTAGAAAATAAGGACGATCTATACGAAAGAGAGATTGGGAGAGAAGGAAAAGGAGTGGGAAGAAGAAGAAAAAAGGAAGTAGAAAATAAGGACGATCTATACGAAAGAGAGATTGGGAGAGAAGGAAAAGGAGTGGGAAGAAGAAGAAAAAAGGAAGTAGAAAATAAGGACGATCTATACGAGAGAGAGATTGGGAGAGAAGGAAAAGGAGTGGGAAGAAGAAGAAAAAAGGAAGTAGAAAATAAGGACGATCTATACGAAAGAGAGATTGGGAGAGAAGGAAAAGGAGTGGGAAGAAGAAGAAAAAAGGAAGTAGAAAATAAGGACGATCTATACGAAAGAGAGATTGGGAGAGAAGGAAAAGGAGTGGGAAGAAGAAGAAAAAAGGAAGTAGAAAATAAGGACGATCTATACGAAAGAGAGATTGGGAGAGAAGGAAAAGGAGTGGGAAGAAGAAGAAAAAAGGAAGTAGAAAATAAGGACGATCTATACGAAAGAGAGATTGGGAGAGAAGGAAAAGGAGTGGGAAGAAGAAGAAAAAAGGAAGTAGAAAATAAGGACGATCTATACGAAAGAGAGATTGGGAGAGAAGGAAAAGGAGTGGGAAGAAGAAGAAAAAGGAAGTAGAAAATAAGGACGATCTATACGAAAGAGAGATTGGGAGAGAAGGAAAAGGAGTGGGAAGAAGAAGTAAAAAGGAAGTAGAAAATAAGGACGATCTATAAGAAAGAGAGATTGGGAGAGAAGGAAAAGGAGTGGGAAGAAGAAGTAAAAAGGAAGTAGAAAATAAGGACGATCTATACGAAAGAGAGATTGGGAGAGAAGGAAAAGGAGTGGGAAGAAGAAGAAAAAAGGAAGTAGAAAATAAGGACGATCTATACGAAAGAGAGATTGGGAGAGAAGGAAAAGGAGTGGGAAGAAGAAGAAAAAAGGAAGTAGAAAATAAGGACGATCTATACGAAAGAGAGATTGGGAGAGAAGGAAAAGGAGTGGGAAGAAGAAGAAAAAAGGAAGTAGAAAATAAGGACGATCTATAAGAAAGAGAGATTGGGAGAGAAGGAAAAGGAGTGGGAAGAAGAAGTAAAAAGGAAGTAGAAAATAAGGACGATCTATACGAAAGAGAGATTGGGAGAGAAGGAAAAGGAGTGGGAAGAAGAAGTAAAAAGGAAGTAGAAAATAAGGACGATCTATAAGAAAGAGAGATTGGGAGAGAAGGAAAAGGAGTGGGAAGAAGAAGTAAAAAGGAAGTAGAAAATAAGGACGATCTATACGAAAGAGAGATTGGGAGAGAAGGAAAAGGAGTGGGAAGAAGAAGAAAAAAGGAAGTAGAAAATAAGGACGATCTATACGAAAGAGAGATTGGGAGAGAAGGAAAAGGAGTGGGAAGAAGAAGAAAAAAGGAAGTAGAAAATAAGGACGATCTATACGAAAGAGAGATTGGGAGAGAAGGAAAAGGAGTGGGAAGAAGAAGAAAAAAGGAAGTAGAAAATAAGGACGATCTATACGAAAGAGAGATTGGGAGAGAAGGAAAAGGAGTGGGAAGAAGAAGAAAAAAGGAAGTAGAAAATAAGGACGATCTATACGAAAGAGAGATTGGGAGAGAAGGAAAAGGAGTGGGAAGAAGAAGAAAAAAGGAAGTAGAAAATAAGGACGATCTATACGAAAGAGAGATTGGGAGAGAAGGAAAAGGAGTGGGAAGAAGAAGTAAAAAGGAATTAGAAAATAAGGACGATCTATACGAAAGAGAGATTGGGAGAGAAGGAAAGGGAGTGGGAAGACGAAGTAAAAAGGAAGTAGAAAATAAGGACGATCTATACGAAAGAGAGATTGGGAGAGAAGGAAAAGGAGTGGGAAGAAGAAGGAAAAAAGGAAGTAGAAAATAAGGACGATCTATACGAAAGAGAGATTGGGAGAGAAGGAAAAGGAGTGGGAAGAAGAAGGAAAAAAGGAAGTAGAAAATAAGGACGATCTATACGAAAGAGAGATTGGGAGAGAAGGAAAAGGAGTGGGAAGAAGAAGAAAAAAGGAAGTAGAAAATAAGGACGATCTATACGAAAGAGAGATTGGGAGAGAAGGAAAGGGAGTGGGAAGAAGAAGTAAAAAGGAAGTAGAAAATAAGGACGATCTATACGAAAGAGAGATTGGGAGAGAAGGAAAAGGAGTGGGAAGAAGAAGTAAAAAGGAAGTAGAAAATAAGGACGATCTATACGAAAGAGAGATTGAGAGAAGAGGAAAAGGAGTGGGAAGAAGAAGAAAAAAGGAAGTAGAAAATAAGGACGATCTATACGAAAGAGAGATTGGGAGAGAAGGAAAAGGAGTGGGAAGAAGAAGAAAAAAGGAAGTAGAAAATAAGGACGATCTATACGAAAGAGAGATTGGGAGAGAAGGAAAAGGAGTGGGAAGAAGAAGAAAAAAGGAAGTAGAAAATAAGGACGATCTATACGAAAGAGAGATTGGGAGAGAAGGAAAAGGAGTGGGAAGAAGAAGTAAAAAGGAAGTAGAAAATAAGGACGATCTATACGAAAGAGAGATTGGGAGAGAAGGAAAAGGAGTGGGAAGAAGAAGAAAAAAGGAAGTAGAAAATAAGGACGATCTATACGAAAGAGAGATTGGGAGAGAAGGAAAAGGAGTGGGAAGAAGAAGTAAAAAGGAAGTAGAAAATAAGGACGATCTATACGTAAGAGAGATTGGGAGAGAAGGAAAAGGAGTGGGAAGAAGAAGGAAAAAAAGAAAGTAGAAAATAAGGACGATCTATACGAAAGAGAGATTGAGAGAAGAGGAAAAGGAGTGGGAAGAAGAAGGAAAAAAGGAAGTAGAAAATAAGGACGATCTATACGTAAGAGAGATTGGGAGAGAAGGAAAAGGAGTGGGAAGAAGAAGAAAAAAGGAAGTAGAAAATAAGGACGATCTATACGAAAGAGAGATTGAGAGAAGAGGAAAAGGAGTGGGAAGAAGAAGAAAAAAGGAAGTAGAAAATAAGGACGATCTATACGAAAGAGAGATTGGGAGAGAAGGAAAAGGAGTGGGAAGAAGAAGGAAAAAAGGAAGTAGAAAATAAGGACGATCTATACGAAAGAGAGATTGGGAGAGAAGGAAAAGGAGTGGGAAGAAGAAGAAAAAAGGAAGTAGAAAATAAGGACGATCTATACGAAAGAGAGATTGGGAGAGAAGGAAAAGGAGTGGGAAGAAGAAGAAAAAGGAAGTAGAAAATAAGGACGATCTATACGAAAGAGAGATTGGGAGAGAAGGAAAAGGAGTGGGAAGAAGAAGGAAAAAAGGAAGTAGAAAATAAGGACGATCTATACGAAAGAGAGATTGGGAGAGAAGGAAAAGAGTTGGAAGAAGAAGAAAAAAGGAAGTTGAAAATAAGGACGATCTATACGAAAGAGAGATTGGGAGAGAAGGAAAAGGAGTGGGAAGAAGAAGGAAAAAAGGAAGTAGAAAATAAGGACGATCTATACGAAAGAGAGATTGAGAGAAGAGGAAAAGGAGTGGGAAGAAGAAGAAAAAAGGAAGTAGAAAATAAGGACGATCTATACGAAAGAGAGATTGAGAGAAGAGGAAAAGGAGTGGGAAGAAGAAGAAAAAAGGAAGTTGAAAATAAGGACGATCTATACGAAAGAGAGATTGGGAGAGAAGGAAAAGGTGTGGGAAGAAGAAGGAAAAAAGGAAGTAGAAAATAAGGACGATCTATACGAAAGAGAGATTGAGAGAAGAGGAAAAGGAGTGGGAAGAAGAAGAAAAAAGCAAGTAGAAAATAAGGACGATCTATACGAATGAGAGATTGGGAGAGAAGGAAAAGGAGTGGGAAGAAGAAGTAAAAAGGAAGTAGAAAATAAGGACGATCTATACGTAAGAGAGATTGGGAGAGAAGGAAAAGGAGTGGGAAGAAGAAGGAAAAAAAGAAAGTAGAAAATAAGGACGATCTATACGAAAGAGAGATTGAGAGAAGAGGAAAAGGAGTGGGAAGAAGAAGGAAAAAAGGAAGTAGAAAATAAGGATGATCTATACGTAAGAGAGATTGGGAGAGAAGGAAAAGGAGTGGGAAGAAGAAGAAAAAAGGAAGTAGAAAATAAGGACGATCTATACGAAAGAGAGATTGAGAGAAGAGGAAAAGGAGTGGGAAGGAGAAGAAAAAAGGAAGTAGAAAATAAGGACGATCTATACGAAAGAGAGATTGGGAGAGAAGGAAAAGGAGTGGGAAGAAGAAGGAAAAAAGGAAGTAGAAAATAAGGACGATCTATACGAAAGAGATATTGGGAGAGAAGGAAAAGGAGTGGGAAGAAGAAGTAAAAAGCAAGTAGAAAATAAGGACGATCTATACGAAAGAGAGATTGGGAGAGAAGGAAAAGGAGTGGGAAGAAGAAGGAAAAAAGGAAGTAGAAAATAAGGACGATCTATACGAAAGAGTGATTGGGAGAGAAGGAAAAGGAGTGGGAAGAAGAAGGAAAAAAGGAAGTAGAAAATAAGGACGATCTATACGAAAGAGAGATTGGGAGAGAAGGAAAAGGAGTGGGAAGAAGAAGGAAAAAAGGAAGTAGAAAATAAGGACGATCTATACGAAAGAGAGATTGGGAGAGAAGGAAAAGGAGTGGGAAGAAGAAGAAAAAAGGAAGTAGAAAATAAGGACGATCTATACGAAAGAGAGATTGGGAGAGAAGGAAAAGGAGTGGGAAGAAGAAGGAAAAAAGGAAGTAGAAAATAAGGACGATCTATACGAAAGAGAGATTGGGAGAGAAGGAAAAGGAGTCGGAAGAAGAAGGAAAAAAGGAAGTAGAAAATAAAGACGATCTATACGAAAGAGAGATTGAGAGAAGAGGAAAAGGAGTGGGAAGAAGAAGAAAAAAGGAAGTAGAAAATAAGGACGATCTATACGAAAGAGAGATTGGGAGAAAAGGAAAAGGAGTGGGAAGAAGAAGGAAGTAGAAAATAAGGACGATCTATACGAAAGAGATATTGGGAGAGAAGGAAAAGGAGTGGGAAGAAGAAGTAAAAAGGAAGTAGAAAATAAGGACGATCTATACGTAAGAGAGATTGGGAGAGAAGGAAAAGGAGTGGGAAGAAGAAGGAAAAAAAGAAAGTAGAAAATAAGGACGATCTATACGAAAGAGAGATTGAGAGAAGAGGAAAAGGAGTGGGAAGAAGAAGGAAAAAAGGAAGTAGAAAATAAGGATGATCTATACGTAAGAGAGATTGGGAGAGAAGGAAAAGGAGTGGGAAGAAGAAGAAAAAAGGAAGTAGAAAATAAGGACGATCTATACGAAAGAGAGATTGAGAGAAGAGGAAAAGGAGTGGGAAGAAGAAGAAAAAAGGAAGTAGAAAATAAGGACGATCTATACGAAAGAGAGATTGGGAGAGAAGGAAAAGGAGTGGGAAGAAGAAGGAAAAAAGGAAGTAGAAAATAAGGACGATCTATACGAAAGAGATATTGGGAGAGAAGGAAAAGGAGTGGGAAGAAGAAGTAAAAAGCAAGTAGAAAATAAGGACGATCTATACGAAAGAGAGATTGGGAGAGAAGGAAAAGGAGTGGGAAGAAGAAGGAAAAAAGGAAGTAGAAAATAAGGACGATCTATACGAAAGAGTGATTGGGAGAGAAGGAAAAGGAGTGGGAAGAAGAAGGAAAAAAGGAAGTAGAAAATAAGGACGATCTATACGAAAGAGAGATTGGGAGAGAAGGAAAAGGAGTGGGAAGAAGAAGGAAAAAAGGAAGTAGAAAATAAGGACGATCTATACGAAAGAGAGATTGGGAGAGAAGGAAAAGGAGTGGGAAGAAGAAGAAAAAAGGAAGTAGAAAATAAGGACGATCTATACGAAAGAGAGATTGGGAGAGAAGGAAAAGGAGTGGGAAGAAGAAGGAAAAAAGGAAGTAGAAAATAAGGACGATCTATACGAAAGAGAGATTGGGAGAGAAGGAAAAGGAGTCGGAAGAAGAAGGAAAAAAGGAAGCAGAAAATAAAGACGATCTATACGAAAGAGAGATTGAGAGAAGAGGAAAAGGAGTGGGAAGAAGAAGAAAAAAGGAAGTAGAAAATAAGGACGATCTATACGAAAGAGAGATTGGGAGAAAAGGAAAAGGAGTGGGAAGAAGAAGGAAGTAGAAAATAAGGACGATCTATACGAAAGAGATATTGGGAGAGAAGGAAAAGGAGTGGGAAGAAGAAGAAAAAAGGAAGTAGAAAATAAGGACCATCTATACGAAAGAGAGATTGGGAGAGAAGGAAAAGGAGTGGGAAGAAGAAGGAAAAAAGGAAGTAGAAAATAAGGACGATCTATACGATAGAGAGATTGAGAGAAGAGGAAAAGGAGTGGGAAGAAGAAGAAAAAAGGAAGTAGAAAATAAGGACGATCTATACGAAAGAGAGATTGGGAGAGAAGGAAAAGGAGTGGGAAGAAGAAGAAAAAAGCATGTAGAAAATAAGGACGATCTATACGAAAGAGAGATTGGGAGAGAAGGAAAAGGAGTGGGAAGAAGAAGGAAAAAAGGAAGTAGAAAATAAGGACGATCTATACGAAAGAGAGATTGAGAGAAGAGGAAAAGGAGTGGGAAGAAGAAGAAAAAAGGAAGTAGAAAATAAGGACGATCTATACGAAAGAGAGATTGGGAGAGAAGGAAAAGGAGTGGGAAGAAGAAGGAAAAAAGGAAGTAGAAAATAAGGGCGATCTATACGAAAGAGAGATTGAGAGAGAAGGAAAAGGAGTGGGAAGAAGAAGAAAAAAGGAAGTAGAAAATAAGGACGATCTATACGAAAGAGAGATTGGGAGAGAAGGAAAAGGAGTGGGAAGAAGAAGTAAAAATGAAGTAGAAAATAAGGACGATCTATACGAAACAGAGATTGGGAGAGAAGGAAAAGGAGTGGGAAGAAGAAGGAAAAAAGGAAGTAGAAAATAAGGACGATCTATACGAAAGAGAGATTGGGAGAGAAGGAAAAGGAGTGGGAAGAAGAAGTAAAAAGCAAGTAGAAAATAAGGACGATCTATACGAAAGAGAGATTGGGAGAGAAGGAAAAGGAGTGGGAAGAAGAAGTAAAAAGGAAGTAGAAAATAAGGACGATCTATACGAAAGAGAGACTGGGAGAGAAGGAAAAGGAGTGGGAAGAAGAAGTAAAAAGCAAGTAGAAAATAAGGACGATCTATACGAAAGATAGATTGGGAGAGAAAGAAAAGGAGTGGGAAGAAGAAGTAAAAAGGAAGTAGAAAATAAGGACGATCTATACGAAAGAGAGATTGAGAGATGAGGAAAAGGAGTGGGAAGAAGAAGAAAAAAGGAAGTAGAAAATAAGGACGATCTATACGTAAGAGAGATTGGGAGAGAAGGAAAAGGAGTGGGAAGAAGAAGGAAAAAAGGAAGTAGAAAATAAGGACGATCTATACGAAAGAGAGATTGAGAGAGAAGGAAAAGGAGTGGGAAGAAGAAGTAAAAAGCAAGTAGAAAATAAGGACGATCTATACGAAAGAGAGATTGGGAGAGAAGGAAAAGGAGTGGGAAGAAGAAGAAAAAAGGAAGTTGAAAATAAGGACGATCTATACGAAAGAGAGATTGGGAGAGAAGGAAAAGGAGTGGGAAGAAGAAGGAAAAAAGGAAGTAGAAAATAAGGACGATCTATACGAAAGAGAGATTGGGAGAGAAGGAAAAGGAGTGGGAAGAAGAAGGAAAAAAGGAAGTAGAAAATAAGGACGATCTATACGAAAGAGAGATTGGGAGAGAAGGAAAAGGAGTGGGAAGAAGAAGGAAAAAAGGAAGTAGAAAATAAGGACGATCTATACGAAAGAGAGATTGGGAGAGAAGGAAAAGGAGTGGGAAGAAGAAGTAAAAAGCAAGTAGAAAATAAGGACGATCTATACGAAAGAGAGATTGGGAGAGAAGGAAAAGGAGTGGGAAGAAGAAGTAAAAAGGAAGTAGAAAATAAGGACGATCTATACGAAAGAGAGATTGGGAGAGAAGGAAAAGGAGTGGGAAGAAGAAGAAAAAAGGAAGTAGAAAATAAGGACGATCTATACGAAAGAGAGATTGGGAGAGAAGGAAAAGGAGTGGGAAGAAGAAGTAAACAGCAAGTAGAAAATAAGGACGATCTATACGAAAGAGAGATTGGGAGAGAAGGAAAAGGAGTGGGAAGAAGAAGAAAAAAGGAAGTAGAAAATAAGGACGATCTATACGATAGAGAGATTGGGAGAGAAGGAAAAGGAGTGGGAAGAAGAAGAAAAAAGGAAGTAGAAAATAAGGACGATCTATACGAAAGAGAGATTGGGAGAGAAGGAAAAGGAGTGGGAAGAAGAAGTAAAAAGCAAGTAGAAAATAAGGACGATCTATACGAAAGAGAGATTGGGAGAGAAGGAAAAGGAGTGGGAAGAAGAAGAAAAAAAGGAAGTAGAAAATAAGGACGATCTATACGAAAGAGAGATTGGGAGAGAAGGAAAAGGAGTGGGAAGAAGAAGTAAAAAGGAAGTAGAAAATAAGGACGATCTATACGAAAGAGAGAGTGGCAGAGAAGGAAAAGGAGTGGGAAGAAGAAGGAAAAAAGGAAGTAGAAAATAAGGACGATCTATACGAAAGAGAGATTGGGAGAGAAGGAAAAGGAGTGGGAAGAAGAAGTAAAAAGGAAGTTGAAAATAAGGACGATCTATACGAAAGAGAGATTGGGAGAGAAGGAAAAGGAGTGGGAAGAAGAAGAAAAAAGGGAGTAGAAAATAAGGACGATCTATACGAAGGAGAGATTGGGAGAGAAGGAAAAGGAGTGGGAAGAAGAAGTAAAAAGCAAGTAGAAAATAAGGACGATCTATACGAAAGAGAGATTGGGAGAGAAGGAAAAGGAGTGGGAAGAAGAAGGAAAAAAGGAAGTAGAAAATAAGGACGATCTATACGAAAGAGAGATTGGGAGAGAAGGAAAAGGAGGGGGAAGAAGAAGGAAAAAAGGAAGTAGAAAATAAGGACGATCTATACGAAAGAGAGATTGGGAGAGAAGGAAAAGGAGTGGGAAGAAGAAGGAAAAAAGGAAGTTGAAAATAAGGACGATCTATACGAAAGAGAGATTGGGAGAGAAGGAAAAGGAGTGGGAAGAAGAAGAAAAAAAGGAAGTAGAAAATAAGGACGATCTATACGAAAGAGAGATTGGGAGAGAAGGAAAAGGAGTGGGAAGAAGAAGGAAAAAAGGAAGTAGAAAATAAGGACGATCTATACGAAAGAGAGATTGGGAGAGAAGGAAAAGGAGTGGGAAGAAGAAGTAAAAAGCAAGTAGAAAATAAGGACGATCTATACGAAAGAGAGATTGGGAGAGAAGGAAAAGGAGTGGGAAGAAGAAGGAAAAAAGGAAGTAGAAAATAAGGACGATCTATACGAAAGAGAGATTGGGAGAGAAGGAAAAGGAGTGGGAAGAAGAAGAAAAAAGGGAGTAGAAAATAAGGACGATCTATACGAAAGAGAGATTGGGAGAGAAGGAAAAGGAGTGGGAAGAAGAAGTAAAAAGCA
Source organism: Acanthosepion esculentum (assembly GCA_964036315.1). Taxonomy (NCBI): domain Eukaryota; kingdom Metazoa; phylum Mollusca; class Cephalopoda; order Sepiida; family Sepiidae; genus Acanthosepion; species Acanthosepion esculentum. The sequence goes on along the minus strand of OZ038498.1, from coordinate 3,820,430 downwards.
AGTAGAAAATAAGGACGATCTATACGAAAGAGAGATTGGGAGAGAAGGAAAAGGAGTGGGAAGAAGAAGGAAAAAAGGAAGTAGAAAATAAGGACGATCTATACGAAAGAGAGATTGGGAGAGAAGGAAAAGGAGTGGGAAGAAGAAGGAAAAAAGGAAGTAGAAAATAAGGACGATCTATACGAAAGAGAGATTGGGAGAGAAGGAAAAGGAGTGGGAAGAAGAAGGAAAAAAGGAAGTTGAAAATAAGGACGATCTATACGAAAGAGAGATTGGGAGAGAAGGAAAAGGAGTGGGAAGAAGAAGAAAAAAAGGAAGTAGAAAATAAGGACGATCTATACGAAAGAGAGATTGGGAGAGAAGGAAAAGGAGTGGGAAGAAGAAGGAAAAAAGGAAGTAGAAAATAAGGACGATCTATACGAAAGAGAGATTGGGAGAGAAGGAAAAGGAGTGGGAAGAAGAAGTAAAAAGCAAGTAGAAAATAAGGACGATCTATACGAAAGAGAGATTGGGAGAGAAGGAAAAGGAGTGGGAAGAAGAAGGAAAAAAGGAAGTAGAAAATAAGGACGATCTATACGAAAGAGAGATTGGGAGAGAAGGAAAAGTAGTGGGAAGAAGAAGAAAAAAGGAAGTTGAAAATAAGGACGATCTATACGAAAGAGAGATTGGGAGAGAAGGAAAAGGAGTGGGAAGAAGAAGGAAAAAAGGAAGTAGAAAATAAGGACGATCTATACGAAAGAGAGATTGGGAGAGAAGGAAAAGGAGTGGGAAGAAGAAGAAAAAAGGAAGTAGAAAATAAGGACGATCTATACGAAAGAGAGATTGGGAGAGAAGGAAAAGGAGTGGGAAGAAGAAGTAAAAAGGAAGTAGAAAATAAGGACGATCTATACGAAAGAGAGATTGGGAGAGAAGGAAAAGGAGTGGGAAGAAGAAGGAAAAAAGGAAGTAGAAAATAAGGACGATCTATACGAAAGAGAGATTGGGAGAGAAGGAAAAGGAGTGGGAAGAAGAAGAAAAAAGGAAGTAGAAAATAAGGACGATCTATACGAAAGAGAGATTGGGAGAGAAGGAAAAGGAGTGGGAAGAAGAAGTAAAAAGCAAGTAGAAAATAAGGACGATCTATACGAAAGAGAGATTGGGAGAGAAGGAAAAGGAGTGGGAAGAAGAAGAAAAAAGGAAGTAGAAAATAAGGACGATCTATACGAAAGAGAGATTGGGAGAGAAGGAAAAGGAGTGGGAAGAAGAAGTAAACAGCAAGTAGAAAATAAGGACGATCTATACGAAAGAGAGATTGGGAGAGAAGGAAAAGGAGTGGGAAGAAGAAGAAAAAAGGAAATAGAAAATAAGGACGATCTATACGATAGAGAGATTGGGAGAGAAGGAAAAGGAGTGGGAAGAAGAAGAAAAAAGGAAGTAGAAAATAAGGACGATCTATACGAAAGAGAGATTGGGAGAGAAGGAAAAGGAGTGGGAAGAAGAAGTAAAAAGCAAGTAGAAAATAAGGACGATCTATACGAAAGAGAGATTGGGAGAGAAGGAAAAGGAGTGGGAAGAAGAAGGAAAAAAGGAAGTAGAAAATAAGGACGATCTATACGAAAGAGAGATTGGGAGAGAAGGAAAAGGAGTGGGAAGAAGAAGTAAAAAGCAAGTAGAAAATAAGGACGATCTATACGAAAGAGAGAGTGGCAGAGAAGGAAAAGGAGTGGGAAGAAGAAGAAAAAAAGGAAGTAGAAAATAAGGACGATCTATACGAAAGAGAGATTGGGAGAGAAGGAAAAGGAGTGGGAAGAAGAAGGAAAAAAGGAAGTAGAAAATAAGGACGATCTATACGAAAGAGAGATTGGGAGAGAAGGAAAAGGAGTGGGAAGAAGAAGTAAAAAGCAAGTAGAAAATAAGGACGATCTATACGAAAGAGAGATTGGGAGAGAAGGAAAAGGAGGGGGAAGAAGAAGGAAAAAAGGAAGTAGAAAATAAGGACGATCTATACGAAAGAGAGATTGGGAGAGAAGGAAAAGGAGTGGGAAGAAGAAGAAAAAAGGAAGTAGAAAATAAGGACGATCTATACGAAAGAGAGATTGGGAGAGAAGGAAAAGGAGTGGGAAGAAGAAGTAAACAGCAAGTAGAAAATAAGGACGATCTATACGAAAGAGAGATTGGGAGAGAAGGAAAAGGAGTGGGAAGAAGAAGAAAAAAGGAAATAGAAAATAAGGACGATCTATACGATAGAGAGATTGGGAGAGAAGGAAAAGGAGTGGGAAGAAGAAGAAAAAAGGAAGTAGAAAATAAGGACGATCTATACGAAAGAGAGATTGGGAGAGAAGGAAAAGGAGTGGGAAGAAGAAGTAAAAAGCAAGTAGAAAATAAGGACGATCTATACGAAAGAGAGATTGGGAGAGAAGGAAAAGGAGTGGGAAGAAGAAGGAAAAAAGGAAGTAGAAAATAAGGACGATCTATACGAAAGAGAGATTGGGAGAGAAGGAAAAGGAGTGGGAAGAAGAAGTAAAAAGGAAGTAGAAAATAAGGACGATCTATACGAAAGAGAGAGTGGCAGAGAAGGAAAAGGAGTGGGAAGAAGAAGGAAAAAAGGAAGTAGAAAATAAGGACGATCTATACGAAAGAGAGATTGGGAGAGAAGGAAAAGGAGTGGGAAGAAGAAGTAAAAAGGAAGTTGAAAATAAGGACGATCTATACGAAAGAGAGATTGGGAGAGAAGGAAAAGTAGTGGGAAGAAGAAGAAAAAAGGGAGTAGAAAATAAGGACGATCTATACGAAAGAGAGATTGGGAGAGAAGGAAAAGGAGTGGGAAGAAGAAGTAAAAAGCAAGTAGAAAATAAGGACGATCTATACGAAAGAGAGATTGGGAGAGAAGGAAAAGGAGTGGGAAGAAGAAGAAAAAAAGGAAGTAGAAAATAAGGACGATCTATACGAAAGAGAGATTGGGAGAGAAGGAAAAGGAGTGGGAAGAAGAAGGAAAAAAGGAAGTAGAAAATAAGGACGATCTATACGAAAGAGAGATTGGGAGAGAAGGAAAAGGAGTGGGAAGAAGAAGTAAAAAGGAAGTAGAAAATAAGGACGATCTATACGAAAGAGAGATTGGGAGAGAAGGAAAAGGAGTGGGAAGAAGAAGGAAAAAAGGAAGTAGAAAATAAGGACGATCTATACGAAAGAGAGATTGGGAGAGAAGGAAAAGGAGTGGGAAGAAGAAGGAAAAAAGGAAGTAGAAAATAAGGACGATCTATACGAAAGAGAGATTGGGAGAGAAGGAAAAGGAGTGGGAAGAAGAAGTAAAAAGCAAGTAGAAAATAAGGACGATCTATACGAAAGAGAGATTGGGAGAGAAGGAAAAGGAGTGGGAAGAAGAAGGAAAAAAGGAAGTAGAAAATAAGGACGATCTATACGAAAGAGAGATTGGGAGAGAAGGAAAAGGAGTGGGAAGAAGAAGGAAAAAAGGAAGTAGAAAATAAGGACGATCTATACGAAAGAGAGATTGGGAGAGAAGGAAAAGGAGTGGGAAGAAGAAGAAAAAAGGAAGTAGAAAATAAGGACGATCTATACGAAAGAGAGATTGGGAGAGAAGGAAAAGGAGTGGGAAGAAGAAGTAAAAAGCAAGTAGAAAATAAGGACGATCTATACGAAAGAGAGATTGGGAGAGAAGGAAAAGGAGTGGGAAGAAGAAGAAAAAAGGAAGTAGAAAATAAGGACGATCTATACGAAAGAGAGATTGGGAGAGAAGGAAAAGGAGTGGGAAGAAGAAGTAAAAAGCAAGTAGAAAATAAGGACGATCTATACGAAAGAGAGATTGGGAGAGAAGGAAAAGGAGTGGGAAGAAGAAGGAAAAAAGGAAGTAGAAAATAAGGACGATCTATACGAAAGAGAGATTGGGAGAGAAGGAAAAGGAGTGGGAAGAAGAAGGAAAAAAGGAAGTAGAAAATAAGGACGATCTATACGAAAGAGAGATTGGGAGAGAAGGAAAAGGAGTGGGAAGAAGAAGAAAAAAGGAAGTAGAAAATAAGGACGATCTATACGAAAGAGAGATTGGGAGAGAAGGAAAAGGAGTGGGAAGAAGAAGTAAAAAGCAAGTAGAAAATAAGGACGATCTATACGAAAGAGAGATTGGGAGAGAAGGAAAAGGAGTGGGAAGAAGAAGAAAAAAGGAAGTAGAAAATAAGGACGATCTATACGAAAGAGAGATTGGGAGAGAAGGAAAAGGAGTGGGAAGAAGAAGTAAAAAGCAAGTAGAAAATAAGGACGATCTATACGAAAGAGAGATTGGGAGAGAAGGAAAAGGAGTGGGAAGAAGAAGGAAAAAAGGAAGTAGAAAATAAGGACGATCTATACGAAAGAGAGATTGGGAGAGAAGGAAAAGGAGTGGGAAGAAGAAGGAAAAAAGGAAGTAGAAAATAAGGACGATCTATACGAAAGAGAGATTGGGAGAGAAGGAAAAGGAGTGGGAAGAAGAAGAAAAAAGGAAGTAGAAAATAAGGACGATCTATACGAAAGAGAGATTGGGAGAGAAGGAAAAGGAGTGGGAAGAAGAAGTAAAAAGCAAGTAGAAAATAAGGACGATCTATACGAAAGAGAGATTGGGAGAGAAGGAAAAGGAGTGGGAAGAAGAAGAAAAAAGGAAGTAGAAAATAAGGACGATCTATACGAAAGAGAGATTGGGAGAGAAGGAAAAGGAGTGGGAAGAAGAAGTAAAAAGCAAGTAGAAAATAAGGACGATCTATACGAAAGAGAGATTGGGAGAGAAGGAAAAGGAGTGGGAAGAAGAAGGAAAAAAGGAAGTAGAAAATAAGGACGATCTATACGAAAGAGAGATTGGGAGAGAAGGAAAAGGAGTGGGAAGAAGAAGGAAAAAAGGAAGTAGAAAATAAGGACGATCTATACGAAAGAGAGATTGGGAGAGAAGGAAAAGGAGTGGGAAGAAGAAGAAAAAAGGAAGTAGAAAATAAGGACGATCTATACGAAAGAGAGATTGGGAGAGAAGGAAAAGGAGTGGGAAGAAGAAGTAAAAAGCAAGTAGAAAATAAGGACGATCTATACGAAAGAGAGATTGGGAGAGAAGGAAAAGGAGTGGGAAGAAGAAGAAAAAAGGAAGTAGAAAATAAGGACGATCTATACGAAAGAGAGATTGGGAGAGAAGGAAAAGGAGTGGGAAGAAGAAGTAAAAAGCAAGTAGAAAATAAGGACGATCTATACGAAAGAGAGATTGGGAGAGAAGGAAAAGGAGTGGGAAGAAGAAGGAAAAAAGGAAGTAGAAAATAAGGACGATCTATACGAAAGAGAGATTGGGAGAGAAGGAAAAGGAGTGGGAAGAAGAAGAAAAAAGGAAGTAGAAAATAAGGACGATCTATACGAAAGAGAGATTGGGAGAGAAGGAAAAGGAGTGGGAAGAAGAAGTAAAAAGCAAGTAGAAAATAAGGACGATCTATACGAAAGAGAGATTGGGAGAGAAGGAAAAGGAGTGGGAAGAAGAAGGAAAAAAGCAAGTAGAAAATAAGGACGATCTATACGAAAGAGAGATTGGGAGAGAAGGAAAAGGAGTGGGAAGAAGAAGGAAAAAAGGAAGTAGAAAATAAGGACGATCTATACGAAAGAGAGATTGGGAGAGAAGGAAAAGGAGTGGGAAGAAGAAGTAAAAAGCAAGTAGAAAATAAGGACGATCTATACGAAAGCGAGATTGGGAGAGAAGGAAAAGGAGTGGGAAGAAGAAGGAAAAAAGGAAGTAGAAAATAAGGACGATCTATACGAAAGAGAGATTGGGAGAGAAGGAAAAGGAGTGGGAAGAAGAAGGAAAAAAGGAAGTAGAAAATAAGGACGATCTATACGAAAGAGAGATTGGGAGAGAAGGAAAAGGAGTGGGAAGAAGAAGTAAAAAGCAAGTAGAAAATAAGGACGATCTATACGAAAGAGAGATTGGGAGAGAAGGAAAAGGAGTGGGAAGAAGAAGAAAAAAGGAAGTAGAAAATAAGGACGATCTATACGAAAGAGAGATTGGGAGAGAAGGAAAAGGAGTGGGAAGAAGAAGTAAAAAGCAAGTAGAAAATAAGGACGATCTATACGAAAGAGAGATTGGGAGAGAAGGAAAAGGAGTGGGAAGAAGAAGGAAAAAAGGAAGTAGAAAATAAGGACGATCTATACGAAAGAGAGATTGGGAGAGAAGGAAAAGGAGTGGGAAGAAGAAGGAAAAAAGGAAGTAGAAAATAAGGACGATCTATACGAAAGAGAGATTGGGAGAGAAGGAAAAGGAGTGGGAAGAAGAAGAAAAAAGGAAGTAGAAAATAAGGACGATCTATACGAAAGAGAGATTGGGAGAGAAGGAAAAGGAGTGGGAAGAAGAAGTAAAAAGCAAGTAGAAAATAAGGACGATCTATACGAAAGAGAGATTGGGAGAGAAGGAAAAGGAGTGGGAAGAAGAAGAAAAAAGGAAGTAGAAAATAAGGACGATCTATACGAAAGAGAGATTGGGAGAGAAGGAAAAGGAGTGGGAAGAAGAAGTAAAAAGCAAGTAGAAAATAAGGACGATCTATACGAAAGAGAGATTGGGAGAGAAGGAAAAGGAGTGGGAAGAAGAAGGAAAAAAGGAAGTAGAAAATAAGGACGATCTATACGAAAGAGAGATTGGGAGAGAAGGAAAAGGAGTGGGAAGAAGAAGAAAAAAGGAAGTAGAAAATAAGGACGATCTATACGAAAGAGAGATTGGGAGAGAAGGAAAAGGAGTGGGAAGAAGAAGTAAAAAGCAAGTAGAAAATAAGGACGATCTATACGAAAGAGAGATTGGGAGAGAAGGAAAAGGAGTGGGAAGAAGAAGGAAAAAAGCAAGTAGAAAATAAGGACGATCTATACGAAAGAGAGATTGGGAGAGAAGGAAAAGGAGTGGGAAGAAGAAGGAAAAAAGGAAGTAGAAAATAAGGACGATCTATACGAAAGAGAGATTGGGAGAGAAGGAAAAGGAGTGGGAAGAAGAAGTAAAAAGCAAGTAGAAAATAAGGACGATCTATACGAAAGCGAGATTGGGAGAGAAGGAAAAGGAGTGGGAAGAAGAAGGAAAAAAGGAAGTAGAAAATAAGGACGATCTATACGAAAGAGAGATTGGGAGAGAAGGAAAAGGAGTGGGAAGAAGAAGGAAAAAAGGAAGTAGAAAATAAGGACGATCTATACGAAAGAGAGATTGGGAGAGAAGGAAAAGGAGTGGGAAGAAGAAGGAAAAAAGGAAGTAGAAAATAAGGACGATCTATACGAAAGAGAGATTGGGAGAGAAGGAAAAGGAGTGGGAAGAAGAAGTAAAAAGCAAGTAGAAAATAAGGACGATCTATACGAAAGAGAGATTGGGAGAGAAGGAAAAGGAGTGGGAAGAAGAAGGAAAAAAGGAAGTAGAAAATAAGGACGATCTATACGAAAGAGAGATTGGGAGAGAAGGAAAAGGAGTGGGAAGAAGAAGAAAAAAGGAAGTTGAAAATAAGGACGATCTATACGAAAGAGAGATTGGGAGAGAAGGAAAAAGAGTGGGAAGAAGAAGGAAAAAAGGAAGTAGAAAATAAGGACGATCTATACGAAAGAGAGATTGGGAGAGAAGGAAAAGGAGTGGGAAGAAGAAAAAAAAAGGAAGTAGAAAATAAGGACGATCTATACGAAAGAGAGATTGGGAGAGAAGGAAAAGGAGTGGGAAGAAGAAGTAAAAAGGAAGTAGAAAATAAGGACGATCTATACGAAAGAGAGATTGGGAGAGAAGGAAAAGGAGTGGGAAGAAGAAGGAAAAAAGGAAGTAGAAAATAAGGACGATCTATACGAAAGAGAGATTGGGAGAGAAGGAAAAGGAGTGGGAAGAAGAAGAAAAAAGGAAGTAGAAAATAAGGACGATCTATACGAAAGAGAGATTGGGAGAGAAGGAAAAGGAGTGGGAAGAAGAAGTAAAAAGCAAGTAGAAAATAAGGACGATCTATACGAAAGAGAGATTGGGAGAGAAGGAAAAGGAGTGGGAAGAAGAAGTAAAAAGCAAGTAGAAAATAAGGACGATCTATACGAAAGAGAGATTGGGAGAGAAGAAAAAGGAGTGGGAAGAAGAAGGAAAAAAGGAAGTAGAAAATAAGGACGATCTATACGAAAGAGAGATTGGGAGAGAAGGAAAAGGAGTGGGAAGAAGAAGGAAAAAAGGAAGTAGAAAATAAGGACGATCTATACGAAAGAGAGATTGGGAGAGAAGGAAAAGGAGTGGGAAGAAGAAGGAAAAAAGGAAGTAGAAAATAAGGACGATCTATACGAAAGAGAGATTGGGAGAGAAGGAAAAGGAGTGGGAAGAAGAAGTAAAAAGCAAGTAGAAAATAAGGACGATCTATACGAAAGAGAGATTGGGAGAGAAGGAAAAGGAGTGGGAAGAAGAAGGAAAAAAGGAAGTAGAAAATAAGGACGATCTATACGAAAGAGAGATTGGGAGAGAAGGAAAAGGAGTGGGAAGAAGAAGAAAAAAGGAAGTTGAAAATAAGGACGATCTATACGAAAGAGAGATTGGGAGAGAAGGAAAAGGAGTGGGAAGAAGAAGGAAAAAAGGAAGTAGAAAATAAGGACGATCTATACGAAAGAGAGATTGGGAGAGAAGGAAAAGGAGTGGGAAGAAGAAGAAAAAAGGAAGTAGAAAATAAGGACGATCTATACGAAAGAGAGATTGGGAGAGAAGGAAAAGGAGTGGGAAGAAGAAGTAAAAAGGAAGTAGAAAATAAGGACGATCTATACGAAAGAGAGATTGGGAGAGAAGGAAAAGGAGTGGGAAGAAGAAGGAAAAAAGGAAGTAGAAAATAAGGACGATCTATACGAAAGAGAGATTGGGAGAGAAGGAAAAGGAGTGGGAAGAAGAAGAAAAAAGGAAGTAGAAAATAAGGACGATCTATACGAAAGAGAGATTGGGAGAGAAGGAAAAGGAGTGGGAAGAAGAAGTAAAAAGCAAGTAGAAAATAAGGACGATCTATACGAAAGAGAGATTGGGAGAGAAGGAAAAGGAGTGGGAAGAAGAAGGAAAAAAGGAAGTAGAAAATAAGGACGATCTATACGAAAGAGAGATTGGGAGAGAAGGAAAAGGAGTGGGAAAGAAGAAGAAAAAAGGAAGTAGAAAATAAGGACGATCTATACGAAAGAGAGATTGGGAGAGAAGGAAAAGGAGTGGGAAGAAGAAGAAAAAAGGAAGTAGAAAATAAGGACGATCTATACGAAAGAGAGATTGGGAGAGAAGGAAAAGGAGTGGGAAGAAGAAGTAAAAAGGAAGTAGAAAATAAGGACGATCTATACGAAAGAGAGATTGGGAGAGAAGGAAAAGGAGTGGGAAGAAGAAGGAAAAAAGGAAGTAGAAAATAAGGACGATCTATACGAAAGAGAGATTGGGAGAGAAGGAAAAGGAGTGGGAAGAAGAAGTAAAAAGGAAGTTGAAAATAAGGACGATCTATACGAAAGAGAGATTGGGAGAGAAGGAAAAGGAGTGGGAAGAAGAAGAAAAAAGGGAGTAGAAAATAAGGACGATCTATACGAAAGAGAGATTGGGAGAGAAGGAAAAGGAGTGGGAAGAAGAAGTAAAAAGCAAGTAGAAAATAAGGACGATCTATACGAAAGAGAGATTGGGAGAGAAGGAAAAGGAGTGGGAAGAAGAAGATAAAAAGCAAGTAGAAAATAAGGACGATCTATACGAAAGAGAGATTGGGAGAGAAGGAAAAGGAGTGGGAAGAAGAAGGAAAAAAGGAAGTAGAAAATAAGGACGATCTATACGAAAGAGAGATTGGGAGAGAAGGAAAAGGAGTGGGAAGAAGAAGTAAAAAGCAAGTAGAAAATAAGGACGATCTATACGAAAGAGAGATTGGGAGAGAAGGAAAAGGAGTGGGAAGAAGAAGGAAAAAAGGAAGTAGAAAATAAGGACGATCTATACGAAAGAGAGATTGGGAGAGAAGGAAAAGGAGTGGGAAGAAGAAGGAAAAAAGGAAGTAGAAAATAAGGACGATCTATACGAAAGAGAGATTGGGAGAGAAGGAAAAGGAGTGGGAAGAAGAAGAAAAAAGGAAGTAGAAAATAAGGACGATCTATACGAAAGAGAGATTGGGAGAGAAGGAAAAGGAGTGGGAAGAAGAAGGAAAAAAGGAAGTAGAAAATAAGGACGATCTATACGAAAGAGAGATTGGGAGAGAAGGAAAAGGAGTGGGAAGAAGAAGTAAAAATCAAGTAGAAAATAAGGACGATCTATACGAAAGAGAGATTGGGAGAGAAGGAAAAGGAGTGGGAAGAAGAAGTAAAAATCAAGTAGAAAATAAGGACGATCTATACGAAAGAGAGATTGGGAGAGAAGGAAAAGGAGTGGGAAGAAGAAGTAAAAATCAAGTAGAAAATAAGGACGATCTATACGAAAGAGAGATTGGGAAAGAAGGAAAAGGAGTGGGAAGAAGAAGGAAAAAAGGAAGTAGAAAATAAGGACGATCTATTCGAAAGAGAGATTGGGAGAGAAGGAAAAGGAGTGGGAAGAAGAAGTAAAAAGCAAGTAGAAAATAAGGACGATCTATACGAAAGAGAGATTGGGAGAGAAGGAAAAGGAGTGGGAAGAAGAAGGAAAAAAGGAAGTAGAAAATAAGGACGATCTATACGAAAGAGAGATTGGGAGAGAAGGAAAAGGAGTGGGAAGAAGAAGGAAAAAAGGAAGTAGAAAATAAGGACGATCTATACGAAAGAGAGATTGGGAGAGAAGGAAAAGGAGTGGGAAGAAGAAGGAAAAAAGGAAGTAGAAAATAAGGACGATCTATTCGAAAGAGAGATTGGGAGAGAAGGAAAAGGAGTGGGAAGAAGAAGTAAAAAGCAAGTAGAAAATAAGGACGATCTATACGAAAGAGAGATTGGGAGAGAAGGAAAAGGAGTGGGAAGAAGAAGGAAAAAAGGAAGTAGAAAATAAGGACGATCTATACGAAAGAGAGATTGGGAGAGAAGGAAAAGGAGTGGGAAGAAGAAGTAAAAAGCAAGTAGAAAATAAGGACGATCTATACGAAAGAGAGATTGGGAGAGAAGGAAAAGGAGTGGGAAGAAGAAGGAAAAAAGGAAGTAGAAAATAAGGACGATCTATACGAAAGAGAGATTGGGAGAGAAGGAAAAGGAGTGGGAAGAAGAAGGAAAAAAGGAAGTAGAAAATAAGGACGATCTATACGAAAGAGAGATTGGGAGATAAGGAAAAGGAGTGGGAAGAAGAAGGAAAAAAGGAAGTAGAAAATAAGGACGATCTATACGAAAGAGAGATTGGGAGAGAAGGAAAAGGAGTGGGAAGAAGAAGTAAAAAGCAAGTAGAAAATAAGGACGATCTATACGAAAGAGAGATTGGGAGAGAAGGAAAAGGAGTGGGAAGAAGAAGGAAAAAAGGAAGTAGAAAATAAGGACGATCTATACGAAAGAGAGATTGGGAGAGAAGGAAAAGGAGTGGGAAGAAGAAGGAAAAAAGGAAGTAGAAAATAAGGACGATCTATACGAAAGAGAGATTGGGAGATAAGGAAAAGGAGTGGGAAGAAGAAGGAAAAAAGGAAGTAGAAAATAAGGACGATCTATACGAAAGAGAGATTGGGAGAGAAGGAAAAGGAGTGGGAAGATGAAGGAAAAAAGGAAGTAGAAAATAAGGACGATCTATACGAAAGAGAGATTGGGAGAGAAGGAAAAGGAGTGGGAAGAAGAAGGAAAAAAGGAAGTAGAAAATAAGGACGATCTATACGAAAGAGAGATTGGGAGAGAAGGAAAAGGAGTGGGAAGAAGAAGGAAAAAAGGAAGTAGAAAATAAGGACGATCTATACGAAAGAGAGATTGGGAGAGAAGGAAAAGGAGTGGGAAGAAGAAGTAAAAAGGAAGTAGAAAATAAGGACGATCTATACGAAAGAGAGATTGGGAGAGAAGGAAAAGGAGTGGGAAGAAGAAGGAAAAAAGGAAGTAGAAAATAAGGACGATCTATACGAAAGAGAGATTGGGAGAGAAGGAAAAGGAGTGGGAAGAAGAAGAAAAAAGGAAGTAGAAAATAAGGACGATCTATACGAAAGAGAGATTGGGAGAGAAGGAAAAGGAGTGGGAAGAAGAAGGAAAAAAGGAAGTAGAAAAAAGGAAATCGAAAAAGCTCTTGGGAAGAAAGATAAATTTAAATAGCTAATTCGTTGTTTTCTCCTCCTCATTCTGAGCGATTTTATATAGATGTCCTTTTTTTTCTGTACCTTATTTTTTGTCATTAAATTATAAGAATCATATTTATTGTTATAATGAATATTATGACGACCTCCAGCGAATTTTAATTGTCTTTCCATTGACATGGTTCGCTCTTCATTCAATTCCCTTAAATCCTTAAACAGTTTGTACCCATGACATGTGTAGTCTTCGTGCTTCTTTCACATACAACAGTAATTAAATTGAAATGAAGGCAGTTAAACCACTGACTAACATTTTCCGCCACAAATTGGGTTACTGTTTTATATTCATGAGAAAAAACTTTTCATGATGGTAACATTAACAACAACAAAAACAACGACAACAACAACAATAATAATAATAATAATAATAATAATAATAATAATAATAATAATAATAATAATAATAATTATAATATTTGCTCTATTTACATCGTTTCGAATGTTGTCCTCATCTTTATTGCCATATTTACAAAGTTTCAGCCGTTCTACGCTCCGACCATCTTCAGGTGATATCCGTTGAATTTTCGAACCGAACCTTTATTTCGCCCACGGGGTAAATTGTTCTAAATCTGCGTGCCGTGCCTCTTTTTGGATATCTCAGTTTCAGTTAATTCTCTTTAGTAACTCTTCTCTCCAAGTATTTTTTCACCTCTGCTGTGGCCAGGCATTTACAGGCACTTACATCTCTTTGCGTCACGTCATTTTTTGGAAGACTAAACCAACGTTTTTATTCACGTTGTGAATAAGGCAATAAAGTTACCGACAACAGTTCAAACGATGTAAATTTTGTAAATATTTAAATAGCTCATCTCAGAAATATCGACAGATATAATAATAATAATAATAATAATAATAATAATAATAACAATAATAATAATAATAATAATAATAATAATAAAAGCTAACCGCCCCGACATTGTTATTAAAGACCACAAACAAAATAAGTGCCTCCTTATTGATATGGCAGTCCCTGCAGACTGCAATGTGTCTTTGAAGATATTCGAAAAACTGTCAAAATACAAGGACCTTGAAATAGAAATCTCAAAAATGTGGCACATGGGAACATCAACAATTCCTGTTGTAGTTGGAGCCCTTGGACTGGTTGGAAAAGATTCCAGTAGGCTGATTGAAGGGATCCCTGGAAGTCCATGCCTCAAAGAGATACAAAAAATTGTTCTGACAAGTACAGCCCACACTTTACGAAGGGCTTTATCTATGTAATTATTTTTTTTTTTTTTTTTTTGCAGTGGAAAGTGTCATGATACCATTTCTAACCTTATGTCCCTGGTCGGGACCCGGAAAGAAATGTGTAAACGCCAGATATCAAAGGAAATAAAAATTAATAATAATAATAATAGCGAATAAAAATCTTTGATATTGAAAAGATTACAGAAGCAATGAAGAGAAAATGAACTGAAGCTTCTAGGAAGCCTGGCTTTACTATCAATAATTATGTCAATATTTATTTTAAAATAAAAAAAAGAACAGAGTATCATAATCTATTTTTCTTGTTCCGTGTCTCTTCAGTAAGTGGTTCTCCCCAACATCCAATCCACCGCAGCCTAAATTAAAGCAGGTCATATTGGACGTATGTCTATGCTGGTTTGGGTAATAGTACTAAACAAGTTAGCCTATAACACAAACAACAGGATCCGACATTTCACAATGTTCTGAAAACCTGCGAGTAATTCGACAGCAGGCAATGTACAAGGAAAGAAACGTCCTATTGAAAATTACTTATAACTTTTGTTAAGATCGCCACATTTGCATGAAACCAACTATATTTTGATCCCTAAAGTGGTAGGATTTTATTAGCTCATTTTCTCTATTTTTATTTCACATTGACAAATGCAGTCGAGAATGGCACAACGCCTGACACCGCGTGAGCGTACTGAGATAGCATCCCGTCACAAAATGGGTCAATCTGTGGTACCATAGATGCCGAAACCATCAGAAATTATCATTCCAAGCTGATGTGCATGGGACCTGTGGTAGATTCCCAACAGAAGCGGTCGTCCTTCAACATCCAGATTGGAAGAAAATGTCCAAAAGTTACAGGAAATGTTCAAAGATCCCCCCCAGACGATTATATGCACTAATAGACAAAAACTGGTACCTATGCAGAATTTTAAAACTGTACTCTACTTCTGCCATTATCAGTCAGTCAGTGACGGACGGGACACACACTTGGACGATCATGTCTCTTTCAATTCACAACTGAGTAGGCAGAAGATTTTCCCGTGTTAGGTAGCCATTTTGGTAGACTGGTTGCCAACGAAGGCTAAAGAACCTAGTCTGTCCTGCTATTCTGGGAGGAGAATCGATGAATTCAAACTTTTCCCAACACCTAAGTGAATGTAACAAACCCGACTGGAATTCAAACTCTCCGATTTCTCATGACAAATACTAATGGACAACACTGGTACCGATGTAGAATTTTGACAATGTGCTGTACTTCGATCAAATATACTGTTCAAAATAAAACGTTTTCTGCAAATCGAGCAATAATTAATAAAGTTATTAACAATTTTAAATGTGGAGGTTCATTTCACCCACAATGTAGGCTTCATATAGACGTAGAATTACGTCAACAGCATCGGAAGTATTAAGTGAATCAAAACAAATTAAATTTCAGATAATCAGCCATATAAATTCATTGCGAGAGTGCCGAAAAATGGCTGACGTATAGTCTTTATTAAAACTCGTAGATTTTTGTACAAACATTTTAAAAGTGTTTCACATGGAAGCATTAAACGGATAAGCCGAAAGCAGACATTGTGGTCGTTGTTTCGACTCTGACTAATGCCATTATTATTGTTAGTTTCCTCACTTTTGTGTTTCGTCTTTGTCGAAGAAGTGATTCTAGCGGCAAAGTTTTTGTAAGCCTTTCTATAGATTTGTAGTAAAGCTTTTCCGCCCCCAACATTAAGAAACAATTGCTTTTCTTTTCCCCTCTCACTTTTCGTCTTTCAGGATAATATTCTGATTTTTTTTCTTTTCAGGGGTTGGGGCCGGATCAATGGGATAATTACCTGATGGAGAAAATGAAATGAAGCAGACGCTGAAAGAAAGAAAGAAAGAAAGAAAGAAAGAAAGAATAGATTTATTTCTAAGGCTTATCAAACTTTTGAAGAGAAAGAAAGAAGGAAAGAGAAGAAAGAAAGAACGAACGAAAGAAAGAAAGAAAGATGAAGACGTGAAAAAATATATATTGGTAAAAGAAAGAAACAGACATAGGAAAGAAAGAAAGAAAGAAAGAAGGAAAGAAAGAAAAAAAAGAAAGAAAGATGAAGACGTGAGCCAATGAATTTAAGAAACAGGCACAAGAAGTAAAAATAAGAAAGAAAGAAAGAAAGAAATAATGAATGAATGAATGAATGAATGAATGAATGAATAGATTTATTTCTAAGGCTTATCAACCTTTTGAAGGTTATTTAAAGGAAGAAAATATTTTTAGATTGTAAGATATTTTTGGTGATAACGATTTACTGATAAAATTCCTACTACTTTACCCATAGCTGGGGGATGGAGAGAAGAGGTCTATACATATCTTTCCGAAACAGTATTTTCTCATAAGTGAATATGTTTGCGAAACGAACTGGAATTGGAACTCGGTTCTCCAATTTCCAATTCTGGGTCTTTATTCATTAAACCATCCACACATCCAAGCTTACAGCCCTGGTATTCCCACATGGTCACCTAGGCTCGACGTTGTTTATCTTCGGGGATCGTACGGGAAACGATGTTTCAACGTGATATGGCCGTAATCCTAAAGAAAGAAAACGCAAGCAAATGTATATTTGGTAAAAGAAAGGAAACCTAAGTAAAATGTAAGAATCAAAGAAAGAACATGAAGAAAGAAAGCCGAATGAAGAAGCGAATAATTTAAAATGGAACACATCGAATAGTAATCAACAGTAAGATTGCCTCTATATTTGGATATTTTGAATGCGTTGGTCCAGTTATATAATTGCTTATTCTCAAGTAATGTCTTGATTTCACCGTTATCATTCTCGACTGTCGAGCAGCGTGAAACATCGTTAACTACTTTTGACATAATCGAATATTCAAAATTGACCATTTATGAGAGTCAGATTTTTTAAATCAGTCCACGCAAACAAGGCGGAAATGCCACTAGTACGCAGGGGGTTACAGAGGGTGACATTGAGAGAAAAGACGGCGTTTAGAGAAGATTGAGAAAAGGATAAAGAATGAACGATCTATAAGAAGATTTTTTTGAAGATTGTAGTTACCAGGGAAGCAAGTAATCGGAAGGGAGTTGCACAGGCGGGAAGTGCGAGAGAAGAAATTGTTGGAGTAGAGGTGGCTTTTACATTTTAGATTCACCCATATCTGGGCCGTAACTCCCCAATCCTCCCTTTCTAGGGTTGATAGACATCGATATCGTTTTAACGTGATCTTGGGGAGGGGGGGGGGGTGACATATTTTCCATTCTGCAATCTCTTTCTTAAAGACGCACCGCTGTTTTCATAGCAAACGTTCACGTGAGATCTATTCTTTAGTTCAGTCCTTGACAGCGAAGATTCGTCATTCTATGTCCACGGAATTGAATCACCCATATTTTCCCCGTATTCCATTTGTAAAGAGGAAGTTCCACTCAGACTGTTTTTTTGTACCAAGAACTGCTACGCTGTGGAACAGACTACCGCATAGATGTTCCACCAACAGCATAATCCCAACCTTTTCAAGTCAAAGGTCAGTCGTTATCTATCCTCCTTATCCTCATAGTCTTCATTTTCTTCTGATTAGTCTTACATTTATATCACATGGCTCATTTCGTAATCCTCTAACCTAATTGTCTCTTGAGCCTTATAATGTTTAAAGTTAGCATAAAAATCAATATGAAGGGCACAAATATTTTTTTTTTATTCTAAGTTGCTTTTTTACCTTGCTTAAAATGTAATAATATCGCCGAGCCATATGATAACATCAAAGATAATTTATCATACTTAATATTACATTTTATTCAACTCCGGACTTTGTCAATTACTATCGACCATCTTGTGAAGTCCCATAATCTCTTTTCCGTAAACGTAGAGCTTACTTAATCGTCTGCGATGTCTTAAAGGCTGTCCTTGCCACCTCTCGAGTTGATGTTTATATATATCTGTCATATGTCTCTTTCCAAGGCTTGAAATCTAGCGGAAACTTTGAGGTCATCTCAGAGCAAACCAGATTCCCTTGATGATCTGTTGTGACACCGAGTGCAATACCTATTCTGTCATTCCCTTTGTTAATTGTTAATCCAATACATTGCTTAAGGGCCACTCAAGCTAGAGGAGTTACCGAATGAATTTGTATGAAGGTAACGGATGAGGTAAGAAAAGCATGAGGACATGAAGGAAAGATAACGTTCGACCCTAAACATGAAGGGGTAAAGATTGTGGTGATAGGGGAAGGATCATCTTGCTGGGAGCCTGCGCTACAAACCAATGGAACAGCCTCTTGGAGAATGCTTCCCTGATGATTGATTCATTCATTTTTTATGGCTTATCATCCTGTTGCAGGTTATTCAAAGCCAGAAAATATTTTTAGATTGTAAAATGTTTTTTTTAGATAATAATCATTTACTGATACATGTCTTACTAACGAACCCATAGCTGGGGGAGTTGTGGATTTATACTTTTCCCATATCTTCCCAAGGGTATATGCGCGTAAGGGAATATGACGAACCCAACTGGAATTGGAACTCGGCTCTCCGATTATAAATCTCGAGCCATTATCAATTGCACCACCCGCACATTCAAGCTTACAGTATCTGGTATTCTCAAGTGGTCACCCTTCTAGATACTGACCAGGCTCGACATTGCTTAAGTTCGGTGATCGTATGGGAACTAATGTTTCAGTGATATGGTCGTAAGCCTGCTACAATTTGATGTAGTGATGATTTGAAAAAATCAAAAAGGATTATGGCGAAAAGGTTGATTAATGTCTTCCGTCTTTAATGTTGGAATTAATAATGAATTATCTGCGACATTGGGCACTTTTATTAGTGCACTCTAAAATGACAGTTTTCACAATAAAATCAAAAAGGTTCTTTTTTTAACGAAGTCAACTTGTACCAAATTTATCACATCCATCTAATGATACACCCTAGTGCAAATTAATTGAAACAACCTCTTTAGTTTCTTTTCTTTCACCATACAGTCAGTTTTAGACCCACTGGAGTGACAAGGTGTAATTGATTTCTATTTTTTTTCCTCGGATTAGGTCAATTGCAGTAATATAAATCTATTTTCGGGGTTATGGTGAAATTTGTTTGACCTTCACAAATATTGCGTCAACCGTGATTACATCACGCGCAGATACTATTGTCTCGACTGTCGATTAGTTGTCCTACGGCCATTGTCTGCGATGGATGTTACTCCAAGCAAGCGTACGGAAATTGTAACGCTGCACGAACACACTGGCAAGCCTTACCAGTGAGGAAATCAAAGTACTATAAACTGGCTCGGAAACTCTCACGATTTAAATCCAATCGAGTATCTGTGGTCATTCTGTATGGAATGACTTCAAGGAATGGATATACGAAGAACTAACATGTACACTGGGCCATGTTTCATTGGAAAAATACGAAGAAAAAGTAAATAATAACGGAATTATTCGTTTTGTTTTAATTAATTTGCACAAGTGTATATATATATATATATATATATATATATATATATATATATATATATATATATACCATAATGAGAAGCCACGTATACTTTCTTAATATGTATATATAAAAAAAAACAACTAAAAAGTTATAAATTAAAGAAAATATAATGTTTTTTTATGAAAGTATTTATATATCTAAAAATATTTATATATATCAATATTTATTACAGACATTTTTGATATGTTTAACATTCTTTTTATAGATACAAGTATTTAAGTAAATGCTCTGTTTATAATAAACAGTATTAAATTAACATTTACCGGCCTGAATGTCCGAGAAATTTTCGTTCTCCGACAGGAATCGAACCTGTATCCTATACGGAACCGTCATTTCGCGTGACGTGCCTTAACCTTCCGTATAGGATACAGGTTCGATTCCTGTCGGAGGACGAAAATTTTCTATGAAAATTTCTCGGACATTCAGGCCGGTAAATGTTATTTAATACTGTTTATTATAAACAGAGCATTTACTTAAATACTTGTATCTATAAAAAGAATGTTAAACATCAAAAATGTATTTAATAAATTGTCGGACTATG
This sequence comes from Acanthosepion esculentum, assembly GCA_964036315.1. Lineage (NCBI taxonomy): Eukaryota > Metazoa > Mollusca > Cephalopoda > Sepiida > Sepiidae > Acanthosepion > Acanthosepion esculentum. The sequence goes on along the minus strand of OZ038498.1, from coordinate 3,801,031 downwards.
TCCAATTCAAAAATGTATATATATATATATATATATATATATATATATATATATATATGAAGAAATATAGTCTTAAAGTGTGCTATATTTATGGGATAAAGTGCTAAATATCAGAGATAAAGCGTGTGTAAATATAAAACTGAACATAGAAGTCAATACTTAGAGGCGACAGTCTGTTTCATGCTAGATGCAATCGTCAGGCCATTGCATCTAGCATAAAACAGACTGTCGCCTCTAAATGTTGACTTCTACCTTCATTTTTATATATATATATATATATATATATATATATATATATATATATATATATATATATATATATATATATATATATGAATATATTGAGGATTGATAACCGGATGTGTTTATGTTTCAAGTGTTTCTAAATCGTTTAAATTGTCCATGGTCAATTATAGTTAGGAATATTCATTTGGATAATGGAAATACACATTTGATAATGAATTAAACTACATGGGGACAAATAGAAGAAACGCTGGTTAGAGTTTGGCATCTAGAATACTTGAATTCAAAATACATATGAATTCTTGCATCAGATTTTGCCTTCATAGCCTTAACAGGTATAGCAGCTGTCGCATTAAAAAAAGCTATCGAAGATATGGGATATAACTTTGAAAGTCGCTGATTTTTTTTCGATCTACGCTAGTGTTTAATCATCATGAAGCGACGATTTGGCAGTTGCCATAAATTTCAAGTGAAATTAAGATACGAAAAAATACTAGTTAAAAATTAATAATAATCATTGTTGTTGTTCTCGTTGTTGATGAAGAAAAGGAGCGGGGAAGAGGGTCACATGACTGTCATGTTGATGGTGATGGTGACAACATTGATGAGACAATGATGACTTTGTTATAACGGATTCAAGTAGATGTTTTTAAAGGATCCTTTTTTTTTTCTTTTTTTTTCTTGTTCCGGTGTCGACTCAATTTGCTCCCTGCATCGCTGCAGGGAGTTTATGAAAGAAAGAAAGAAAGAAAGAAAGAACGAAAGAGAAAGGGGAGGCAAGAAGAAAGATTGAATGGAATGAAAACAGGTGATTTACGAAAACAAAAGAAGCGGGAAAGGAAATGGGAGAAGGTTCTAATCATTCGTGCACGTGCAGTGGACACCAAGGAGAATTTAAACTTGCTGACAGTCAGCAAAAGCAGCAGCGAGAAGAAATCGGGGGAAAAAAATCACATCGACTCCTGTTACAACAGCGATCACGACCACAAATACGGCTACAACTACGACTGCTGCCTTGTGACTGAGAGAGTTACGTATTTCCCACTGTTGTCAGATGCCAGTGTCCAGGAAAAAAATAGCAATTCGAATGCTTGTTTCCACAGTACTTTCTCCCTACTATGAAGATTGGTGTAACACAATCTTCCAACTACTATCTGGTTTGAATTAAACTCAGGAGAGATCATGAGTATATCCTAAGTTTTTAGGTTAATACGGAGCCATGCGAAATTCGTCTATGAAGATTATGTTGAACCAGCATTCTCAATGAGAAGAATTCTACTTTGCAAAATCAAAATTTGATATTGTATAAAATCGCCTTGTCTACCCCATATTTTTAGGTTTGAGTTGAAGAACATGATTTGTTTGTAATAAGGAACTCTCGTTTATACGCATCTGTACTGAAATTTGATTAAATCTTAAACCACTCGACAATTGACGTCAGTGTGACTGAAGCAGCTAAAAAATAGAAGAAAAAGAGTTACTAAATACGGTATCTTATACTGTTTTCAACAGTTTTACCAATTCTACTAGTTTGGTTACATTGACGTTACTTTCTTCATCTATGTAACAAACATAAGCATAAGAAAATTGAAGCAATTCGAGTACTAATCCCTGCATAAAAAGTTTATAATTTTTACACTATACCAAAATCACGCCTGAGGCACTGCCATCTTCTACCATCTGAATATCCAACGTGGAATCTTTCAAGGAGACTTCCTCTCACTCCTTCTGTTTTGTATGTCCTTATTCCCTCTTACGCATGAACTAAACAAAAATAGCTATGGTTACAAACTAAACAAGAAAGTATTCAATCACCTAATCTACATGGATGATCTCAAACTCTTTGCCAAAGACGACAATGAGTTGAAGGGCCTCCTCAACATTGTAAAATGTTTCAGTGACGACATGGATTTCGGATTAGATAAATGTGCAAAAGTAACATTCGAGAAAGGGAGAATTACAGAAACACACTCAATAGATTTAGATTTTGTCATGAAGATTAGGGAACTGAAACAAGATGCAGCCTATAAGTACCTAGGAATTAGCGAAGGAGATGGAATACAGCATCCCCAAATGAAGAAGAAGATAATAAATGAGTACTACAGGCGTGTGGGTCTGGTACTGAATATCGAGCTGAATTCAAACAACAGAATATCAGCCATAAACACCTTGGCTGTTCCTGTGGCGCAATAGCGTTTCAACGTCCTTAACGGGATCATAGCTGACATTAAGCGAATGGACGCCAAAACGAGAAAGCTTCTCACTTGCCAGCGCATGCATCATCCCAAGGCTGATGATTGTCTGTATGTGCCCAGATCCGAAGGAGGCAGAGGATTAGTTCAACTAGAACTGTCTTACAAAACTACAACAACTGGTCTTCAAATATACTTGGAAACTACAGCAGGTTGGATGATGATATGTGTCAAATAACATGAAAGTTGTAAGAGACTTTATTCCTTAATAATGGAAGCCAAGAAGTTCAAAATGGAGTTTCAAATGAGTGCAGAAATACAACTAAAGCACAATACACCGACTGAATTGCAAAATACTTAAAAAAAGGAAAGCAAAAGGAAATGCAGCCGACCAGATACAGAAACGATGCAAGATAAACCGCTTCATGACCAATACTCTGCTTGTACGAAACTAGCTGATGTAGACAAACCCCGTACTCATCAGTGGCTACGTCGTGCAGGGTTAAAAGCTGAAACCGAGGGTTTTATCCTTGTTTCACAGGACCAAAGCTTGTTAACTAGAAATTATCAAGCACACATACTAAATTATTGTGCTAGCCCAAAATGCAGATTCTGTGATAAATATCCAGAAACCATTGATCATCTTGCACGATATTGGAACCCACTGAGTATAAAACACGGCATGACAGAGTGGGCCAATATCTGCACTGGAAAAACTGCAACTTTTGTGGAAAGGAAACTGAAAGAAACTGGTTTGAACATCACCCAGACCCGGTTTAGAAAGATAGGATGGTTACAATTCTATGGGACTACACAATACACACAGACAGAACAATCAAAGCCAACCGCCCAGACATTTTGATATTAGAGAGCGCAAACAAAACTATTGTCTCCTGATTGATATGGCAATCCCTGTGGACTGCAATGTATCTTTGAAGATCTTAAAAAATCTATCAAAATACAAGGACATTGAAATCGAAATCTCAAAAATGTGGCACATGAGAACATCAACAATCCCTGTTGTAATTGGAGCCCTAGGATTGATTTGAGAAAATTGAATGGATTCCTTGAAATAATTACAAAAGATTGTCCTCACGCGTACAGCCCACACCTTACGAAGGGCTTTGTCTATGTAAAATATGTTGTTGTTTTTTTTTAAGTGAAAAATGTCATGATGCAATTTCTTACCTTAGGTCTCTGGGCAGAACTCGGAAAAAAATGGGTACACACCAGAAATCAAAGGAAATTATAATAATAATAATAATAATAATAATAATAATAATAATAAAGATTCCAGTAGGCTGATTGAAGGGATCCCTGGAAGTCCATGCCTCAAAGAGATACAAAAAAATTGTTCTCACAAGTACAGCCCACACTTTACGAAGGGCTTTATCTATGTAATTTTTTTTTTTTTGCAGTGGAAAGTGTCATGATGCCATTTCTAACCTTAGGTCTCTGGGCAGGACCTGGAAAGAAATGTGTAAACGCCAGATATCAAAGGAAATAATAATAATAATAATAATACACGCACCGCAATGATAAAGTGGCCTTTTATCTGCCTTGGTTTCTATGTAGGAATTTTGTTTTTTTAACAGTAAGGTTCAAAATGTACAAGGCGCGGGGGCCAATCGAGGTAGAGGGTTATATTAAGGGGTATTTTATACAGATAGGAGGGAGAAATAACGGTTGACTCTAGACTAGAACAGGTTAAGATTATAGTGATCGAAGAAATATCGTCTCTAGGAGTCTGTTCCACAGAGCAGTGTTTCGCGGGAAGAAGCTGTTCGAGTGGAACTTACTTCTCACCGATGGAATAGGGAGGGAATGCGAGGTGTTTGCTACAATATGAGTGGCATGGCCTGCCTTGCCGTGAAGGTTTAAACTGGCGAGACCAAGTCATCTCGTTCGTTCGAACACTTTCCGTGGAAGTAGCGATAGAGCAGTGAGAGACTGTGGACTTAAGAGGTGAAATGTTACCGCCACAAGTAGAAGGTGATTGAGAACGACAAAATAAAGATCTTGTGGGATTTCGACATCCAGGCAAGCGACCATATACTAAATGTCGCCAAACCAGACATCGCAATCGTTGACAAAGCAACAAGAAATTGGGGGGAAAAAAAAGTACACCGATATCTGGTTTGATGTTGTCAGAATGTGGGATGTTCTGGCCACCAGTGTCCCAGTTATCATTGGGGCGTTAAGGTGCCTGCCACTGAACTTAAAAGAGTCTTAAACTAAGAAAATCAGAATAAAACCAAATATCCTATCGCTTCATAAGTCGCCGTTGCATGGCACTGCAAATATTCTGCGAGAGGTACTCTCTGTTTAATTCGTACGACTTGATGGAAAACACCCATGAATCAAGATCTCCGACTGAAAACGAAAAAATCGTAGGGAATAATAATAATAATAATAATAATAATAATAATAATAATAATAATAATAATAATAATAACAACAACAACAACATTCCTGTTAACATATGACTTAAATAAATACAAAATATCACGAAGCTTTTTTTTTTCTTAAATGATCAGTGAAAAATGTCATGAAGCCATATCTGACCTAAGTTTGGGACCCGGAAGGAAATGTGTACACAACAGAAATCAAAGGAAATAATAATAATAATAATAATAATAATAATAATAATAATAATAATAATAATAATAATATGAAAAAGAAGAGGAGGAGGAGGAAGAAGAAGAAGAAAGACCCGCTTACAGAAATAGGACCTGTAACAATTTTATAGGATTTTACAATACAAACATACAGAAGTATCAGAGCTAATCGCCCAGGTATCGTGATCAAAGAACCACAAGAACAGAATGTGCTTTTTTATTGACATGGCAGTTCCTGAAGATTGTAATTTATCTTTGAAGATCTTCAAAACTCTATCAAAATACAAGGAAGTAGAAATCTCAAACATGTGCCACATGAGAACATCAATAATTGCAGTTGTAGTTGGAGCCCTCGGATTGATTCGAAAAGGTTCCAATGGCTATTTCTGACCTTAGATCTCTGGCTGGAACAAAAGAAGAAGAAATAATAATAATAATAATAATAATAATAATAATAATAATAATAATAATAATAAGTAGTAGTAGTAGTAGTAGTCGTAGTAGTAGCTGCAGTTGTTGTTGGGGCACTCCGATTGATTTTGAAAAGGTTTCAATAAACTCATTAAAGGGTTTCCTGTTAGCCCATGCCTTAAAAAAATACAAAAAAATTGTACTGACAAGTACAGATTACACATTATGAAGAGCTGTATATAAAATGTGTGCGATCTTAATTTTTTTTTTTTTTTTTTTTTTATGAAAATTATTAGTGGAAAATGTCATGAAGACATTTCTGATCTTAGATCTCTGGTTAGGTCCAGAAAGAAATAATAATAATAATAATAATAATAATAATAATAATAATAATAATAATAATAATAATAATAATAATAATAATAAACCGACCAGATCTAGAAACGATGGCAAAATAAAGCGCTTCACGGTCAATACTTTGCCCGTACTAAACAAGCTGATGTTGACAAAACCCGTACCGACCAGTGGCTCCTTAGTGCTGCACACGGCCAATGTTTGCTAGCTAGAAATCACCAAGTACACGTGCTGAAAAAAGGTGTTAGCCCAAATTGCAGATTCTGTGACAAATATTCAGAAACAATTGACCATCTTGTATTAGGTTGCGCGGTATTGGCACCCACTGAATATAAAACCCGGCATGACAGAGTGGGTCAATATCTGCACTGGAAAATCTGCAACTTCTACGGGAAGGAAATTGGTATGAACACCACGCAAACCCGGTTACGGAGATAGGACCAGTTTTATGGGACTGTATAATACACACAATAATCAAAGCTAATCGCTGAGACACTGTGATGAAAGACCACAAAACAGAATGTGCTTTCTTATTGACATGGCAATTCCTGCAGATTGTAATGTATCTTTAAAGATCTTCAAAGAACTATCAAAATACAAGGGTCTTGAAATCGAAATCTTAAAAATGTGGCACATGAGGACATCATTAATTCCACTTCTAGTTGGAGCACATGTACTGTTTGGAAAAGATTCCAGTAGACTCATTGAAGGGATTCCTGGTAGTCCACACCTTAAAGAAATACAAAACATTGTTCCGACAAGTACAGACCATACCTTAGGAAGGGCTTTATCTATGTAAAATATGCGTTATTTTTCTTTTTCGAAACAACTTAGTGGAAAATGTCATTTTGCCATTTCTGACCTTAGGTCTCTGATCGGGACCCGGAAAGAAATGAGCATATACCAGAAATCAAAGGAAATAATAATAATAATAATAATAATAATAATAATAATAATAATAATAATAATAATAATAATAATAATGGTGCTTTATGTTACAAAAAGAAAAAAGAACTATCGTAATAAAATAAAACTGGGTTTTCTGAGACGAACATCGGCTCTGATTAACCAGTACTTCCATCTCAGTTGGTAGTTTTTTTTACTGATAAAATTCTTTCCGTTTATGTTCTTCTATTTACCATGCAAATTACATGAATGATTATTAAAAAGAATGATTCTTTCTATAGACTGTCGGGTTTTATTATGCAAATCAATGTTTTCACATTAAAAATAGTATTAACAAACTGATGCTGTCAAACACTTTCAGTATATATATATATATATATATATATATATATATATATATATATATATATATATATATATATATTTTAAATAAAAACAGACCACTTTAAGATTCCATATAATAAATTATTTCACCACAGCCCTTTTAAAGGACAGTGGATCATCAGATTTTCTTTCCAAAGGTTGAAACTAAAAATGAAAAGAAATTTACACATTTATGACGGGCAGTAATAGGTAAATTAACGAAGAGAGGGAGTGAAGGGGGTAGAGAGACATGATTGAGTTAGATGTAACATTTCTATTCTTTCAAATTTAAATTTTTATTTTTAGAGGAAATCCAGACATTGACACATTAAATCTGTTAACGGAAGTTATATATTGATATGGGAGGGGGATAGAGCAAAAAGGCATAAAGAGAAAGAGAGAGAAAGAAGTTGTGATAAAGTGTCATTAACTTTCTTTGGAATGAACGCTTGATTTACATTGAGCTCTCTGGATTTTATCCTCCTTGGGTCTACCCATACGGATTACGTAGTTTTTCGTAAACTATATATATATATATATATATATATATATATATATATATATATATATATATATATATATATATAATAACAGACCACTTTAAGGTTCCATGTAATAAATTATTTCACCACAGCCCTTTTAAAGGACTGTGGATCATCAGACTTTACCTCCAGTTTACCTAGTTTTTCGTAAACTAAATATGTATATATATATATATATATATATATATATATATATATATATATATATATATATACACAAACACACACACACACACACACACACATATATATATATATATATATATATATATATATATATATATATATATATATGTATGTATGTATGTATATATAACCGAGATATGGGTTAAATACTAGTTCAGATTCGGCTTTAAAGCAAAAGTTGGCGACCAGTTTATGAGATGGACAATTTTGAATTCAAAACGATATATTGTCCGAGCGAGATAAATACTATGCAGCTAATGAAAGAATTGTGGAGTTGACAATGACTCGAGGATCCAAACTGCGATCATTTAATTAATCAATCATAAATTGGTCGTTAGATGTAATTACTAATGAACATAGTAAATAATGTAGACAGAGCCCTACATGAACGACGAGAAAGTTGGATGGAGAATCGGCATTACAAGGATACTACTGCTTACATCCGTTAAGCGAGAGCTGAAATTCCATAATGAAGAAAGAAAGGGTTGGCTAGTTTAACACTCACATGGCGTACGGAAGAGAAAGGGAACAGGAGGGGGATGCAACTGCTTAATGAATATGTGTGAAATGATGTCGGAAGAAGGTCCGCAAAAAATTAAGAGAGTAGGTTATAGGACAAGATATGCTAGGGGCCAAAATGGAAATTGTGGAGAGCTGTGATCACCCACGTCCTGAAAGGATACGGGATATAAAATTAAACTAAGAGGAAACCAAAACAAATTATTTATTATAAGAAACTTCAATATTATTGCTATTATAATGGTTGGAGCAAGAACGTTTTTTTTTTGTTATGGAAATTTAATAATAATAATAATAATAATAATAATAATAATAATAATAATAATAATAATAATAATAATAATAATAAATAATAAACTTATTGTTTCATTCTTAAATAATGATAGATAACAACAACAATACTAGTAATAAATAATAACAATAATAATAATAAATACGAGGCAATATGAATGGAGCATTTGCTATAATACGAATCTATATAGATATTGGTAATACTTATACAGAAATGATCCTATTGCTTTTTCCTTATAATAATAATAATAATAATAATAATAATAATAATAATAATAATAATAATAATAATAATAATAACCTTGAAATAGAAATCCCAAAAATGTGGCACATGAGAACATCAACAATCCCTGTTGAAGTTGGAGCCCTTGGACTGGTTGGAAAAGATTCCAGTAGGCTGATTGAAGGGATCCCTGGAAGCCCATGCCTCAAAGAGATACAAAAAATTGTTCTGACAAGTACAGCCCACACTTTACGAAGGGCTTTATCTATGTAATTATTTTTATTTTATTTTATTTTATTTTTTTAGCAGTGGAAAGTGTCATGATGCCATTTCTAACCTTAGATCCCTGGGCGGGACCCGGAAAGAAATGTGTAACCGCCAGATATCAAAGGAAATAATAATAATAATAATAATAATAATAATAATAATAATAATAATAATAATAATAAATGCAATGACAACAGCAACAATAATCTCTATATATAATGCACCACATATATATTTAGGATTTTTTTTGTGTAACAATTGTGGGGCAGTGTGCAAAATAAGTAGACGCCTACTGATATCGCTATCGGAGAGGACTAGTATATATAATACGCCACATATATCTTCAAAAAGGTTTTGTTAATTTTTAGAAATTCATTTTAAACTTTAAAAATTATAATTAAAAAAAATATGGGGGAACAATTTTTGTAATAATTCATTAGCCATCGAATTTATTTTTTAATTCACACTACATCCTTCATTCATATTATTGATGATAGCAGTTAAAAGCTTATACAATTAAATAATTAGTTTTAATGCCGTTTTTATGTTTCGATTCAGAGCATATCTTGTGTAATTTGGTAATAGCTTGAGAAAAACAAAAAAACAAAAAATAATTAAAAAATCTGATGATACGTTGCTCTTAGTAGGACGAGAATTAAGCAGACTCTGAAATTATAGATTGAATCTACGAACTGTCAAAGATTACTCAGACTTTCCAAAGTATACACAAAAAATATTGTGCTTTGGGAACTTTTGCATTAAACAAAATTTCGGTTGTAAATATGTAACATTTATGAGGATAATATACGAATATTTTTCCTTAGGTGTTTATAAATTGTACTCTGTTTAATTATTAACTTTAACAACGAACTGTTTTAAATTACAAAATTGGACTTGGATTAAACGAATATTACTTAAAACGTAATACATATTACTTATAATACATTCATTCTTGCCGTTAATTTTGACGGCACGGGTACACTACGGACTGCCAAGAATTACTCAGACCTTCCAAAGTTTACACAGAACTATTGTGCTTTGGGAACTTTTGCAGTAAACATAGTTTGGGTTGTAAATATGTAACATTTATGAGGATAATATACGAATATTTTTCCTTAGGTGTTTATAAATTGTACTCTGTACAATTTATAATAACAACAATCATAATAAATAGCACCAACAACAAGAATAATAGTAATAAATAATAATAATAATAATAACAGCCACAATAATAATAAATAACAACAATAACAATAATAGTAATAAATAGTAAAATAATAACAATAAACAAATAATGATAATAATAACAATAATAATAATGATAATAATAACAATAGCAACAACAACAATAATAATAATAACAACAATAATAATAAATATGTAGCGATATCAATAGTGTGTTTACTGTAATATGGATCCATATATGGATCCATATATATATATATATATATATATATATATATATATATATATATATATATATATATATATATATATATATATATATATAAATATATATATATATATTGTTATTGTTAATACTTATACAGGAATTGTTATTGCTTTTTCTTATAATAATAACAATAACAACAATAATAATAATAATTATGAGAATAATAATAATAATAATAATAATAATAATAATAATAATAATAATAATAATAATGAGAATTTTGTTAGAATAGTGCAGTCGGGATTCTAGTGTTAGAAGAAACTGATGAGAAGGACTGAGATGAAGAAAAGCCAAAAGCGGAAGGGGGCGGAGGAGGAGAATAATTATGACAATAAAAGAACGAGATTGTGAAAAAAGAAAAAAAGAAAGAAAGCACGGGAACGTGCACGTGTCGACGTTGTCAGACGGAGGAAATTGTGGGGTGGATGACTGTGATAATCACCTTTTATTCCCCCACTAATTCCGACCGCTTTTACCTTGTTTGCCCTTTGCTATTTCCGTCGACCGTGCGCACACTAGCAGAAAGGCACGTGTGCCCGACGACAACTTTCACTTTCGTTTTCGCCCCACGTTGTTGTAATTAGGAGCGAGTAAGCAAGTGTGCGCATGCTGACAAAAACACGAGGATGAAAGTATCGCAGTTATCCTGAGGTTTTCCTCAAACCATTTAGTTTGTTTTCGTCTTCCTTTTTAGAAAAAATATATCTCCATTAATTTTTAACGACAGATTACATACAATGTAAAAGAACAAAGAATATAGATTCTCCACACACACATACACATATATATATATATATATATATATATATATATATATATATATATATATATATATATATATATATATATATTTCGGCAGCAATTTTTCATTAATGCATGTTTCATTAAATAATATAGACAAGTTTTGTCTATATTATTTAACGAAACATGCATTAATATATATATATGAATGAAGACAACTTTTCTTTACCGACGCGTTTCGTTTTCTGATGGGCTTTAGAAAATGTAAGAATATATATATATATATATATATATATATATATATCCTTCTAGACCAGTTGGCATCCAAGGCTATAGAACCCAGTCTGTCCTGCTATTTACCCATAGCTGAAGGGAGAAGAAGAGGATTCATACCTTCTTCTTTCCCAAGCAGGTAAGTGAATGAAATAGATTCGACTGGAATTCGAACTCGGCTCCCCGATTCCTCAATTCATTACTGCACCGTGCCTCCTTTATCCTTTATTGTTATCTACAGGCAGTTTTGCTCTATCACAGCTCATCAGTGTTGATAGAGATTTCTTCATGCTTCCAGGATCGAAACCCGTCTGATTCGGCAACAGTCGGATATTTTTCCCCTAAGCCATCGGCGCACGGTTGACCGAAAGGCGAATTTTTACGTACTTATTCTGTGAATAAACACGACAACGGGAAAGAGCATTGAAATATTTGTAGTAATAGTCATTGTTTACAAATTCGCAATTATCTTTCAAGCGTGCACAATCGAATTTAAGTTTTTTCGGGTGTGTATGTATTGTCATCCACAGACAGACTGTATCACACCTCATCAGTGTGGCTAGACATCCGATTGCTTCAAGCCAGGATCGAAACCTGGTAACAGTCAGATATTTTCCCCCTAAGCCATCGACGCACGGTTGAAAGAAAGGCGAAATTTTACGTATTTATTTTGTGAATAAACACGCCAATAAACACGACAGTGCTCAATTCGGGGAAGGGGAAGAGCCTTAATCCTTACATTTGCCTTGATAAATGTGTTACAAAATAAAATCATATATATATATATATATATATATATATATATATATGTGATATCATACAATAGGAATTAAGATTACATTAGGTTAATGATCATTTTCACCTTGTAAATTGAAATAATGTTTACAAGGATTTTTCAAACCAGTCAATGGATGACAAATTATTGAAAAATAAATAGCCAGACAGATGAAGGAAAGAAAGAAAGAAAGAAAGAGAGAAAAAAAAAAGGAAAACGAGAAAAAGGGAGCAAATAAAAACTGAGTAGTAGTATAATTCTAGATATGAGGGGTGGTCAGAGGAGAAAGGAAGAGAAAAAGGGGCATAAAAAAAAGAGAGAAGAAATCCCCTGTTTATTTTATACAATGTAATCTTAATTTCTTTTGTATGAAAGATATTTCTCTGTTTAATTAACATATTGAGCTCTATGTGTGAATCAGTTTTTAATATTTAATATATATATATATATATATATATATATATATATATATATATATATATATGGATCCACTTTTGAAAGAATAAACCAGTTTGTCTGATGTTCGCAAAAGCGTGAAACCCGTGGTTACAAACTAATATCTATGCAACTGAATTCTATTATTCCCTATGTATAATACGCATTTTTTCTAAAATATAATAAGCAAGATTAGAGGTGCGTATTATGCGCAGCTACAAAAATCTTTAAAAAATTGCCGTAAATTAAGATAAGAATTATCATAAAACTAAATTAGAATAATATTATTCTATGTTTAAAACCATTTTTTAAATAAGAGTAGGAAACGTTGGTCTTAATGAAATTGGAGAGGTACAATTTATATGGTTTGATTACCAAACAAGGAGTGCGTATTATGCATGAGAAGAAGCATATGCGTATTATGGATGTGGGCGTATTATACATGGAGGTGTGTTACGGGGACCCCAGGGCAGTGGATAGAAGGTCTGCATATAAGATAGCAGGAGCATTCTTGTCAGGTCGACGTTTGAAAGTGTCCACCTGACAAGAAGCAATTGTTTGAGTTGTCAGTTGGCTTTCTCCAAATTCATGAGATTACAAATTTCTTGGTTCTATTTGCCCATCTGTTTAGCTCCCAAGAACAAATGTTTAATAGGAATAAAAGTCATTTCCTTTACTTTCTAGTCGAAAGTGATTAGGAAATAAAACTTACTAACCAAAGACAAATAGAAAGGTAAAAATTTTATTACATAGTCTTTTTGTCTTTTTGGGGTTTTGGGGTTTTTTTTTACTACTTTTCACCCAATACAAGGAGCAAAGTCCGCTCAATGTAGAGGGTCATCGGAGTCGAGTTGCATTAACGTAAGAAAGGGCAGGGTAACAGATAAGATAATTACAGACTTGTCGATGTCAAGATTTAATTAGTGAATAGAATTTCAGAGTTCAGGCAAAGAGGTTAGAAGTATAGAGTAAGCTTTAGAAAGAACCGGAAACCTAGTCCTAAACAAGGGGAAAACTCTACTCCTGTTCCAAAGACAGGGGAGGAGTGTGAACCGGACGATAGGCAAACCTATCTACACTTATTGTTATAGATTGTTATCTATGAAATGTCATGATAATTTGGGAGATATAAATAAAGCGGTTTCCCGTTTCCTTCTCCATAGTCTGGAATTCAGAATTGTCCTATGTTGGCTGACAACCAAGGCAGTAGAACCGAGTTGACATTCCTCTTTAACTCATACATAGTACTTATTATGTTTTATTATTTTCAAGTCATGGCCGTCCAGGTCGTAGGCAATCACGCCACATCCCAGATTCCTCTTCTTATCGGTTAATTGACATTACTTTTGGTTGAATATTAGTGGCGTGTATTTCCGTTGCCGTCTTCACGTTTTTGCATTTAGAGTGGAATTACTCCTAGGCTGGCTGCCAACTAATCCTAGTTTACCCTCTTATTTAGAAAAAGAAATGGGTTCATGCCTTCCCTAAGGGCATTAGTGTGAAATTGAACGCAACAGATAAGGCAGGTATTTAAATCTGATTCCAGTTTCCGTGTTGCTAAACTTTTATTCTAATCATACGGAATATAGAGAATACCTATTATTACTTGATCTTCAAACGAAGATATAGCAATGGCAATATTAAATCGTTTCCTTACAAGGAAATATTTGGCATACATTGACCGAGCAGCCAGTGCTACTCGAGTTACGCTTTTCTTTACTCTCTGGCTATCCGGCTTAGTGTAGTATCTGTTCTCCTCATTTCTAATGGTAATGGCAAATTATAACCGTTTCCTTATAAGGAAACATTCGTCATTCACTGACCGAGAAGCCAGTGCTGTCGTCACTGAAATTTATAAAATCTTTGTGTAAAGACAATTTTTCAGGAAAATAAGTTTCTCAAGCCCACTACTCTCATTGGGCTTTGTAATATTGAAGGAGGTTTCCTTCCTCACCTTTTGTTTGAAGTGGTGTGGAACTTCAGTCTCTTGATTATGTCATCGTTTAGATATCATACCCATTTTCGTTGTTGCTGCTGTTGGAAGTCCTCAAGTGATGTGATTTCTATTTATCTGGTACGGGTTTTGTGATTCTGTAGCGCCAGTCCACAACGTTCGAAGCAGAATAGTCCCCCGCCAACATCTACACGCTTCACCCACACAAAGCTGTGTTTAACCATCAATCTGAGAAAGTGGTTGTATACGGTTGAAAGCTTACATATTTCTGAACGAGTCTCGTGCCACGTATAGCATCCATAGGCAAGTCTCGATCGGACGAGAATATTTCAGAACAAGATTTTGAGGCACACCAAATTTAAATGACTACCAATGTAAAGGGACATATTAAAAATATTAAAACAACCGGAAAAATCACCGTGAGATGGTAAAATATCGGAAAAGAAAAACTTTGAGAAATAAAAGAGCTTAACCGGTTTTTATTCCGCCCACTGCAGTGATCTCTCGAGCACAGCGAATAAAATCAGAAACGCCTAAAGAGGATCTAATATACAGTATTTACATTAGTCGGACTATTGTCCTCATCTTTGTCGCCATATTTGTCACAACGTTTCGGCCGTTGTACGCTCCGGCCTTCTTCAGGTGGTTGGAATTTCGAACCGAAATCTTTATTTCGATCACTGGGGTAGACTGTTCTAGTTCCACGAGCCTCAAGGACACATGGTACAGTGGATAAAGGCGTTGGTTAGATCCAGTGACAGACCCAAAGAGTGTGAGTTCAATACCCGGTTCAGGCAGTGGAGAACTTTCAGAGGGAAAATTAGCAGGAGATAACTGATAACTGACATCCATCAAACATGGCTCGTGGAACTAGAACGGTCTACCCCAGTGATCGAAATAAAGGGTTCGGTTCGAAATTCAAACCACCTGAAGAAGGCCGGAGCGTACAACGGCCGAAACGTTGTGACAAATATGGCGACAAAGATGAGGACAATAGTCCGACTAATGTAAATACTGTACATAATACCTCATCTCAGAAATATAGACAGACTCTGAAGGATCTAATATATATTAAATATATAATTATCACGTGTTGGGATCTTTGGGGTTGGTCATGCTTAGTTTTCCAACGGTGGAACAAGCGGATAATGATTACAACAGGTTGAACCAACGGACATGTTACAGAAGGCGACACTCAAAATCAACGACAATCCATTGCAGTATGAAATATATATGTGTGTCTATGCGTACATGTTTTTTATGTACGTACCTCTGATGGTCGCTCCTTGTCGTGGTAGACGGTCTTGCGTAGTCTAATGACTCTGAGAACGATGCCGTCGGCAGTTCTAAAATCTTGGTAGGGTCACCTTTAGTGGCAAGGTCGAAGATGAGGACCTAGACTAAGCGCAACCAACCCCAAATACCCCAAAGATGAGACAAGCGTATGATGATTAAAGTGGTCTAGCCAGCGGATGAAGAGGGCTACGCATGACGGACATGCTGCAGAAGGTGTCACTGGAAATTATAACAGATTCAATGGCAGTTCGTTGCCGTTCCATTCCATATGTACCGCAGAAGAAGGTAATGAAACCAGGTATGTTTTTCACCTCCTGGCAAGCTGATGTCCACCGTAAGTAAATTCACGCTATCGGTACTTTTTTCTACTCTGATTTTCTTTCATCTCCAACCAACTCTTGCAAAGCCAAACAACGATAGGAAATTGATGACGGGAGAAGGTTTTGGTGAAACTGGAAGCTTCTAGTCCTGAACCTGCACTTTGGCGGTGAATTTAGTCATCAACACCATCATCAGAAAGGAAGCGATCAGCAACGGAAAAAGTAAATTCTTGAATATGCGATAAAGCGTCGACGACGATAATTATCAATGTTTGCTTGCATTCAGGTCTACAAGTCATCCCTTCTGCTTGCTTGGGGCACCTGGAAGGACTTAATATATATAGTCTCTAAGATTAGAATGAACCTTCCCAGTAAGAGAGTATGTTGTGTTCATAGGACCAGTGACATTGATGGTTATTTAACAAATGCTCAACTATCGCCAACCCAGTTGCATTGATAAACCTATGTAGATTCGAATTTGTCTTGCACATTGAGAAGTCTACCATACGCCTGTGCGCAGAACATTGTTGCCACATCTTGTCTAGTTCTTATTCTATGTATCTAAAGATTCGTAACAAAATCTAAAGAAGAATCTGAAATGTTATCTGTCCTGACCTGGCATCTCGGCTTCAATCACTTTCTCAACATTGTAATGTAGCTTCCCTCTGACTTTTGTTTATATATTTCCATGGCAAATATTCTGATTAGCTGTCTTCATTGGATGCTCGACTTCACAAATTTAAGCGCGGTGCTAAATTAGAGACCAGGTCTCATTCTTTTATTGTTGGAATTGATAGCTGTAACTATAACGCCCTTCCCATTGCTGATAGATTCTTCTCTCGCAATCGTCTGTGGATCTCTCTTCCGACCCTCTTCCTTTCCTCCCAACTACAAGATTCAAAAATATAAATGCAACGTCAATCGTCATCTTCTGTCTTTTTTTAATTTTTTCTTTTATTGTCCTTTCTTCTTAGTTTTCTCAGTTTCCTTCATCCCCAATACTGATTTTAGACTAAAAGAATGTTCACCAGTGTGTTTATAAAATTCGTAACTAACACAACCGACTGTACGTTATCACTGCCAGTCTGTTGGTCTCACTCTCTCACTCTGTCTCTCTCATACTTATATACATATATAATTACCTGTACGCACCACACGAGAATTTAACACTTACATGTCACATTAAAGGCAAGCCGAACTCAAAAGAAGCAAACGTAAGTAAAGACAAGCATATATAGAGAGGGAAGCGAATCTAGAAAATAACCGGCTTCCTGTCACCATGACGATGTTGTGGGCGATGTAGAAATAATATTTATTAATTCATCGACTCGCTCGTCTTGTTTTAGGTGAGCCAGTTTCTTTTCCCCTCCTTTCATTACGTTTTGTTTTTTTTATGTTTATTTTTTGAGTCTGTTTGCAAATGGCCATTATTCACTGACGGAAGTCACGTGACCGGACAGAAAGCGGACGACAATGGCAGACATTTTTAAAAATTGTGCGTGCCTAATAAGAATTTCGAACACTCGCTAATAAAGCATCGAGCGGGCCTAGCCGAAGAGGTTTTGTACAAATAATGATAGGTTAAAAGCATCGAGCAAAGAGATTTTATAGCGCTCTATTACTAATCTCCGATACATCAAACAGTTGAGAGGCCAGTTTCTTTTTTAACGGGTCTCTCAAAGTACTTCACGCTCTAAAGCGTCATCCATATTTGAAAAAGGGTGTCGTTACTTGTTAGCACTAGTCATTTAGAGACTTCCTAATCAGAACTGAATAGAAAACAAACAAAAAGATAATTGAGTAAAGAATTTTCTCGAATGTAGAACGTCAAGGAATAAACATTAAAGTAGCTGTTTACGACGAGCGGTTGTTGAAAAAATCTAAAACCAAATGACCATACATCAAATATTTATCGAAGGGTTTTTTGTTCGAACTAAAAACTTTTTAACACTCTTCGTAGAGGCGATTTTCACAGAGTAAATAAAACTACTGTATTTATAATTGATATTACAGTTTGGCTTGCTGCTTCGACGTTTGCTACTGACTGTCGCTGGCCCTTGTTCTGACGGTAAGGCGTTTACTGCTAATCCGCTTTAGAGTAAAGGGAACGTGTAATATTACAGCCGAGGTCAGACGAGAGTAAAAAAAAGGCGAACAAAACTTTACTATAGCATCAAAATGGTAACAATTAGATAAAAGAGAAAAGGCGTTTCTTTGAAGAATTTAAAAGAGTTCATCTACTGAAAATTTGAGAAAACGAATGAACCTTGTATATAGTGATGTGTGAGTGTGTGCATATATATATATATATATATATATATATATATATATATATATATATATATATATATATATAGGTAACTACACTCGTCTCGAAAAACCTTCGAATTCATGATTTGGCAATAATCAAATCAATCTCGAAGGAAAAAAAGGTTTTAAAAAAAGAAAGAGCCAGGAACATGAAAGTCTGTCGAAAATAATCGCACAGATACAGGTTCAAAGCCAAAAGAAAAAAAAACCGACACGAGTAAACAACTAACTAAAAAGTGCTCGGTACAAACGTAGAGAAGGTTAAGTGCATATATATATATATATATATATATATATATATATTCAGGTTAAGTTCTATATTGTTAGTACTAACAATTCTTTCAAGATTAGATAATATCAACATATATTGTCTTTTACTAATAATACTTACAAAAATAATCCATCACTTTCCAAATATTTTTGGAGTTTGAAAGACGATAATAAAACTCCTAAGGTGAAACGGAAAAGTTTTAAAATGGCAAGGACATATAGATCCTTATATGAACCCTGTCTCCTCTGTTTACATGAAAAAATGCATATCAGGTTCTTTGAAAAGAATGCTTTATTAAATCAAAGATCCGAGTTAATGGTAAATTGTAAACACAGTCTACCTTTTTACCTTACAATTCAGTTAGATTTGGAATTTGATAATGCTCTTTCTTAGATTTTAGTTGAACTGTGTTGCATCATATATTCCTTATCTTTTTCTTGGTTGATTAATTTAGATTTAATATAATTTTGTATTAATCTACTGGTAGTGTTAGTAACATCTTGGACTGATGTATTGGTATTTTGACATTTTGTATTGATTGGTTATTGTTATTAACACCTTATGTAAAGAATCATTAGTCAACAGTTGCATATTAATTTATCAAATAAGTCTATACGTTTAAATTATTTACTGGTTCCTTAAAGAAGCTATTTATTTATCAACTATAAAAATGTCTTTTTTTATGTAGGAATCTCACAAAGCATATGAATTGTCTAGTCTTTTGTGAGATTACGGCTTAATTTTTCTTAGGAAATGACATCGTCTAATGCACAATATTTATCCATTCACATCCGCTCCTGTTTCACGTCTGTTGCTGTCATTGATTTTAAACTTACGGGTCATGACACATTTATGGAAAATAATTTCTTAATTTTTACTTACCTTAGTTTAAATTTAATGTAGGTCATATTTGATTGGTTGATGTAAGTAAAGCCCACAAAGCTTACCCCACCCCGATTAACTTATTTTTCTTTTTTCGTAAAAAGAGTCTGTATTTTGCTTTTAAATCTGATTAAATATTTCACTCGCCAGTAATTTACAATCACCTGATGAGATGCGTTGTATAAGCATTGAAACACGACTGCAATTGTTTAGCGATTTTGACATGTTTTCGATGTCATATCCTAAAATAAGGTATATATATATATATACCTATGGTTCCTCCATATGTGAGCACCTGTTAAATAGCAGAGGGTGTGCAGCTAACTTTAGTGTTGACCGGTTTACCGTGTTGTTTCAGTCACACTCTTTATTTCACCTCAAGGTGCTGGAGGCATTTTACATCGGGTCCCGCAAGCCTTCCCTGTGTAAACAGCGTGAGTGTTTGTTGGGACTGGCTGTCATTTGTCTCTAGCTCCTTGTGTTCATAAATTTTTTTTTCTCCTCCACGTTTCCTTTTCATTGTACATTTTCTGTGTTTTTTTAATTTAAATTAAATCTCTCGTTGGAAGTCTGAAGAGCGGGAGCGAAACCGGTTGCTTCGCTCGTTTTTAATATGTCTGGTAATATCAAGCTTCATACTTTTATTTCTGAGATAAAATTTTGTACCTTCAAAAATATCTTTATATATATATATATATATATATATATTTATATATATATATATATATGTGTGTGTGTGTGTGTGTGTGTGTGTGTGTGTGTTAGTGTGTAAAATATATTTGTAAAAACACAATATGAATAAATACAAAAGGTAAACTTCTCTGTCAACGCGTTTAGTCGTCTGACGGACTTTAGCAAGGCAAATGTAAGGATTTCTTTTTTTCCAAGAAGTATTTATAAACAAAAGTACAAATGTTAGTTTTTCAATTTAAAAAAGATTTACAAACGCTCATAAATATAGCACCGGACTAACTGAAAAGTCAAGGTAAGTTATGGAGGATGCTAAATGACGTCATTAAATTTAGCATGATCAAAAGTGAGTAAATTATGATGTTCTTAATTTTTTATAATGTAATTAATATTTAAATTAAATTAGTTTGAGATTAATTTATGCATTATTACTTTTTAAAAGTTATGTTTTAAATATTGTTGCAAAATAAAGTCCCTCGTTTCCCTTGATAGATTCCACCAGAGTACAAAACGCGTCAGTTAATATAAGTTTTCCTTTTGACTATATATATATATATATATATATATATATATATATATATATATATATATATATATATATATATATATATATATGAAATTGGGAATTTGAAAATGTATTTTTATTTATTTTTGTTTATTTTCGAAGTCCCAACAGACTACAAGGTTTGAGTAAAGACTTTATAATGCCATATCACTTCCGGGTGGGAGGCAATTATGCCTCTCCACATATTTTCCAGTATTTTCATTATATGCGATGACTGACACCTCGTTGTCTGCTGGTTTGGCTGATTTTATTTAGTGGCATATCAACACCTCTATGGAAAATTTATAGCCGAACTCTAAATAATTTGAACACAATTTTATGGCTTCAAATAAATATATTTTGAACACAAGTGTATGCCTTCAGCTACAGATAAAATTGATTGCTGGTCATGCATTGTCGGTCTGCTTTTATATAAAAATACATTGCTGGTATTTTTACTATTAAAATGTATTTTTATACTTTCATGGTGGTTTTGTTTGGGGGACTCTCTATTTGCCCTTAGCTGGGACCCTAACAGGTACTACCACTCTGGGTCAGCAATTAAGATGTGGTTCCACGCTCCTCGAAACCTCCAATCTCCCGATCAGAAGCCTTGCTGCCGGTTGTAAAGGATGTTCCAATAACGATTTTAAATGTGAATTATGTTTAAGCGTCTAATGATTTTTTCCTCTTTCTATAAGATTTAACAACTTAAGTCTTTGGCAATTTTAACCCGGGGAAGATTAACAATCAAACAACATTTTGAAGTTTCAAGAAGGCAATTGGAAAAATTGTTCGGAAACAATTCAAACAAACCGTGTCGGTGGTAGACGTGAAAACACCATTGCGTTCACGTTTACGCCGTTCAGCTGAAAACATTACTGCACTGCACGAGGATGTGGCCGAAAATCTAGACACCTCTATTTGTCATCGCGAGCAGAAATTGAAGCTCACCAAAACAACGTTACGTCGTTTCAAATTGCACTGTCGGTTGGTCGACCAAAAATATCGGGAAGTGTACGAAATGCATTTCTCTTTGAACGTACATTTTCATAATAGTCTTCGATAACTTTAGCATGTTGTTTGATTGTTAGACTTTTCATGGCTAAAATTGCCAAAAACTTAAGTTGTTAAATCAAAAAAAAAAAAAAAAAGAAAAAGGAAAGAAAAAATCATTAGAGGCTTAAACTTAATTCACATTTAAAATCGGTCCAAGTTATTGGAACAACCTTTAGTTCATCGTCATACCCAGGACTTATCGAGTATGACCATTAGAAGATAGCAAATTAATGGCTCTTCGAGTCGGAAGGACTTTTAAAACTTCTGTCACAAAGTATTAATAAAGGGGTAATAAATACATTATCTGATATTTATCTTAATTTTGATCTGAAACTTTCACTGTATAATTTTAAATATATGTTCTCCGTTGAATGAAGTGCATTGACAGGGAAGGAAATTAATTTTTTTTTTCATTTAAAAAGATATATTTGCCAAATATGGCCAATATTTTACAGAGGAAAAAATCTATAATGAAACCATTTTAAACTGAAATTAATCTTTTGAAAGATTTTCCGTATCTAGCAGACACAGACTACTCGCCAGACCTCCTCCTCCTTTTGCTGAGGCAATTAAAAAATAATAATGTCCACTTGAATACACGTCTCAAAATTCTGTAATGATAATTAAAAGACAACCACTCCCACCAATTTTGGGCCGCGTCCGGTCCACCCTAGTTTCGTCCAACTAAAAATTAACACCTGTCTTTTAAATAAAAGAAGAGAAAAAGGAAAGGAAATTAGTCGTCTGCTGTGGTTTTCTGCTCGTCGCTTATGGTCAACCAAAACTCGGTTAAGAAGTGAAGTGATCAATGTAGTTGCTCTGGAGGTTATTCGTCTTATCTAATGAGCTTCATATGGTTTAATTCTGTCGGTGGGCGAGCAAAAAAACAAAAAAAAAGCCGACATCAAAATATTAGATAGCTGAAAGTTCTTTTTCTTCTATTTGTCGTATCCCTTCAGGACATTAGCGATTATGACTGTTCACAGTTACCTGCCCTTTGTAGACGAAGTTTATTAACTTTGTCTTTTCGTTACCCCCCCCCCAAAAGTGTTCTGTTACCCAGAATTATGCGTTGTCTTCCTTTATCCCTCTTGCATTCAATCTGTCCCGTGAGTATCAAATTTTCAAAGTCCGCTTCCCTCATTAGGCAAAATAAAAATTTGAACTGTCTCTTTCTGATGTTATTTATAGGTGTCCTTTTCTTTTCTATTTTCTCGAACATTTCGTCGTTTCTCGCATGTTCGGTCAATGGCATTCTTAGCATCCTGCTGTAGAGCTGCATTTACTGATATTACGTAACTGTTTGGAACTAGAGACAAAACAGAATGAAGAAATTAAAAATAAAACAAGAAAAAAGAGAAAGAAAAAGAGAAGAGAAAGGAGAGGGAGAGAGAAAGAAAAGGAAGAGAGAAAGACATGGAAATAACAAGTGTAAGAGAGGGGGGAACAGAAAAACAAAAAGAAGAGGAAATTATTAAAAAAAAGACAAAAAGAAAAAGAAAAAGAAAAATGGAAGAGAAAGGAGAGGGAGAGAGAAAGATAAGGAAGAGAGAAATACAGTGCAATAAAAAGTGTAAGAGAGGGGGAAATAGAAAGAGACAAAAAAGAAGAAGAAAATATTAAAAAAAGAGAAAAAGAAAGAAAAAGAGAAACGAAAGAAGAGGGAGAAAGAAAAAGAAGAGAGAAAGACAGAAATAAAAAGTGTAAGAGAGGGGGGAACAGAAAAAGACAAAAAAGAATGACGAAATGATAAAAAAAACAACCCTAGAAAAAGAGAAAGAAGAGAGAGAGAAAGAAAGAAAAAGAAGAGAGAAAGACAGGGAAATAACAAGTGTAAGGGAGGAGGAAACAGAAAAGACAAAAAAGAATGAAGAAATAAAAAAAAGAGAAAGAAGAGAGAGAGAAATACAGGGAAATAAAAGGAGTGTAAGAGAGGGGGAAACATTAAGAGTTTAAGAAAGTAGAAAATTGAATATATAAATTACTGGAGCACAAGAAAAGGAAAGAGGGCTTGGAAAATTTGACACTCACAGGACAGATTGAAGGCAAGATAGACAGATGGAAGCAACACATAACCTTCCTAGCGAGCTTTCCATTTTCTCTAGAACTTTGTCGTTGCTTACATATTCGGTCTATGGTATTCTCAGCATCCTTCTGTAGAATAACATTTCTGTTAATTCATATCTCTTCTTCATTCCTGAGGAGATTGTCCAGTATTCACTGCCTTATAGGATAACCGATATTACATAACAGTTCACTACGTTTTTCTTACTAACGAAATTCTCCCGTTTCTTAATACTCTGCTTATCTTTTGGAAGGCATCTTTCGCTATCCCAATGCGCCTTCGGATTTTAATGTCGCACTTTCCGTCCTCTGTTAAAACGCTTACCATATATTCAAATTGATAGACTTGTTTGTCTTTGGTATCTTCAATTTATAATTTGAACGTTGGACTGCTCCATGCCTTCTTTGGTCTTGCAATAGATGCTTAGTCCTTTCTTCTCGCTTTCCTTCAATACCTTCTGTAGGGGATTTTGTAGTTTTCTTTCTCTGCTGTCAACACTATGCTATCTGCATGTCTTATGTTGTTAAGATTGTGGCAGCCATTAATGAATTCTGGTTGGAATTGTAATTCGCTCAGAATCACCTCACTGTAAAGGTTGAATAAGTCCGGTGAGAAGACACACCCTTGTCTTACACCCCTTTCTATTTTTGTATATTTACTGAATTCATTTTCTATTTTCTATGCTTAACTTTTGGAAGGCAACTTTCGCTATCTCTATGCGCCTTCGGATTTCAATGTCGCACTTTCCGTCCTCTGTTAAAACCCTTCCCCAAATATTTAAATTGTTGTACCTGTTTGATTTTGGTACCTCCAATTTGTAACTTGCATCTTGTAATGTTCCTTTTACACATACATAATATCGTTTGAAAGCTTTTCCTTTAATGTTCTTATTTAAGTTGTCGCTTCTCCTAACCATATACACCCCCACGAAATTAATGTTTGTCCGTTGTGTTATAATTTCGGTCTTCATGCTTACTGTACAGTAGTAGATTGCCGCCAGACTAACGCCCGTGGAAATATCTGTAAATATATTTTAAAAAGTCTTGAATGCATGCGGACGTGATTAATAAAGAATGACGCTCAAATCAGGCTTAGTTTTCTTTTGATTGACTGTTTCCTTTTCTACGATAGATACACTTATACAAAAACATCATATTCAGTTAAAAATAAAAATAAACACCCTTGGTAAGAGCTAACAAACTAACCGAAAGCACTGGG
Source organism: Acanthosepion esculentum (assembly GCA_964036315.1). Classification (NCBI taxonomy): domain Eukaryota; kingdom Metazoa; phylum Mollusca; class Cephalopoda; order Sepiida; family Sepiidae; genus Acanthosepion; species Acanthosepion esculentum. The sequence continues at coordinate 3,775,630 of OZ038498.1, read as the reverse complement.
ATATATAGAACATTTAAACAGTGTTTACACACTTTATATCCAGAAAAGAAAACACTTGTGCAATTGCAAGAAAAACTGAATAAAAAGTTCAATCGCAGTCCTCTGTCAATCGTCTTTAATGGAACCTGTATAAAAGAGGTATTACTGCCCAAATGCACAATTATATATATGCATGTATGTATCGAAGCGCATATTCCTCGCCATTCTTTGCGGGAAGACAAATGTCAATCTCCTTGACGACAGCAGAATATCCAAGCAAATGCTCTGCGGCGGGTTGCTCTACGTCCCTCGACCCCAGTATAAACCAAGGAAACACTTCAAGGTCGTTTCTTGCAGCCTGCCATATAGAAAAGCCTGTGCGTGAAACTGCTGCTTGTAATCAATATAAGTGTTAGCGTACAATTCACGATCTTCCAAGAGCATCAAATGAGTTGGGCAAATGTTACGGGTGGAGCTAGGAAAGGGGAAATCATTGATCCAACAATCCATCAATTTACATGTGATGACTGAGTCCGATTATGTCTCTCCGGTGCAGGCCTCGTTATCCATAAGAAGAATTATATTTGACGAGCTTTCACAGATTAAAATCAGTACAATGCTGGAAATAACGTTTTGGGTGTGTCAGAAAACCTGTAGAAACCACTCCGTTACATGAAATCCCAGGAGCAAGCTGAACAGACTTTACAAAACAAGCCAGGCCCTGTACAAAACAACTTAGTTTACCGCATCAGTAGTAAGTTAATAAGTTACATACAGGCTTCAAGAGTAATTGTCGTTCTCATGAGAACCAAAAATATTGGTCGAACTTGTGAACGATGGTCATACTTGTTTGATCAGACGACAACCATCATAGATAGATATTAAAAGATTGGGAATATATATATATATATATATATATATATATATATATATATATATATATATGTGTGTGTGTGTGTGTGTGTGTGTGTGTGTGTGTGTGTGTGTGTGTGTGTGTGAAGAAATGTAGTTTTAAAGTGTGCTACATTTATGGGATAAAGTTCTCAATATCAGAGATAGAGTGATGTAAATAAATATAAATGTGAACATTTAAGTCAACACTCAGAGGCGACAGGCTGTTTCATGCTAGATGCAATCGTCATGCCGGACGATTGCATCTAGCCTGAAACAGACTGTCGCTTATGAGTGCATATATATATATATAGAGAGAGAGAGATAGAGAGAGAGAGACAGAGAGAGAGAGCGATAGATAGATATGAACAGATTGAGAATAGATAGATAGATAGATAGAATATGATATGACACGATAAAATACAATGTTACGGCATGCTATATTTATGGGTTAAAGTGCTCAATATCGGACAATGAAGTCAACACTCAGAGGCGACAGTCTGTTTCATGCTTAAACGCAATCGCTCGGTGTTGACTTCAATATTAATTTATATACATATATGTGTGTATATGTATTTATGTATCTATGTATGTATGAGGTGTGCTGAAGATTTATCAGCGTAAAGCATTTTAAAAAATCTCAAAAAACATCCAGCCATTTTTTTAAAACCTTGGTTCTATAAATGTTCAGCACCCCTTGTATGCATATTCAAGATTGTAAAGGGTTCATATGTATTTATAGGAGTGCACTTTTCTATCTGTCGGCGTATATATACATATACATATACATATATATATATATATATATATATATATATATATATATATATATATATATATATATATATATATATATATATATTCCATTTTTATTGTATTGATAACCATTACGTCATACGCACACTGTCTACAATATATATATATATATATATATATATATATATATATATATATATATTTATATATATGTACACATATATATATATATATACATATATATATATATATATATATATATATACGATAAAATTGTAATCGTCGAGCTGAGTTCAAATTCTAGCTTGCTTTATTTCGTTTACCTTCGAATTCACTATCCCTACTCCCTCATTCCATGGGTTAAATAGTATAGTAACTGGGCTCTCCAGTCTTGGTTGACAGCTAGACTAGCAGAAAGAATACTCTGGATTCAAAACCATATAGAATACAACGGGAAACATAGCCACTATCTTTCCGAAGAAGTCATGATAATACACCGAAAAAGAAGCTATGGTCGCTTATGTCCTGCAAAGAACATAGTATTAAAAACTCGAATAGACACTCTCAAGTAATCGCTTATAAGAAAACCCCTGAAGTATATTCACATGTACAAACATATGTAGATATTTTAAAAATGAACTCGCAAACATCATTTGGTGAGTGTGGTTAACCAAATCGGGAAGAGGGAAGAATAGAAACGGAAGTAATTTTTTAAGATGCAGACGATGGGAAAAACCAGAGCGAGCTGAAAAATGAAAAAAGAAAAAGGATATAAAACAAACAAAAAATAAATAAATGAAAAGAAACGAATGTAGGAAGCGAAAGAGAAAAAGAACAATGGCTTCAATTATAGAACAAAAGACGAAGAAATGGAGACGAAGGTGTAAACCAACGGAAAAAAGCCCTAGAAATGACGGAAAAATAAAAATCCCTTTTCTAGGAAAAGAGTTGTAGAGGAAACAAAAGGAGGAAATGAATTTTGCCTCCTTTTATTAAATGTATTTTGGTTTTGTCGGGACAGCGCTTGAAACTTTGTTTTAGTAAAGTACGATTTAGTTCTCTGCTAATTTGTGAATGTACAATGAATGAAAACAATGGAAAAATATTGACGATGACAAATTCGCTAACAATGGCGGGCAGAACTAAAGAAAACGACATTAAATAGTCAGCGACATTAATTTAAAAGACGGAAACAGAAAGGATGTGATTAATTCTTCAGTTATATACATATATGTATAACTGAATATGTTTGTGTGTATGCCTGTGTGCGTGTGTGTTCTGAAAAAGTTTTTTTTCATCATTAATTATATTTTTGTTAGTACTCTGGAGTTTTTGTAATCATTAAATTATTGGATTCTGCTTATTTTATTTAAAATTTTTATATAAATATTTCCCTTAGGCTATTCCTATATTTCTATCTATAGCTGTTCATAAAAATCTATCTATCTATCTATCTATCTATCTATCTATCTATCTATCTATCTATCTATCTATCTATCAGCCTATTCATATCTATCTATCTATCTATCTATCTATTTCAGTCTGTTTCTTTTATCTATCTATCTATCTATCTATCTATCTATCTATCTATCTATCTATCTATCTATCTATCTCGCCCTTATTCTTATCTATCTATCTGTTTTTCTATCTATCCTAACCTTTTCGCTATCTATCTATCTATTTATCTTGTTGATGTACTAATTATATCAAATTATTATTGTCACAGTGCATCAAGACATTTATAATGAAATCTCTTTATTTCCATGTATCTACATATTCGTTTTATTCTGACATCCTATGTGATAAAATGTTTATATTTTGAAGTACCAGGTTCTATCACAAAAGCCTATAATACGTGAAAGAATGAAATGAATATTTTAACACCAGCTATGGGTTGAACAACATGGCTTGTATCTGAAAAAAAATGTTTTTCCCAAAATATTGTTAATGAAATATTCACTCGAAAAAAAAATTGCTCTAACAATCCAAAATAACCCACAAAGGGTTGATAAGCCGTAAAAAAAGCAAATCAATAGATGAATAAATTCTCAGGACTGCAAATGTCGTATTACAGCTGATTGTTTCAGGTCGATTTTTTCTGGATGTTCTTGAGATTTTTCTCTTGAATCTTCTATCAAACGTTCATCCGATTCATCTGTGTTCAAGCTCTGAAGTCTTACAAAGCAAATAGAGACAGAGAACATCACTGGAAAATATGAAAACATAAGGAATCAGCACATATGCTCGGCGACAAAAATCTCCTGAGCCGACCAAGCATAGAAATGAATACACTATGGGAACCAGTAATAAGGAATGCTAGAGAAAAGCAATAAATAACAAACAAAAAAAATTGCAATATAAGCGCCGGTAAAAAACGTGATAATAGGAAGAAAAAATTGCAATATGAGCACTGGCAAAAATGGTTGCTGGGGCATTAGGTTTATAAGTCCCAGAAATTCATACACAGATGTCCTCAAGGACACATGGACCAGGGGATAAAGACATTGGTTAGATCCGGTGACTTGACCGAAAGAGTTGTGAGTGTTTTGTGAAAAAATAAAAAATAAAAAAAAATAAAAAACTTGAGAGTTGAGTTAAATAACTGAGACTGAAGAGGCATGGCACGTGGAACTAGAAAAAATTACCCCGGTGGACGAAACAAAAGGTTCGTTTCGAAATTCCAATCACCTGAAGAAGTTGTGACTGACGTAATGAATATGGCAATGAAGATGTGGATATCAGTCCGAATAATGTAAATAATACAATCTCAGAGACAGAGAAAACTTGTACGCATTGCATCATGAGCTTGAAAGATTCTTGCTTAGTTTCCGCTTGCCAAATGTGGAGCCTGCGATCTCTTTTTATATTCAGCCGTCATATTCATTACACGCTTTGTTGTCACTTTTCATTCATATAAACGCAGAAATAAAAACGAAGTGAGTAAAATGGACAAACACTGCCAAGATATTCCCCATCATTTTCGGACAAAAGAAAAATCTGGAAACGTTTGCATCAACGGAGTGCTGAAAGGATCTCAGCCCAATTCACCTTCAGCCTTTTGCCAAAACTGTACATAAAAAGCACAATAAATATACACATATTTAAGTGAGACATTCAGTTTATCGCAGTTACAATAAGTTTGTCTTTGTAATTTATTACTGAAGAAGGTCGAAAGAGCATGGATTAAAAAAAGTACTACGACGCCTTCCTTGATGGATTTCATCTTAACATAAAAAAACTCATTAGACAACAGGAAAGGATCAATATTAAAATAAGTAAACTCAAGATGTCTATATTATTCAACAAAACACGTTTAAATGAAAATATGCTGCCAAAACATATATTAAATGTACATATATATCCTACTGGGATATATATATATATATATGTGTGTGTGTGTGTGTGTGTGTGTGTGTGTGTGTGTGAGTAGAAACTGAGGCTAACAATGGCCGGCGGCAGTTTTTGTTCTGTGTTAATTTTTATATTTGCATACGCTCTATGCCTAATAATGAACACTTTTATTCATCAATATAGCATAGCTAAAAACTATAGTTTTATTATATATATATATATATATATATATATATATATATATATATATATATATATATATATATATATATGTGTGTGTGTGTGTGTGTATATGAGGAGAAATATGAAAAAACAAAATCCGAATATGCAAGTTTACTGTTTTAATGTTTCAATGTCGACGTCAGACGTTTCGGTCTAGTAGACCTTCTTCAGGACATAGTTATTAAAACATAATTAAACGATATTAAAGTCAACATAAATTTAATTATGTTTTAATAACTATGTCCTGAAGAAGGTCTACTAGACCGAAACGTCTGACGTCGACATTGAAAACATTAAAACAGTAAACTTGCATATTCGGATTTTGTTTTTTCATATTTTTCCTCATACTGTCGGATCTATATCCCCATATTTGCTTACACACACACACACACACACACATATATATATATATATATATATATATATATATATATATATATATATATATATTTGTGTATTTAGGCAGCAATCCTTCTTTCAAGCACATTTCATTAAAAACGACTGACAAGGTGCTTTTATTTAGTTTTTTATATAATTTCTCGTGCGATCTAATAAAGTTTTTCTTTTCAGAGGATAAGTTATATAAAAATTGTCCGAATGTTCTTTTCCGAGCGCTTTCGGCTATACTTTTAGCCATTATCAAGGATTGTATTTCAACTGTTAGAATTAGAAATAGTTTGTGTGTGTTTTATAAAGTGATTCATTTTTTTGTTTCAAAACACGGTCAAGATATTATGTCATAGATAGATAGATAGATAGATATAATCCAGGTAGAACTCAATGTCCAGGACAGAGTAAGGATATAATATAAAAGGCTCAAACACTAATATTCCATGGTTATAATTTATTACATTGGAATCGTAATCACGATCCAATTTAGCAGACCTTATATATAACTTTAAAAATTAGGAGATTAGTTGAAGACGTGACCTCACAGCTTCATCAGGCGATTTCTATCAACTGACCACGCATCAAAGAAAACTACATTATTATTTTTCAAAGATAAATAAACAAACGCACGACGATCAGACGCATAACGTTGAGTGTATTAGAAAGAAGGGTGACATGAAGAAGGAAGAAGGCGGAAAAGGGGTAAAGAAAAAAGAAGAGGAAAGCAAGTGTATCGTAAATGTAGGCAGAAAAGAAGAAGAAAGGAAAAGCAAATGTAAGGAAGGGTGGCGAGGGAAAGCAAACGTATTGTAAGTATAACAGTAGGGTTTTAAATAACATTTTTTATCCGGCCTCATATTCGCTTAATAAAAATTATTATATATAAAGGCAAGAACTTAAGATTTCTGGTGTAAAAGGTTTTTGTATCTGAAAAAGTCGTAATCGCTACTTACCTAGGTTTCACCTAGGTAAGTTGTTCCAGGGTCTTTAGGATTTATTCATTTATCCCTGGTCTACTTACCGTATTGAGCACTCCACGTTTTAGCTGTATTACTTGTTAGGTTTTTTTTTCTTTGGACTCAAAACTTAAGGCACTGGACGATTTGTTTCGACCTGTTTGGATGTTTCTAGTTCTTTCTTTTGTTTCCCAATTTTTTTCCTCGGGTACCAATTGGTTTTGATAGACTTACAAGTTGTGCTATCCGAGGTTTTTTTCAACCTAGTATTACTAGTAGTTTTACATATATATATATATATATATATATATATATATATATATATATATATATATATATATAGGGTATTAAAAAAGTATATATATATATATATATATATATATATACACTTCACTGTAACACTCGATAACGCGCTTAATTTACATTTATTTTAGATTTAACGCATTAGAATTAAACACAACCCGTTTTGCCAGTGGTACTTGTCAATATTTTTAGATGATGGAGACTTTACATCCAAGATTATTTGAAATAACAAAGCTACATAATTAAATGGCACAATTAATCGCCACTATTGCAATTACTGTAGACCTTGGAATCCGCATATTATGGAGGAATATTAAAATATTAAGTTAATTTTGCAGCTGCTATACAGCGGGGTGCGTCTTATAAAAAGGGATTAACTGGACGATTCTTTATTCTGACAGCACTCTGACTCGTCGCATTTATTTGAAATTGTTGCAGCAGACTTTCATGCTACGTCTTCAAGGGAACTTTGATGTTGAGGAGTTTTATTTACAGCAAAATGGGGCACCTTCACATTACCATCATGTTATATTCTGTGCTAAGGCAATAAACACATAACACCAGGTGGAGACTAGAAGAAATGTCTATTGTACACAAAAAGTACAATATGAAATATGGTACAGTTATACACACAGGTCAATCTAGTGGTGAGTGCCACTAACTGGAAGGTCGGACGTGCTTGCGTTGTCTCTCTCTCTCACTCGCACCCCCTTCAGTCTCTCGTAGACGGTTGACTTTATAGGTACTTGCAACCTATAGTGTAATCATTCATGGGGGTGACTGGTTATTCCATTAGATTACATTATGATATTAAGGCACTAGCTTGATGCGATTTTGTCAAACGAAGATCTTCAGTAGAAATATCTACAGAGGTACTTCAAGGATAATCTTACTTTATTGTATAAATCCAGCAAAAGTCGACGAATTGGCGACAACTCTTAAATGAGGATGTGCACAACCACCGAAAGAAAATCTGTTCATATCTATCTATCTATATATCTGCTCATATCTATGTATGTGTTCATATCTATCTATCTATCTATCTATCTATCTATCTATCTATCTATCTATCTATCTGTTAATTTCTATGTATATGTTCATATCTATCTATCTGTCGATCTATCTATCTGTTCATATCTATCTATCTGTTCATATCTATGTATATGTTCATATCTATCTATCTATCTATCTATCTATCTATCTATCTATCTATCTATCTGTTCATATCTATGTATACGTTCATATCTATCTATCTATCTGTTCATATCTATCTATCTATATATCTGTTCATATCTATGTATATGTTCATATCTATCTATCTAGCTATATATCTATCTAGCTATCTATCTATCTATCTATCTGTCTGTCTGTCTATGTATATGTTCATACCTATCTATCTCTTCATATCTATGTATATGTTTATATCTATCTATCTATCTATCTATCTATCTATCTATCTGTCTGTCTGTCTGTCTATCTATCTATCTATCTATCTATCTATCTATATGTTCATATCTATGTATATGTTCATATCTATCTATCTATCTATCTATCTATCTATCTATCTATCTATCTATCTATATGTTCATATCTATCTATCTATCTATCTATCTATCTTGTTCATCTACTAATTATATTAAATTTTCTCATCACAGACCAGTGATTTCAGCAGTGGTTTAACAGAATCTGCTGGATTTCATTTTTTCTGCTCTGATCATTTGTTTGCAAATTCACAGATTAAAAAAATGAAATCCTTCAGAGATTCTATCAAATTTTGAAAATCTCATGTATTTTGATAAACACTGATTTTTGCCAAAGAGTTCTTACGGTTGTGAAAAGTGAACATGTGGCTATGATGAAGCACTGCTAGAAATCAGTACTTTTTCACAATAATAATATATGGTATAAGTGTACAAAAATTTGTAAATTTGATGTTCCCCAAAGATCATTCGACAGTGCAGGGGTATCAGAGCTAATGGGCCTCTATTTGTTAGTAGAACTTAATAAAATTATACACGTTATCGATTACGACCAATATAGAGAGGACGGTTCAATAGTGGTGTTTGATAAACGAAAGGAGAATGATAGAATAAGGAAAACATTATTTAATGTTTTTAACGAGCTTACTTTCGATATCGAGTTTGAAAGGAACTTAAAATTTGTTCAGTACCTCAATATTGAATTAAATCTTATAAATAAAATTGTCTCCCCTTATACTAAACCTAACAGTAGGCAAACCCTATGTAAACAGTATGCTGAACCACCCTAAGGCAGTAACCATCCTTATACCTAAGAAAATTCAGTGTAGATTATCTAGAAATTCCTGACATGGCAATATTTGAAAAAAGGGGCTATGAAAAGGCTTTATATAAAAAAAGGACATAAAGCCAAATTGGTATTTAAATTAATCGTAACATCTTAAAGGGGTGACCAAAAAAAAAAAGAAAAAATATTATTTGGTTTAGCGCGCCTTTAATCTGGAGGTGAAAACGAAGATTGGAAGAATCTTAGCATTGTTAAGTAAGCATTTCCCCCCAAAATTCCGTATCACACAAAGTTTTCAATGAAAGCACTGTAAAAATCAGATAAATAATATTTAAAATAAATAATATTCACAATTGTTATATATGAGAAACGTGGGAAAATAATCAAAGGGAAAAATGATAAAAAAATTGGATATGTGGAGAGCGACTGCGCAAGTAACTGACAAAACATGCCATTGCCTGAATGCAGTAAATTGTCCGCTGAACGGTAACTGCCTAGTGGAAGGTCTTGTTTACAGAGCTGATGTGGAGTCTATAAAGAGCCAAGAAAAAGTGTATATTGGTGCCAGTGAAGGAACGTTCAAAAAGAGATATTATAATCAAAAACTTCTTTAAGCATGGTATAAAACATCACAAAACTTGCTAATTATTTATGGGAAGTGAAGAAAAATAATTTTAATAATAAAAAGTTTTTTCTCACCATTTTGGGGTAGTTTTGTACAAAAAAGAATGAAGGCCATTTACTTGCAATAAAATATGTCCAGAATGATGCCCTGTACTGCAGTATTTGACTACGGTAGGCCTAGTGTTATTGTTCAGAAGCTGGAATCGCTATATGAAAATCAGGTTTTTCGCAAGAAAAAATGCAGAGGTCGGATATACATGAATTCGGCTTACACGCGGATATACAGTGATGTGCAAAAGTAAGTGAACTCCAAATATAATGTTAAAAAAATCTCTTTTTTTACAGATTTTTTTCAACAAATCTTAATTAAACAATATAGTCAATGAGAAAAACTTTTATTAAATCAATTACAACTACTTTCAAAGACTTTTATGAATCTGGAATAGAAATATTAATTAAAAATTAAGATGTGTAAAAATAAGTGAACCCTTACATTTACACTCTGTATTTTTGTTTTACATGGTTGCCAGTGTAAACAATTACTTGTGCACATGTTAAAATCAAAAGGACACGTGTTCATTCTTTTGGTAATCTGTGTATACTGCAGACAAACAATATAACTCATTGTATGCAAAGGTGTGCCTTCAGAGATTAAATTTAATATATATGCGAAGATCAAAAGAACTTCCTGAAGCTTTAAAAAATCGTATAGTTGAAAACTGAAATGATGGAAAAGGCTACAAAAAGCTATTGAAATGATTTAGAATGCACTTCTCCATCGTGAAACAAATTTATAAAGGGAAGGCCTTTGATATGACGGAATCATGAAGTTGTCCGCGAAAAGTAAAAGAGCAAGTAGACATCTAATTCGGCAAGCCCAGTCAAATCCTGCTGTGACCTTTGTGGTTCTTCAATGCTTACTAGCCATTGTCGGACTCAATGAACTTACATCTACAGTGCGACAAAATCTAGACAATTCCGATCTTCATGGCAGAACGGCTTACGAAAGGCTTCCGAAATAGTACAAAGCATGATCGCTTCAATTATTCCAAAGCTCATATTAATAATCCAGAAATATTCTAGCAAAAGTTTTTATGGTCGGATGAGACCAAACTAGAGCTTTTCGGGAGGAACAATTGGCGGTATATCTGGCGAGCTCCTAATACGGTTTTTGAAGAGAGAATGGCGGTGACAGCATAATGGTTTGGGGTGCTTTGCTAAAGCTGAAACAGGCGAAATAATATGCATTGTTGGCAAAATGGACTCGGCAAAATACCAAGCAATTTTGAACGAAAATGTCTTTTGTCTTTAGTTCCAAAGTTGGGTTTCGACAGGGGCTGAAACTTCCAATGGGACAATTATCTGAAGCATCAAAGGAAATATGCACAAAAGGATGGGTTCGTAAAAAGAAATATCAAGTCATGGAACGGCATAGATCTAAACCCAATTGAAAATCTGTGATTCAAGTAAAAAAAAAAGGCAGTGGATGCAAGAAACCCGGGTAATATCGAGTAATTGCGGGAGTTTTCCCAAGAAAAATGGTAAAAATCAGTACTGACTACCACCAGAAACTTCTTCAAAATCATAGGAAAAGAAAAAAATGTAAGGGTTATGTATTTCATTTAATAAAGGTTTTCTTAATGAATATATAGTTTAATTAATATATATATATATATATATATATATATATATATATATATATATATATATATATATATATATATATATATATATAATGATGATAATAATAATATCGTTAATGCTGAACAAAACACTTCGATTGTCGATGCATTCAAGGTAATCAGATTTTTGCAAATAAAATCTTCAATGTTAAAAATAGACTTGAATATTTAACAGAACTTTAGTCTATCTGACTGTACTTCTGTCTGTTTCTAAGAAACTCTGCAATCGGGATGCTATATGTAACTCCAATCAGCTAAGTGGCAAACTTCACATTTGCATTATATATATATATATATATATATATATATATATATAATCCATAATAAACTAACAACAAAAACAACAGGATTTTCCCAATCATGTAACAACAAAAGAAGCTTATGCTGCAACCACATTAAACACACGAATTCATTCACTGTCTCAGTCACTAAATCTACTTTCAAAATCTACCACGACTAACTGTAGAAGTCATAACATAATTTACCTCCTAGAATGCACACTATGTCAGAAACAATATGTAGGAAAATCTGAATGCCCCTTTCACTACAGAATTAATAATTATCGCAATTGAATTAAGTCGACTCCCCATGAAAAATTATTACCTATAGAACAACATTTCCGCCTAGAAAAACACGATTTCAAAACCCATGCCAAATTCAATATAAGTGAGAGAATAGATAAGTTCAGGGCAAATAACATTAGAAAGATTTTAGAAGGACATGAAAATAAGTGGATACAACGTTTCAAAACGCACAATCCAGCCGGGCTTAACCATAAATTTAACAATATAGATAGTAGTAATACACAACCCTACAAATCAAAACCTACGCACATTTCTCACCCACACAAAACAGACATGCTTACGGGGGGGTTGAGGCCTCACACTTATACACACACCCACACGAATATACACATTTACACACATCATACTCACTCACTTTCCTAATGAGCCAAATGATAACACACACCCACAGCAATATACACGCTTACACACATCATACTCACTCACTCCCTAAGAACCAAATAACACACACACACACACTTAACAGCGACACATCCCCTCTCCAAGACCAAATAAAACTGTCAACCTACCAAGGGAATTCAAGCAGCATGAATCCATCCAGCTCTTATCTCAAATAACAACTTAAAAGAGACAGTTTGACCAACACAAGGAATGTTAAAAAAATTCATGTGAAAACTACAGACAAAAGTTCATTTTCTCCATCAAGACATTCATTTCTGTAGTTTACTGCTACCAGCAAGCAGAATTTTTTTTCTCCTGATGATGGATATGTTGGCCGAAACTAGTCGAGGAATCTAAATGAAATAATAATAATAATAACGAAAGAATATTAATCTACAACCGAGTGTATCTGAAGATTTTAATTTTTTTAATAATTTTTATTTTTATATATATATATATATATATATATATATATATATATATATATATATACATATATATATAGTCAAACCTAGTGAGCCAGACAAACCTACCAAGGTTTCACTTAAGCAGATCGTTAGGGAAAGCATAGGTTTTGAAATCGTATTTTCGACAGACTTTCATGTTCCTGGCTCTTTCTTTTTTTAAAAGCCTTTTTTCCCTTCGAGATTGATTATTGGCAAATTAAGAATTCGAAGGTTTTTCGAGACGAGTATAGTTACCTATATATATATATATATATATATATATATATATATATATATATATATATATATATATATATATATGTTGTAGGGCAGACCCTTTTGCACAAGATGGACTTGTCCAAAGTATACTTATACTGACAGAGAGAATACCTGCAGGTTGAGATACGTTGAGTCAGGGTGAGAGATACGGAGACAGTACATAGGGTATTCACAGAGAGTTATACGAGAGTCCAGCGAGAGAAATAATTACGGTTTCACTTACAGAGACTTGTACATATACTTTCTACTAACCCGCATTCCTGGACTACTAATCTTCACTTCAAGTCTGTATTCTTACGTTTAATACACTTATTTTTCTATCTCAATTACTGGCGTTGTTTATTTATTTGTGCAGGATTCCATTCCCGGAAACCATATATATATATATATATATATATATATATATATATATATATATATATATATATATATAGGTGACTATACTCATGTTGAAAAAACTTCGAATTCGTGATTTACCAATAGCCAAATCAATCTCGGAGGGGAAAAAAGGTTTTAAAAAAGAAAGAGCCAGGAACATGAAAGTCTGCCGAAAATAATCGCACAGATACAGGTTCAAGGCCCAAAGAAAAAAAACCGATACTAGTAAACAACTAACTAAAGAGCTCAATACAAACGTAGAGCAGACCTAGTCTGCATAAGTGAAAACTTGGTAGGTTTGTCTGGCTCATTAGGTTTTGACTATATATATATATATATATATATATATATATATACTGCACAGTATATTAGGTTCAGTAGGTCACGCACCGTCTGTGAGAAAAACAGCACCACGACGTAATTCACTCCGCCAGAAATTTGGAAAAAGCATGCTGTACTGCTTGGCATTCACGCCGGGAGTTCCAATATAAAAGTTTCAGGGTGTTTGGGTTTCAGTCTGAGGACAGAGTTCAGAGGATTCGGAAAGATTTGGATGAGCCTAATGGTGATTGCGAAGGTGGATGCAGTGATCACTAGAGATGGCGACGTTATGCCTCCATTCATCTTCCCACAGGACCTCAGATTCAACACAGAGGCCTACATCATGTGCTTTGAGGAGGTAGTGCTGCCCTGGATCAAGAGGGTGGGTGCTGAAAGACTCTAAGTCTGGCAACAGGAGAGTGAACCACGCCGCACTAGCAGAAACCAGCCATGGCTATCAATCTTTGTGATCACATCACTCCTTGTATCATGCCACCTAACTTCCCAGGCTGCAACTCCCTTGATTTTGATGTATGTGGTGTGTAGTTGAGTGAGAAGCCAACAAAACTTCTTGTAACACCAAAGATGAACTGAAGGCAAGGATTATAGCAACATTTACCATCTTAAGCAAGAAAACCGCTCAAAAGTCGACCGGAGGTTGTAGGTGAAGACAATGGAGATTTTATTGAATAAATTTACTCTTTTATTTCTAGATATTTTTGTGCAATTTTGGTAAATATATCTGTTAAAATGAGATATCAGTGTTATTTTCATTTTTGCGTCATTTAGACGACAATTTATCCATCGCACCCTGTATATGTATCGCTCAGTGAATGCTGATGGTAATAAAACAGTGTTCGATACACATGTTATTTCTCACTGCCTGCTACAATTCTATCCATCTGTTTATATATATATATATATATATATATATATATATATATATATATATATATATATATATATATGCAGGATTGGTTGAAAGCCATTGAATGTTCTTTGCTTAAGGTTTTTCCTGAGAGAGTTTAAGCATTAATCATGTCATATTTTCTGAGTACATTTCAATGTTTTTTTTTTCGGAAGTTAGTTGTCTTGATTTCTTTCGCAGGTGCTTGCCCAAGTAGTTTAAATCATACATATATATATATATATATATATATATATATATATATATATATATATATATACGAATTGGCTGTATATAATTGAATTAGGTGGATATGTATAAATTGTTTCTGGTAGCGCTCGGGGAAGAAAATTAAATTAGTAAAAATTAACGGGATGCTAAGAAACCTAAGAGTGGCATGGAATTTCTCAGTGTAGAAGCTAAATGAAACAGGGCTCATTCTTCATCAAATTATTTCAGCAGGAATATAAAGTATACATGATTGGGTGGGTAGTGTAATCTGCTAAGAATCTGTGCAAATTTTTATATGGACGCAAGAAAAACAAAATGTTTCATCAAAATTTCGAACGTTCTAAGAAGGCTCAAAAATTTGATTTAATAAATAATTTAATTTAATTTTTGTCTTAATAATAACATAAATATTTTGACTATAAATCTTTGGATCATTTTTATCATGTATGCTCGTTTGTTGCAAATCTGTACCTGTGCTTAATTATAGTATGGAAGTTGTTTAGATTTCCTCTTCACCTGTTTTAAAGTGACGACTTCTTTCATATATAGTTGTATTTTATCGGGATGCAAGTCCACGAATACATCTAAAAAGTTAGCCACCTTTGCATTAGTCAGTGTAGTACTTTTTAGAGAATTTTCCTTGAAATTTTTTTCCACTCATTTCTTTTTTGTTGTTTTTCATTGGACTTTTATTTTCTAGCACTATCTCGATAAAGCCCCGAATTGCTGCAAGATAATATCCGAGTGTTCACATTAAGACTATTCCTACTATTTTGCATGCCTCTATTGAATTGAATATCTTCCATAGCAATTTTGAAGTTGTCATATATTCTCTTACTCCACATACATCCATTCCGGCTGAGTATTGCTTTCTTTTCTATTTAATTCATTCCGATTTTTCTCAGTAATGTGGCCGTATTGTCTGGCTAAATTAAGAGCCACCATTAGGAAAACTTTCCGTGATATACAGGTAGAATTAGATCACATTTTACTATCCGTAGGTAGAACTCGTTAATATCAACCTGGAGAAAACTAAATTCATTTTTTATTTATTTTTAAGCTAGGATTTCCTATTATTTATCTCTAATCTAAGCTTCCTTTCTATTACGCCATTGCTTACCCACCCCGATGCATTTCGTGGAGGGTGGGGGAGATGGATTCCTACCTTTCCCAAATGTATTAGTACGTACGTGAATGTGAACTCAATTGAAATTCGAACTTGGCTTTCCAATTCCTAAATCAGAGCCCTCAAAATATGGACTAATTCTAAAATGATTTTTTGCCAATTTTTTCAATATTGTTATTTTGTATTTATTTATTTACTTATTCATTTATTTATTTTTTGTTGTAGGGTTAAGCATTCTATGTTGGCGACTGCTTTGAAAGTTAAGCTTTTGGTAATTGTAATAAATGCTCGCCGCTTGCTAAGCCTAATATTAATCAACTATTTTCATACCTATTTAATGTCCTCCCTTAGGTTCAAATATTTTTAGAGATAGATACAGACAAACTAAGACAGGTGGATAGCACAGAATTTGCGGTTTGCAAATCTAATTTCCTAATCGATAACTACTTATTGAGTGATCAAAACTTACGTTAGGCTAAGCTTCTTTTTTTAATGTGTCGTGTCCCTTCAGGACGTTGGAGATCATGACTATCCACAATTCCCTGTCCTTTTTAAGCGGCTTAGATTGAGGAATCGGAGAGCCGAGTTCAAATTCATTACATTCACTTACGTGTTAATAACCTTGAGAAAAATATTGGTAAATAGCAGGACAGACTTGGTTGCTATTGCCTTGGGATGGCAACCGATCGATGAGAAGGAAAATTCTGAATTCAGAACTGTATGTAGCCCTGGCGTAGCTCATACTATACAGCTAAAGAAATGATAGTTCGCATTGACTCAATAATCCAGTCTACGGTGAATTCCTTTAAAATTTTGTCTTTTTGTCATCTGCTGCTGCTGCTGCTGCTGCTGATGATGATGATGATGATGATGATGATGATGATGATGATGATGATGAAAAGAAACTTCAGTTTTCTGAATCGGCGCTTTTAATCTTACTTCTGGATTTTTCTTTTTTTCTGCGAATAACCCAACAGAGCGAAATGAACTGATCAACAATTGGCCTTTTTTCCTCCTTCACAATTATCATGTTTTTGTTTGTTTTTTTCTATAAAAAAACTAAATAAATCACCGATATGCTTCAATCAAATGAAACAATTTCAGGCGAATACAATACGGGTAATTTTTTTAACGTCCACCCGTAACCTGGGCAGCAACCTACACTAAAAGTGTCTCCCCGGTCGTGTTGCTATAATTAAACCATAAAGGTGGACATTTTGCGAGTACTTGGAGGGTAAAGAACTAGTGTATGTTTCGGACAGAAACGTATAAATATGCGGCACCTTAAACACTTGTGACGGCTTCGTTGTGGTTGACAAGCTGACCTCACGTATCATTAAAACTGTGAATTCCATCTCCACTTTTTTAGCTTCTTATGTGTTTCGTAAATATCAATTTTGTTGACTCCCGCAGACTTCTCAAGGATCATCGGGCCGCACTCACTGAAAGTGTTGCGGTTTTCAAACCAAGTGAATGTTTTTTTTGTTTTTTTTTTTTTACAGGGTCGAGTTGTTTATTCAGTTGCATGACAGGGTTAAAAGCTACATGACTTTCTCGAAGGTATTAGTGTCAAGAAAAACTACCCCAGTCGATATATTGAACACATTTCGTCGGGTCCATTCTTTTATAATACCTGAAATATATATATATATATATATATATATATATATATATATATATATATATATATATATATATATATATATATGTACGTGCAAGTATATGTGCGTATACCTACGTTATTTTATCATATCATATCCATGCACACACACAAACACACACACATATACATATATATATATGTGTGTGTGTGTGTGTGTGTGAGAGAGAGAGAGAGAGTGAGAGAGAGATTATATAAGAAATACAAGATTTAAATTTAAAAACAAATTATGGGGTAAATGTATGATAAAGCGAGAAAATGTTTTGAGGTGACGAGTTTCATCCTTTAAGACTTCATTGGATTAAATTTGGTGCGACTGCGCATGCGCCCGAACGAGGCATGCTGGGAATTTTAAACTTCAATTTCATTTTTATCTAAGCAGATTTCATTTAAATTCTTTTTCCTTCCATTACTTTTATTATTAGTTATCCCACACTGTAATAATAGAAATTCTGCCAGGATATTCTAAGAGCCTGGGTGTAATTTTACTGCGGATGACCTTGCGATTAAGGCACACTCAAGATATTTTCGTCGTAGCGAATTGTTTTCTATTTTGGTGAGAGTAGCATTTTTTTATGTCAAATTTGTGGTCAGTCTCGTGGTGCCGGTGGGCAACCAACGCATGTTTTGTAAAATGCCTCTTTAGTGTTTATATAATCGTTGACTTCGTTTTCTTAAGGTTTCTCCTATGGATTTTCATAGTAATTATTACAGGCGATCGAATGAAAAAAAAAGTTTTAAATTCCCAGCATACTTCATTCGTGCGCACCTACATAACAAATTTAACCCGGTGATGTCCTAAAGAAACTGTTTCCATTTTGTCATACATTTTCCCATATATATATATATATATATATATATATATATATATATATATCATTCACAGACAGTACTGTTTCGCTGTATCACAGCTCCTCAGTGCGACTAGACTTCCGAATGCCTCAAGCCAGGATTGAAACACAACTAATTTTGTGTCAGCCAGAGCTATCTTCACTCGGTAGAGTTACACAACTAAATCTAGCGTATTGTTTTAAACAAATGTAAACAAATGCCAATCAGCCAAAGTGCTTTATTCATTTTACTGAAGAGCTTTGCATTAGTGCAGGTGGCTGTTGTTTATAGAATTAGTTTATCACTCAAAAGTGCTCAATTGAAATTTATTTTCAAGAGCTAATATATATATATATATATATATATATATATATATATATATATATATATATATATATATATATATATATAAAGGGTCGACCGTAGTCGGGATCATACAGTCAATGCGAACGATCTTTTTTTTCCATAGCTGTGCATAGTCTGCGCTTCGCCAGTGCTATACATCAGTCAGTTATGTGCCATGCGTGATACACGCTTAGGCGATCATGTATCTTTTGATACTTGACTGACGAGGCAGGTTTGTTTCCCCCAGTAGGTTGCCATTTCTTTCTGCGGTTGCCATCCTGCTATTTACCCATAACTGGGGGGGGGGTCGAAGAAGATTCATACCTTTCCGAAGGGTATTAACATTGGATTCGATTGGAATTCGAACTCGGCTCTCCGATTGCTCAATCCGAGCCGCTATCCATTACTCCACCGTGCCTCCTCAGTGCTACATATAATAGAGTTTTCCTTCGCCTAGATCGGTTGCTATAGAACACAGTCTGTTCTACTATTTATCCATAGATGGGGGAATAAGAGATGGATTGATACCCTTCCTAAGGGGATTAGCACGTAAGTGAATGTAATGAACTCGGCTGGAATTCGAACTTGGTTCTCCGATTCGTCAATGCCATTATTCTACCTGGCCTTATATGTTTGTTTGTTTTTATTTGTTAGACTATGTTGTAGAGTGTATAACTTTTGGATTAGAGGTGTGATATAATGTTTTTGGTGTATGAAGACATGACTAGCCGATTGACCTGATCAGTCCTCTCTGGTCACCCTTCTAGCCAAAGTAATGACGTCATGTGTAACGGTTTATTACGAACAAAGACACACAAAGAAATGCGATTACGTTATTGTTTTTATTTTATTTCATTTATCTTCATTATTTTATTTATTCATTTGTATTTTTCTCATAAAAATATAGCAGATGCGTGTCTTAATTTAATCAATTAATTTAATTAATTAGCGTCTCCTGTGGGGAATGATATTTTTTTAATGTCGGTTGTTTATTTTATGTCATAATATCTTCTATGGTTTTGAGTCTTTTCTTGCATGAAATACTTTGCTATTATTCATTAATATTTGTCTTATGTTCATATGGTTGATATGTGTATGGATTGCACTGAGTTTCGACAGGCGACAAGTTAATTTGTGAGAAAGTGTGTTGCACAATACTCAACACCTTATTCGAAAATTGGAAAAATTTAAAAAAATATCAAACAAACCAGGTTGGTACATTTTAATCAAATTTGTTTGGATATGTAATAAAGGTCGAGACGAGCGCGTTGTATATATATATATATATATATATATATATATATATATATATATATATATATATATATTAACACAACGTTGAAAAATTTCAGTTGCAGTTGTAAAAAGAAATCGCAAGAAACTGACACGTATACAAAACAATACCCGCTCCTGTGGCAAATGCTGCTGGTGGCGTCAAGGGTGGCAGTACCGCCCTTGCCACCGAAATTGTGTTTCCTCACCTGGTTGACTGCTGACGAGGGCAGGGTATCGCACGTGGTTTCACACGTTATATGTAGAGAATAGAATTGAAATATTAGTAGATAACGCCAAAATTTTATATAGGACACGACAAATAAATACTTAACATTCTGGAGGCTTTTGTAATAAAAGAGAAGGAGCCAACATTAAATAAGGTATCTTTCTCTATACGGAACTGTATATTGAAGTGTGTTTTAAAAATACAGATAAAAATTTCAGTTTGACCGTTTAAATGACGTCACCATGAGTTGAAATTGGTTCCATCAAACGTGAAAACACCGAAATTAAATAATAATAAAAAAAACTGTTGATGTAGATATACAAAGAACATTCCTTGAAAAGAATCACTGTAGAAACATTCGAAAGTACTAGGAATATATATATATATATATATATATATATATATATATATATATATATATATATATATATATACTGACATTTGGAAAAACATTCACGAGTGTATGTTTCGAAAATAATATCCGATAATGTATTTGGCTTCTGTGGCCTTCATCAGATGCATAACGAAAAAAAAAATGTGTGATTTTAAAAAAATATCGTTTAACATTTTATATTCTCCGTCTTAATTGAGTTTTGAGATAGAAAATCCTTCAGAATGGGTAGAAAATAGATGAAAGAATTGTTTTATTCATGCGTTCTCCATGTCGACAGTATGCATAGACATACAACACATTTTTCGTTAGCTATCTGATGAAGCCATAGATGTGAAATGCATTATCAGATATTATTTTTTAAACATATTTTCATGAATATTTTTACAAATATCAATAATTTATAACTCTGTCGGGATTCCCTACCCAAATTTATTACATACATACATACATACATACATACATATATATATATATATATATATATATATATATATATATATATATATATATATATATATATATATATATATATATATAACATTTTTGATAATTAGCAGGGATAATTCCAAAAAGTATATAAATTCAAAGATAGCGTAATGTAAGAACAGACCAAATATAATTATAATGATGATAGCGGAGTCCTTAGAAATCCATTTAGGTGATAATTTATTTCATAGGTTCAGACCCCATCTCTTCAGACCAAATAATTTTAAATTTTTTTAAATTTTAAATTTTATTTTATGGAATTTAAATTCATCCAGACACAAGCAAAAAAAGGAAAAAGAAAAAAAAGAGAAAAAAGAGAAAAAAAATCGAAAAAGCGTTAAAAGCTATAGAAAAGAAGAAAAGATATTCATAAATGAAAGGGGAAAACAAATTTTAAAATATTTTTTTCATATATGGAGGAAGGGAAAGAGAGACAGCTATATATAGAGACATGGCGAGGAGGGAAGATAGAGCAAAAGAGGGGAAAGAAAGGAAAAGAAAAGTCTTAAGTACTCTTATTTATTACCATATTTGACGGCATATAAGACGCACTTTTTTTTTTACTAAAATATCTTTTAAAATTTCCCTGCGTCTTATATGCCATATTAAGGTTTAAAATTCGCGGTATTCGGATGAAATTAGCTACCTGGCTAGCTTAGACTTTAGAGTAACTTTCATATTCCTTGTAGTAAAAACAGAACCAGTGAATAAACTTATACGAAAGCTTTATTGCACTTTACTCTGACTACTCGTCTACTGACGAATTCAAAACAGGGTGCTTTTTATACCTCCTAGATTGTAAGGGGGTGATAACTGATGATTTATCAGTACACACCTTTTGTCATTATTTAAAAGGCTATTATGGAGATTAACTGTTATCATTGATAATAATCATTATATTAATTTTATCGCGTTTAATATTAGTACTTTGTTTCACTAAAATTATATGCAATAAATTCAAATTATATCTTTGTAAAATATATTTGTTTCATTAATATTTTTCTTGCGATAACTTCCGGTTGCATTGGTATGAATACAATAATCATTTTTATATCCTAATTGTTCCAATAAGGCGTTTACAAGACGCAGGTTGTACAGATCATATAAAATATATAATAAAGTTTTTATAGGATCGTGTTCTTTTTTCCTATTATTTTTCATTTAATTGTAATCGTGGCTTTTTAACCAAAAATAATACCCCATAAATATAGCCTAGACTATGCCGTTTACTAATAATTTTACTAATTTTACTAATTACTAATTTTTTCGTGATTTGCCCTGCTGAAATTAGGGTGCGTCTTATACATCCGTCAAATTATATGCCGTCAAATACGGTAACTTGCAATGTAGAAATTATCAGAATTTATTAAATCGGAGACGTTTTCGGAAAAAAAGGTCAAGTCAAGCGGATAAAGATAAGAAACAAATTCGTTTTTAAAGCAAACATACATTTATAGTGATTTTCATTCTGTAATATTTATTAAATTGTAAAGAGACATTCAAATACATTGAGATGCATATACTAAATATTCAATATCAGGTCCTTTGTGATAAAGTGAATATACTCCTGTATGCACCCCCCCAGATACATAGATGAATTAGCTCAACGAATTCTTCTACGCAAGTCAGTACACATACCTAGGCGGTGTGTACATGATGGGGGTCATTCAGTCTTAAACGCTTATCTACGGAGTCCGGTAATCAAAAAAAAAAAGAAGCTATCTCTTTCCGGCCTCAACTATTGCATATCATTTCAACTCTAGTGACCAGCTCTCCCGGCCTTTTCTCTCTCTCAACCCCATTCAGCCATCTTTCGCCGCTATACCACGGTCGAGTGAAGCGTGCTTGTTGACTTGACCTCGCTTATGTGGCGCCCATTCCTACCAAAAAAGAGAAAGAAGATTGAAAAACTCATTCTCCTCTTCGCCCATCTCATATGATCTTCTTTCCTTCTCTACTCGCTACCTCCCATCTCTCCCATATCTCCCTGTCTCTCTCTCTCTCTCCCTCCCTACCTCCCTCTCTCGGCCTCACTCCCCTGTCTTACCTGAGATACATCCGTCGCTTGTGCGAAGTTTAATTCAACAAACAAGGCCAACCGGGCAGGTGTATTCAGTTGCAATTCGCCAATAACTGCTTTGGTAGTCAGCCGAGGGTGAAAATGAAATATTTTAATCTTGCCAAAATACTTGTTCGTCTGTTTCTTTCCAGCATTTGGCCATTTTTGTAGTTTTTTTTTTAATTATATATTTTTAAATAATTTTTCTCTTTCTCTACCTTATTCAGTTTTTCTTTTGTTTTCTTTGACCTTGCATATTATCTCTCTCTCTCTCTCTCTCTGTCTTTCTTTCTCTTTATCTTTCTCTCTCTCTTTCTCTCTCTCTCTCTCTCTCTGTCTTTCTTTCTTTCTCTTCACTTGTATCAGTTTTCCCGTATTTGCTTCTTCGGGTCTGTTCTTTCTATTTATTCTTTACATATCATTATTTCTTTTAGCCTATCCTTTCTAATTGTTATTCTTTGTATTCCGTTGTTTTTCTTCATTCATTCAGTCTTTCGTTCTTTCTTTTTCCTTTCTTTTTTCTTTCTTTTTTCTTTCTTTTTTCTTTCTTTTTTCTTTCTTTTTTCATTCCCTCTTGGATTCTTTTTTTACTTCTTATTTGTGTTTCTCGCTGTTTTTCTTTTTCCAATTATGTTTTTTTTCAAACCCTATTGATTGTTCCTATTTTATTTATTTCTTTATTATTCTTTATTATTCTATTTTTCGTATGTATTTCCTTCTATTTCCATCCATTTTACAAATTAGTTATTCATTAATTTATTCTTTCTTTCCTTCTTTCTTCCTTTCTTTCTTTTCTTCTTGCTCGTCGACTCTTTCTTTTTCTTCTACTTCTTATGTTTCCATCTTTCTTTTAGGAAAATATAACTTTTCTTTCTGTCTGTCTGTCTGTCTTTCTTTCTCATTCTCGTTTTCGTATGTTTCCTTTGTTCTGTTGTTTAATTCGGTTTTTAATTTTTTTCTTTCATTCATCCTTTCTTTTTCTTTCTTTCTTTCTTCGTGCTCTTTTCTTGACTCTTTCTGTTTTTTTTTCTTCTGACGTCTGTAACTTACCATCTTTCTTTTATCAAATATACTTTTTCTTACGTTTTGATCGTTTCTTCCTTTCTTTCTTTTTCCGTTTACCTTTGTTCCTTTCTGTCCGCAAACAAAACTCGCCATATTAATTTCTTTCTCTCTGCGTTGTTTCTTTCTTTCTTTTATTTTTCTTTCTTTCTTTTTATTTGCCGTTATTTTTATTTTACCCATGATTTGCTTGTTTTGCTTTCTGCTTATTTTCTCTCTTCCTACGTCTTGCCATTCACATATTTAAAAAAAATAATTTTTATATCTTTTTGCTGATATTTTCCCGATATTGATAATTTTTGCTTTTTCTAAATTTTCTCTATTTTTTTGCTTTTTAATTTTTTTGTTGTCTTTTTAAATGTTGGTCATTGATTTGTTTTCCTTCATTTTTCTTTCTACATTTTCTTCTTTCGTTAAAAATTCTTCGTTTCGTCCTTTTTCTTCCACTCTATTTCCTTTTTCTTTTTGTTTCTTTTATTTCTTCATTTCTTTCATTCTTTTGTCCCTTTTTTTTTGGGTAATTTTTCCTTTTATTTTTCCATGCCTTTATATTCATATTTTTTCTCTGGATCATATTGGTAAAGTCGACGCTCATTTCTTGTGGCTGTCCTGCTTAGGAAGGTACTATCCCATATTGTGCAACGCGAGAAGCTCTTGGACAACAATTATCTTCTGCTCTTTCATGGATTCTGCCAGCTTTCTGGGAAACCACTTTGCATAGACCTTTGAGTAGACAAAGTAACACGAAACTGCATGATTCACCTGAAGACTTTTACAGAGTTTTGCAATAGTGATTCTTCTATCAGCTCTAATGAAATCAACAGCCTATTCATCCACACTCTCATTCACAGCAGCAGGCTTGCCACTACAAGGCCTGTTATTAAAGTCACTTTCTGCCTTCTCCTTAGGATTGCCTTTAAATCAACTGATCTATTTCCTTACTCTGACTACATTAAGTGCATCCTTTCCATAAACATTCACTATCTCCTATGAATGTTTGCAGCACTTTTGTGATGGCGCTTTGCTTTCTAGGTTTCTACAGAAGGGTAGCCATTTTGAAAGAAGAAGAGAGAAGATAACTACTGGGATTCAAGACATTATAGCTAATTAAAAAAAAGTCTTTTAAAATTATATTAGAAACATGCATTACTTTTTGGCCGGCCCACAGCTGTAAAGTTTCCGTAATTAAAAAAAATAAACGTAAATAATAAAGCCTTCTTCTTCTTTTTCCTCTTCTTCTTCTTTTTCCTCTTCCTCTTCCTCTTCTTCTTCATCTTCTTCTTTTTCCTCTTCTTCTTCTTCTTCTTCTTCTTCTTCTTCTTCTTCTTCTTCTTCTTCTTCTTCTTCTTCTTTTTCCTCTTCTTCTTTTTCTTCTTCTTCTTCTTTTTCCTCTTCTTTTTTTCTTCTTCCTCTTCTTCTTCTTCGTGCAGCGTTCCTTCGGGAGATGGGTGATCATGGCTCTGTACAAATTTCTATGTCGTGTAGCTCTTAGGATTTTTCTCCTTTTGCTAAGCGCAAAAGTCCTCAAAATTAACACAAGCTGGTCAGGTAAGTGGCTCACTGCCTTCTTCTATCTTGTCGTCAGTATTCCCTGTGAGGGTTACGTTTTCCAAGCTCCCCTCCATCATTATGTGTCCAAGGAATTTCAGCTGCCTCTTCCTGGTTTAGAGTAGAAGTGTTCTTTGGCTATTTTCTGCTAGTCTTCCATGTTGCTTATTCGCTTCGGACATAGAATTTTCGGTATCCTTCTGTAGAACCACATTTAGTTGGTTGGGTAGTTGGTTTCGTTTAGCGGCATATCAACACCTCTATGGGTTATTTAATGCCGAAACCTGAATATTTTGAACTCAATTATATGCCTTCAACTATAGATAAAATGTATTGCTCTTTCTTCCTATCTTCCCGCCTCTTTCGTCCCTATATTCTCTCTCTCTTTCTCTCTCTCCTTCTTTCTTTCTTTCTTCATTCCTCTTTCCTTTCTACTATCATTTATTTTTTTTATTCATTTTGTTTATTAGTTTTATAAATTTGATATTGTACATGTATGAATTGATATTTTATATGATAAATTATGACCAGTCTGAAATATATAATATCAGATGGAATATACCTTTAGAAGAAACACTAAACGAAAAGTATAGTTTTCCTCTTGTATTTTCATATATATATATATATATATATATATATATATATATATATATATATATATATATATATATATATGAAGAAATATAGTTTTAAGGTGTGCTATATTTATGGGATAAAGTGCTCAATATCAGAGATAGAGCGTGAGTAAATATAAAAGTGAACATTGAATTCAACACTTAGAGCCGACAGGCTGTTTCATGCTAGACGCAATCGTCAGGGCTGATTCAATCGGTGGCCTGGCGATTGCGTTTAGCATGAAACAGCCTCTCGCCTCTAATTGTTGACTTCAATGTTCACTTATACATACACACACACACATATATATATATATATATATATATATATATATATATATATATAGATATATATATATATATATATATATATATATATATATATATATATATATATATATATATATATATATATATATATATATATATATATATATATGTACGGGATAAGGATATATCCATTTTTCTATGTCAAAAACAGTCTTGGAAGAAAGATGTATGACAAGTTTTCGTGTGACGCGTTTCGTTCCTTAGGATGTTATCGGACTGGATTTGTTTACGTTGTTTAATATATATATATATATATATATATATATATATATATATATATATATATATTATGCCCACGCGATAGACTACCAGCTCCCAATGGAACATAAGACCAAAGCACTAAGTTTTTCTGCTTGTGGGGTACGTTTTTATAGATGGTCTTTACAGGTAAACCAACATCCGATCAATAGTTTTCCTTCTTCTATGCTGGTTACCATTCAAAGTTAGAGAACCCAGTCCAGCCTGCTATTCAACCCCTAGCCCTGGGATAGAGAGTAAAAGATGGTTCTATATCTTTCCAAAGTTATTCATGTGAAAGAGAACGCAACGGCTTCAGCTGTAGTTTGAACTCGATACGCCAATCTAACATTGTACACCGAGAACTACGACGCTGAGTGAATTCCCTTTATCATCAATTTAATTTACATACACCGAACTGCATCCATTATTTCATATTCTTTTTAAATGTCTTTATTTTATG
The DNA here is from genome assembly GCA_964036315.1 of Acanthosepion esculentum. Lineage (NCBI taxonomy): Eukaryota > Metazoa > Mollusca > Cephalopoda > Sepiida > Sepiidae > Acanthosepion > Acanthosepion esculentum. Next base: position 3,748,028 of record OZ038498.1, on the reverse strand, counting down.
TGGAGAGAAAGTCACATTTCAGGCGAAGGGAACATTTGATAAAATATTGAAAATAAGCATATAAAGTTTTGAAGCCTACCCAGAGATTTAACCGACCCTTTGAGGAAAACGTCAATGGCCTATCATGCTGCAGTTTCGGGGATTCAAGTGTGAAATAAAAACAAAATTATGATTAAACATCCGGTGTAGCAGTGACCTGCCATCCCTGTAATCAAATGATAGCTTGGTTTCGCCTTAGTGTTAAATGACAGTTTGGTTTCGCCTTAGTGTTGTTACATGCGGATTTTGATATTATTGAATTGATTTTATTATTAAGGCTCACACACAGACATACACACACACACACACACATATATATATATATATATATAGTAATGGTAACAATAACGTTAGTATATAATCCAAGTGGATCCTAGTAATATAAAATATTAAAACTGATCCACAAAAAGAGCTCAATGTATTTATTATTACAGAGCAAATAATTTATAAGACAGACTCCACACCGGCGTTGATAAGATAGACGACCGATATCTTCGTCTGCCGAAATAGGCTATACCCCATATGAGGTGATTTTGGATTTTATTGTTTATTAACTATATATACTCAAATGCACAGACCGATAGGCGTAATACACAGTGTTTAATAAAACATAAAAATATGGGGGTGGATTTCAAACTCAAAGTAACCCTATAATGACTTTTGAAGAAATCTATACCGTTGTGGACAGAATGATTCACATCTAACCTTCCATAATTACAAATGAAGCTGTAATAGCTAAAATTTTCATGGAAACTTCATGTGCATTTTTCCACAAATGCTGAAATAATGGATTTGATAGAAAGTGCCGTGATGTCCACAACGAAATTTTTATTTTAATCTCAAACAATAATACAAAATGTCCATTTGACACAGGACAAAATGATTGGCCCTCTTGCCTCACTGATCAATTGTGTAACTTTTATTCTTGGTCATTGCCTTTAATCATGTCTGATAGTTCCTTACACGATCACTACACACACTGGCAGGTATTTTCTTCCATTCTCCCTTAGCAATACCGTCTCATTCCTCCAAATTCAAAGGACTCCTTTTCTTACGTTTCATAAGTGTGAGGCGGGAAGGCAATCATTTTGGATTGCACCAACTTTTAGGAAAATCTATAACTATGAATGTAAAAACTCGGAACTTCTAAAAATTTCACGAATTATTCAAAACTAAATACGAAAGCAGCTATTTATGGTAAATTCAGTAAGGATTTGCAAATATTCGCAATTCTTTAGAAAATATGCACATATTTAGTAGGGGCGAATAATTCTGTCCACCTCTCTCTTTCTCTCTCTCTCTCTCTCTCTCTCTCTCTATATATATATATATATATATATATATATATATATATATATATATATATTACAATAAGGACATGATCAAATTTTGAAGATTTGACTAAATTTTCTATCATTTACCTTCTGTAATAAGATTTAGATAGTTAATACAATTTATACGTGCATAATATATATATATATATATATATATATATATATATATATATATATATATATATATATATATATACTTTTAAAATCAGGAGGTCAGTTGGTTCCGCTACCTTGGTTTCAACCTTGCGGTAACCTCAGGCAATTTTTATAAAATGACCTTTATTTTTTATAAAAAAAAAATACTAAAGAGCACAACATTATTATTTTCAAAAAGAAACAAACACATGACGTGGGGTGTAAAGGGAGGAGGAGGATGTGGTGAAGAAGAAGAATCTCTAAATATATAGCAGAAGCACCAGGCAGCGATATTATATGTATAGACGAATGGTAGGTTTATAAATGTATAAGGTTGTGTTGAATCATCATCAATTATTATTATTATTATTTGTTGTTGTTGTCGTAACCAAGTAAATGGTTAAGTAATAAGAAAACAAGAGGTTGCAGATAAATCGTGTATTGAACAGTAAATACAACAGAAGAGCGTTACACGACTTGGGAGTGTGCGTCAGTTGACCAGCGTTCAATCTATACTACTGTTGATATTTAGTAGCCTCCCCAAAGCCAAGTTCAATCCGTGGATCAAAAAATAAACGGGTTCGGGCCTGTCTAGCTCCCCCGGACGAGACTCTGCCCTTCGGCACAGCCTCGTCCGGGTTCCCCTTTGCCCAAAGGCAGAGAGTTCGACAGCAGATGCGAACAGTCACAGCCTCGGTAGAAGCTGTGACAGTTCGCAAAAATCTACACTACCCTTCCCTCGAGTCTTATTTTCCTGCTAATTTTATCGTGAGTGGAAGAGTCTACAATAGACTCATTAGAGGGAGGACAACACAACATTATTATTATTATTATTATTATTATTATTATTATTATTATTATTATTATTATTATTGGCACGTAGCCGAGTGTTTAGAACGTTCGCTTTCCGACCATGAATCCCGCCATGTGAACAATTTATCAAGAAGGTCTGGGAGAGGCGATCATGGTGTGCAGCACGTTTGGAAAGTGCTTGGAAACTATTCCCAAAGGTTGACCCAAGCCTTGTGAGTGGAATTGGGTTTGGCCTTGTTCAAACTGTTGATCACGCCAGATAATGCAGCTAGGATTTTTCTGTCGGTGTATATTGTATTATTATTATTATTATTATTATTATTATTATTATTATTATTATTATTATTATTATTATCATCATTACTATTATTATTATTATCATCATCATCATCATCATCATCATCATCATCATCATTATTATAATTATTATCATCATCATCATCGTTGTTGTTATTATTATTATTATTATTATTATTCATGCGGTATGCCCAAACCTTACGGAAGCTTCTTCTTGTGTTTTAAACAAATGTTCGACTTCTAATGGGTTTGGCAGACAGGTTTGAATAAAGTGAGATTTTATAAGGCAAGAAAATAAGGGGAAAAATGTATGCAAAAACAATACACATCACAATTCAAGAACTTTTTCAGAGAATCCTCGCAGAATAAATGAGGCCATTTTTCTGAAGGTCTGCAATCTTTGGTCTCAATTCCAATTTCCGCTGAGCTCTCTTTCAAGTTTCTAGATGCCGTTCCAAGCGCCCCTATTATAGAAATTACTACAACAGTCATGTTCCATAACTTTTTCAACTCCCGGGTTAGATCCTGGTATTTTTCAATATTTTCAGTTTCTTTTTTTTTTGTTTTTGGGTCGGGGGTGGGGGGGTCACTTTTAACACATATGTAACAGTAAACGTCTGTGCTTGCTACTCTCCTTAACTACAACAATAAAGCCGCTCTACAGGGTTCGATGTGATGAACCGAGAAATCCCATATCTTAATATTAATTAGCTATTATTATTCTTATATTATTATTATTATTATTATTATTATTATTATAATTCTTTAATTATTATACTGAAGACCTAATTCTGATAAAGACTACATGACATCACTACCCCCAGCTGAATCATGATGATGTAATTCAATGGTCGTTGCCGTTTTTCTACTCTCCCAGTGAAGCGTCAGTCTGGGACACCTGTAGCTTTTCCATGATAGGAAGACACACAGCTAAGATCACAGCACGATAACATTGTCAAATGCTGGATCATTGCTTGCTCAGTTGGTTAGTTAGAGCCCTCATCTCCGAATCCACTTCTCTTTATCTCTCTATCTCTCTCTCTATTTCTCTCTTTCTCTCTCTATGGCTGACGCAGACGTCTGGCTTTTGATATTAATTAAAATCTTGCAAATTAGTTTATAATGTCCTCAGCGTGGAAAATCCTTTTTAGATTTTTATTTACTTTCCTTTGCGTTTTCCTGTGTTGTTCTTTTATTTTCTTTATTTTCCAATTTGTTATTTTTTTTAGTTCACGATATTGTTTTTTCGCGAATTCTTTTTTCTTACTTTCTTTTTGATAAAATAGTCTTTATTATTTGTTGTTGTTGTTGCTAATGTTTGTAAATTTGCCTTTTAAATAAACAATTGACCCTTGTTTTAGTTCGCGCCTAGTTCTCAGCAACTGACGCTTCAATTTGGTCGCGCTTTCAGGAACGTGTGTACATCTTGTGCGCATGCGTTAGGATAAGCGGGCGTGTTGGTGGGTCGATGAACATGGTTGCTCGAGCATGCACCTGTTTCGCGCTCAAAGATGGTCACATTTCTTCTTTGTCTATGCATTTGAATGTCGACGTGCGGTGCGTAATTTTGTCATTTTTATTAACAGAAACGACATAAACCTACCGAAAAACTGTGACAAAGTGTGCGTAAAATGATTGTGTGCGTTAGTTACTGCGTGAAAGACATTGCTTAGACAAAGGCAACCCATTCCCTCCACAGGCGGGGGGGGGGGGGTCTTGCTGTCACCCGTCACATCGCTGGCGGGAGTCTTGCTGTCACCCGACGCCAGCTGCCGGTGATGTGTGATTAGTGAAATGGATATCGGCGTCGAAAATGGAGTTAAAATCTCCTCTGTCGCGTTCACTTTCGCAGAGATACTCTTGAAGAAAGACATAGATCCATCTCTTCTCCCTCCAGCTATAGGTTAAATCACACGCCCCTCGTCCGGTCTTTTGACCAGGAGTAGATTGGGTTTTCCGGTTCCTTCTAAAGTTTACTTTAACTCTATATACTCCAAACATCTCCACCTAGAATCTAAAGTTTTATTTACTTTTTTATTTATTTTTCCTGACTAGAAGGAGATTGGTTCACCTATCGTCCGGTTCACATTCCTCCTCGGGCTTTTGAACAAGATTAGAGTTTTATCCTGTGATTCTTTTTTTTTAGGATTGGGTTTCTGGATTCTTCTTCATTCTCTTTCACTTCCAGTAGTCTCTCGCATCTTAGTGGCATTATCGCCTTGCTTGGGGTGAATTGAGTCAAAATTGAAAAATTGCAGTGTGGACTAGAGTTTTTAGCCTTGAATGGTAGTCACTCTGAAAGATAACTTTGAATTCTAACTCGTAGAAAAGACAATTGATAAAATACTCCATTAACTTTCCTTCTGGGAATGGTAATCCACAAAGAATAAAGAAAAATAATCTGTGAAGAGTCATAGCTACTTACGTCCTGATGGGTCATGGCATTTAAAAAATGTTATATTACGTGAATGATTAATTAATTAAAGAAATACTTTATTTACTTCTATAATATAGACCAAAAGTTTGGAATCAATCTCTGGAGTTAATAAGCTACTAAGTTCCATAACTTCTTTGGTATAATTAACTCCGACTAATATGTGATATTCCGAAACTATTGAATCCAGCAGTGCATGGCATCCAATTTTTTTAGAGAGTGGTGGGGTCGCCTAAAATTTAAGATCCACTAGTCCTAAGATGACCATTTTCCAAAAACGTCGATTAGGCAAAAAGAGCTGAAATCTTTTGGAAAGATTTTATGCTGTAAGACGCTAATTTCGTTGTTGTTATTATTATTATTATTATTATTATTATTATTATTATTATTATTATTATTATTATTATTATTATTATTATTTCCTTTGATTTCTGGCGTTTACACATTTCTTTCCGGGTCCCGCCCAGAGAACTAAGGTTAGAAATGGCATCATGACACTTTCCACTGACCAAAAAAATATTACGTAGATAAAGCCCTTCGTAAAGTGTGGTCTGTACTTGTGAGAACAATTTTTTGTATCTCTTTGAGACATGGACTTCCAGGAATCCCTTCAATTAGTCTACTGGAATCTTTTCCAACCAATCTTAGGGCTCCAACTACAACAGGGATATGTTGATGTTCCCATGTGTCACATTTTTGAGATTTCTATTTGAAGGTCCTTGTATTTTGACAGCTTTTTGAATATCTTCAAAGATACATTGCAGTCTGCAGGGACTGTCATATCAATAAGGAGGCACTTATTTTGTTTGTGGTCTTTAATAACAATGTCTGGGCGGTTGGCTTTGATTGTTCTGTCAGTATGTATTGTGTAGTCCCATAGAATTGTAACAGGTCCTATCTCCGTAACCGGGTCTGGGTGGTGTTCGTACCAGTTTCTTTCAGTTTCCTTCCGGTAGAAGTTGCAGATTTTCCAGTGCAGATATTGGCCCACTCTGTCATACCGGGTTTCATACTCAGTGGGTTCCAATATCGTGCAACCTGATACAAGATGATCAATGGTTTCTGGATATTTATCACAGAATCTGCATTTTGGGCTAACACAATATCTTAGTATATGTGCTTGATAATTCCTAGATAACAATCATTGGTCCTGTGCAGCAAGGATAAAACCTTCAGTTTCAGCTTTCAACCCTGCACTACGTAGCCACTGATGGGTACGGGTTTTGTCTACATCAGCTTGTTTGGTACGGGCAGAGTATTGGCTATGAAGCGGTTTATCTTGCCATTGTTTCCGTATCTGATCGGTCGCATTTGTCTTTGCTTTCTTTTTTAAGTATAATTATTATTATTATTAAACGAAATGATTGACGTCACCTTTCCAACATATTTCAATACTTAAGAGACGAGCGCGGTTTAAGAAAAGACAAAACAATGTCTGACAATGTTAAACAATATTTCAACAGAATTTCTGTTTCCTTCAAGTTAGATTTTTTGAAAAATGTCTAGTATAAAAATATTTAAATCTTCAAAAAATGATAAGTCTTTGTGGCTTGTCTACGATTTAATACTGATTGAATACAGTAATCGTGGCACAAGGCCGAAAAAAGGGAGAAGATGGGTCAAGACTGGTCGACACTATCTTATACCTAAGCTAATTAGATTCAAGACCCCTTCATTCGTTACAATTCATTCACCATAAAAATGTCCGTCACCATTTGCTCCTACATACACCAAAATACCTCACACACACACGCACACACACACACACACACACACACACACACACACAGAGGATCCCTACTGAAAAATACCCCATGACTTAAAATTTACAATAGTATAAAAATTCTATCACTGTTATGAAATGATTGGGGGAGGGTGATGACCCCGAAAACAAACTGCAAAAAGAAAGATGTTAGTAAGACCCGCCCACCCCTCAAGAATTGGTGCTGTATTCTGTCTTCCGATAAAATCAAGAGACTCTCTCTCTCTCCCTCTCTCTCTCCCTCTCTCTCTCTCTCTCCCTCTCTCTCTAAAGAAGGATGACAAAAATATGGGTATCAGAATATTAAAAAAAAACTGATCCAGTCGAGATGAAAAGCGCAGGCCAAAATAAACTGTGGAGTTTGGAAATCTCGACTTGGATCGTCAGGGGAAGCCAGGCACAGGCCGGGAACGGCACTTACTCACATTAACTAGGTAAACACAAGAAGAGTCTATCGTAACCAAGAGAGGACTTCACAGGAAACCGCCCATTTTGAATCAGGGGGACTTAAAAAAGAAAATCAGGGCTAGCGAATCAGGCTCTCCACAGTTTCCCACCTTTCGCTGAAATCTGTCAGTACCAACCGCTTTCTATAAATTCTAATCTTCCTTCTGAGTTGATGCTCAAAGAATCTGATCAGATCCTGATGAGAAAAGCGATCACATCGCAAGATGTCCTCTATCCTCATCGTTCAAATCACCATCCTGTCCATGACCAGCAGCGTCAGAAACATCATCCGTTTCACCCAGAATAGGGGGGCGACAAATTTTCACACACCCAACACCCAGGTACTGTCATATCTGAACTGGACCTGCACAACCCTCACGTCCCAGGCTCGACAGAGCTGAGAAACTTTTACGCGGAATTTCAAGGCGATGAATTCTTTGCCACCCTACAAACCATGGACGAAAAATAGGGAGCCTGTCATTGTTCTATCGCTATTTCCATGGCAAGTGTTTAGACGAGCAACATGTCTTCATTCCATCAATTCAGACCCTTACAGCTAAGATCCGCTATCCAATGTACACAGGAGCGTGTTCCATTCTTAAGAAAGAAGTTTCACTGGGGCAACTCTTTCCCAAGAGCCACTGTAGAACAGTCTCCCTAGAAGATACTTCCCCAGCCACTACAATCTCAACCTCTCAAGTTTAAAGTCACGCGTTACATATTCTATATAGCCTCATAATCTACTACAATTCTTACGTCCATAAAGCAACACCATTCAGTAAACCTCTACCTTGATTGGCTCTTGGGCGTTTTAGTGTGTTAGCAATTGCATGAAAAACAAATAAGTATAAAAATGCAATATTATTCATGGTCGCTTTTAATATCAACTATCGTCCTCGATATGGTGATATGCTACATCTTGCAGTAAGGACACTGATCGGGAGGAGGATGGAACCACCTCTTAATTACTAATGTTCCCAGGCCCATAATGACCCGGGGTGGTAGCACCTGTTAGGGTCCCAGCTATGGCAAAATAGTGAACTCCCCAAACTGGGGTCAAAACATGAAAATATAAAAATAGATCAGAAAAAAATTACCAGCAATACATTATTGAGGTAAAAAAAATATTATCATAAGCATTACCTTTTGGGGGGAAATTACCAAAGCCTACAAGAATATAAAATTTCGAAATTAAATGACCCAAAAGGAGTTGATATGCCGTTAAAGAAACCAAACGAAATATCACCCCTGTATACGTTGGAAGTGGTGATGCACATGTAGTGCAACGGTTATCGACTCGGAAATTGGAACCTACGTGCCGAGTTCAAATTCCGGGCTCGTCTGTTGAGCGCACTTTCGCAAAAATACCCTTTTCTACCCCCGGTATGGGTTAAAGAGCAGAGGAAAATAGGCTCTCAAGACTTGTGTGACGACCAATTTAACTCTGAATACCAAACCACTCAGCTATCTTCCCCAAGATATAGAAAATAACGAAAGGGAATCTGTGGAGAGCCAAGATCGCCTACGTCCTGAATGGACAAGTCAATATATATACTTTGGAATGGGGAACGCGATTAGTATAATTGTTATTGCTATGGAATCTGTTTGGTGAATTCAAATTCTGTGCGAGCTAGTCAGAGGCATTGACTTTCAAAGTGATGTCATTGGGATATAGCTGAATCTATCTCTTTTCACCTTCAACAAGCTATGGGTTAAATAGCGCGGTAGACTTGATTCTCTAGCCTTGGCTGTCACTCCGTGTAATAAAAGAGAAACTTTGAATTACGGCCTGTTGGAAAGGCAACGAGAAAGCCACTTCACTGTGTTAATTGTAATGAAGATATTAACTGTTTCCTCTCATGGAAAAAAATTGGCATTAATTGGACGAACAGATAGTGCTACATTTATGTTGAAATTTATGAAATATTTTTCTTAATTTTTCAGGAAAGTAGCTTTCTCAAATCCACTAGCTGTTATTGCTATTTCCAGTATTGATGGGTGTTTCCTTCCTAACCTTTTGTTCGAAGTGGTGTGGAACGTCAACCATATTGATTACGTCATTACTTTTTCTTCGAGTTACATGCGATATTTATTTTAGATGTTGCTAATGTCGAAAGTCCTCGAGCGATGTGGTTTCTGTTATTTGGTACAGTTCTGTAGCGCCAGTCCACGAGATTCAAGTAAGGATAGTCCTCTCTAAGACCTTGTTAATCATCGATCTTGGGGGGGCGGTTGGTGACATTCGACAATTTGAACATTTCTGAATTGGTTGCAAGCCATGCATAACATTCACCAATTTAAGAAAATGAATTTAGTTCTTAGGTTAAAATGTCATTCGAAGATAATAATGAATAGGAATATACAGAGACAGGATCGCCCACGTCCCGAAGGAACATGGCGTTTAAAAAGATATTTTGGCAAATTTTCATTATTTCTTTTTAAGTTTTTTATTGCTTTAGAAGCTTAACATAAAATGTATTAAAACTAAGAAGTAGTTTCAACAAACAAGGAAGAATTTGTTACGACCACTTCTTGAAGGTGGAATTTATTCTATCACATCAATAATTACTATAAGATATTCTATTACCACAGTGTGTGATATTTAATAAGAAAAATGCTAAAAACATCAACAAAAAGAAAAGGAAACTAAATGAAATCGGCTAAACTCAAAACATATTTTAAAAAGAATGAAAATAAATTTCAAATTTCAACGTCGCCTCTCCTTCATACGCATGTATAGTCGCATCAACCTAACACCATTTCTGTAGTCCAATAAGACCTAAATGACAAAACGACTCACACGAAAAAATTTTCAACTATGTCACAAATTTTCCTAAAATTATTGATATATAAAAATTTATATATCGTTTTTCCATAATAATATAAGTGATGATAAAACTAGACCCTTCCAAGCACTTGCAATACTTGCAAGTTCTCCACCGCCTTAACGCCTTTATCCACTGTGCCATGTGTCCTCAAGGACGTTGGTTAGATCCAATGACAGGACCCAAAGAGTGTCAGTTCAATACCTGGTTAAGGCAATAGAGAACTTGGGGAGGGGAATTAACAGGAGATAACTGATAAGTGACATCCATTAGACATGGCACGTGGAACTAGAACAGTCTACCACAGCGAGCGAAATAAAGGGTTCATTTCGACATTCCAACCATCTGAAGAAGGCCGGAGCGTACAACGGTCGAAACGTTGTGATAAATATGGCAACAAAGATGAAGACAATATTCCGAATAATGTAAATAGTAAACTATCTCTTTCTGAAGAAGAAGAAGAAGAAGAAGAAGAAGAAGAAGAAGAAGAAGAAGAAGAAGAAGAAGAAGAAGAAGAAGAAGAAGAAGAGGCTTTTAATTTTATTGCAACTCAGCAATCCGTGCCTGTCGCTTTAATCCTCTCAACTGTTTAATCCCTTTATCTGCTTAAGCCGTTCAACGATCTACCAATTTGGAGAACAACGTGTTAACCATTAAATTCAACATTTGTAATTTGATCCCAGGAGTCAATGACAATTGTGTTAAATTAACTCCCAATATTCTCGTCAATTTAAGAATTTATTTAGTCATTTAATGATTTCATTGAAAAAGTCTGACAGGTCAAGCTTGCCACACAATAATTCGCCTGGGGAAAATACGAATTTTCTGATCTACTAAGCATTTATTAACTCCGTAAATCCCATATACTCTGATCAGTGAGGCTTGCGAACTCATGCAAGATCAGTCCTATATATAAATATCTCAAGAAAGGCAATCTAACCTCAAGTTGAGGACAATTGGGCTCTTTGTTGCCACTATACCAATCAAGTCCGCATTTGTAAAAAAAAAAATCCACCTTATTTAAAAGACATGGGTATCATTCAAACAATCTGTACTTATTCGTCGCGATTCAGATTGAATTATTTATTTAAAAGTCTATTCTTGCCCTTCTTGGCTCAGCAACCAAGGTTTAGTCTCCTTCCTTCTTTTGTGAACTGGCCGAGCATAAAGTTGGGGTCTTCACCTCAAAAGAATTGAAAGCACTAAAATGGCTATCGATGAGTCCCGCCAGCTTATGTGTTTGTGTATGAACCACAACTGAGTTCCTGTTAATAGATAACTTATTCACTTCTTTTCTTCATCTTTTCTTTGTTTGGATGCTGACTATAATGTAAACTTGGTTTTCAGCATATCGACACCTATCGACATATCTTTTAAAATACATTTTTTTGTTTGTTTACACTTATAAAACTAACGATTATATTTTTTTCATTACCGTTGACACGACAATGAAAAATGAATGGATTTATTATCAGGCGAAATAAATTCATTTTTTGGGGGGGGGCGGGGGTTAGAATTTATACGACAAGCTGATATTACAGTTCTATTCCTCCTCTTCGAATTATTTTCACATTTCGGTCGTTGTAATCTTCGACCTTCTTTATGTTGTTACTATTACACGTTGACACTTTCATGACATTTTCACCATCTCTGCGGTTTTTCACGATTCGGTCACTGTAATGTTACCTTTGCTCATATTGAGAGAATTAGACATGGATTATTTTTAATTATTTTAGTTTCCCCCTCTTTGTAGTGTTTATAATATTTGAATCGCTGCAGACTCTGGGCTTCATTAGGTTGTTATTATTACACATTGACTCTTTCGGAACATCTTTTTGCGATTTTTCACATTTCGGTCGATGTAATATCCGGCCATCTTCATATTATATTTTTATTCTATTTTATTTTATTTTATTTTAATTTCTCTGATGTTTACTCAACATGAAATCTAAGAGCAACTCATGGTATTCTTTCAGACAAACTTCCTCCATCGTTAAAGGTTTGTTCATGTTTCGGTCGCTGTAATCTCCAACTTCCTTCATTTTATTCCTATTGCAAATCAAGTCTTTCAGAAGATTTCTCTTCATTTTGGTTCACATTTCAGTCGCTGTAATCTCCGACCTTCTTCTTTGATTCTTTTGGATGAAGTGCCTATATCTTAGCGGATTTTCTAACATCTCAGCCGTTGGGGCGTCCAAGCTATCTGATAGTATTATTATGACATCGATTCATTCGGTTCGATTTCTTTGTTTTTATTATTATTAATTAAGACAATCTTCTTCTTTATGTACCGTTTCCATTTAGGGCATAGGCGATCATGGCTCTCCACAATTTCCTCTCCTTTGTAGCTCTTAATAAATTTTGTCTTTTTGTTATCTCTCCTAAACCTTGTTCCGATATTCATTTACTCAAGCTCACTAAGTAGGTTATGCGTTGTTTTCCTCTATCCCTCTTGCCTTCAATCTGTCCTAACAGATCTTCTTCTTTATGTACCGTTTCCATTCAGGGCATAGGCGATCATGGCTCTCCACAATTTCCTCTCCTTTGTAGCTCTTAATAAATTTTGTCTTTTTGCTTTCTCTCCTAAACCTTGTTCCGACATCCATTTACTCAAGCTCACTAAGTAGGTTATGCGTTGTTTTCCTCTATCCCTCTTGCCTTCAATCTGTCCTAACAGATCTTCTTCTTTATGTACCGTTTCCATTCAGGGCATAGGCGATCATGGCTCTCCACAATTTCTTTTCTTTTTAGATGCTAATAAATTTTGTTTTTTTGTTATCTCTCCTACACCTTTTTCCGACATCCATTTACTCAAGCTCACTAAGTAGGTTATGAATTATTTCCCTATGTCCCTTTTGCCTTTAATCTGTCCCGTGAGTATCTGCCTTTCCAAACTCTCTTTCCTCATTATGTGCCCTAGAAATTTCAGCTGTCTCTTCTTGATGTTATATATAAGTTTCCTTTCTGTTTCCATTTTCTCTAAAACTTCGTCAACATGTTCGATCCATGTTATTCTCAGCATCCTCCTGCAGGCCCTCATTTCTGTTAATTCATGTCTCTTCTTCATTTTTGTGGAGATTGTCCAGTGTTCACTGCCTTATAGGAGCAAAAACAACATAAATAAAACAATACTAAATCGAAATGATCAATGTCTTATAATAAACGAATTATTCCTTTGTTCGCCAGCTCCAATAAATATGTGTCATAGAAGCCACTTTTAGAACTCCGGAAACTCCACAGAGATAAATTTCGGAAAAAAGAGATTCAGGAAAATGCAGTACATTTAAAAATTAAATTCCACTCATGGATATATTGCATGTCTTTTAACATCGCATTAGTCACATGGGTATTTTGTCATTCCAACTTTTTTTAATTACTCGTAATTTTTCGTTAGCTTTCGTTTTTCATCCGGCATTGTGAACTCTCAAAATAAATCAATACAATATATATATATATATATATATATATATATATATATATATATATATATATATATATATATATACTATTCTAACTTAGACTCAACCTCTTATACAATGAGAAAAAAGCGAGCTTTTCATTCTAATGTTTTGTACTTTTATGGTGTTTCTCCTCCGACTCCGCCTAGTTGGGTCATGTTTTTCTGATGATGGACGATGGGAGAATCTTGAAGGACATTCTCCATGCCGAACTTTCAAACCGACAAAGAAAAACTGGCCACCCACAACTACAACTTAAACAGGTTTCTGAATAAGATGTATCCTTTAATATGAGCCCTGCCGCTGGGAAAAACACCGCTCAGAACCGTCTTCATTGGCCTCAATTAATCCGCAGTGAGCTGCTGACAGTCCAGACTTACGGCCATATCACGTTGTAATACCGGTTCCGGTGCGAACATCGATGTTAAGCAACGTCAATTCTGGTAAGTACCTAGATGGGTGACCGCTTGGGAATAAAAGGTACTGTAAGTTTTAATGTACGTGTGGTATAAAGAATAATGGCCCGGTATGGTTAATTTGCGTGACGAGTTCCAATTCCTATTTGGTTCGTTACATTCACTTGCCACGAAGTGATAGACAATATTGTTGGAAAAGAACTTCATCTATTCATCAGAAGCAAGTGTCTTTAATTGATTGTGTGATTTGTGACGGCTTATCAACCTTTTTCGGGTTTAAATAATCGCAAGCCAGAAAATATGTTTAGATTAATAATTCCTTTGGAGATAATAATGATTTACTGATACATGCTCTACTATTTAACCCATAGCTGGGGAAAAACAAGGTGGATTCCTACTTCGCCAAACACGTAAGTAAATGCAACGAACTCGACTGAAATTGAAACCTGGCTCTCAAATTTCCAATTTCAAGCCGTTATCCATTTCACCACCCACACTTAGAGAACCTGGTATTCCCAAGTGGTCACCTATCTAGATACTGACCAGGCTTGACGTTGCTTAACTTCGGTGATCGTACGAGAATGATTTGGCCGTAAGGCGAAAGCTCTTTAAATTTAAAACAAGAGTAAATACAGCAGAATCTTGACTCATCATCAAATTTCGGGACGGAGGTGACCATAGCTCTCCACAACTTCCTATCATTTTCCCTCACCTGCTATACTATCTATTTTCCTTTATCCCTCTTGCTTTTAATATATTCTATGAGTGTTAAAGTTTTCGACCCGTCTTTCCTCATTATGTGTCCTAGAAATGTCAATTGTCTCTTTTTTATTCTAAATATGATTGTCGTATCCGTTTTATAGAATCTTGACTACGGATACATAGCCGGTCAGCACGCTTCTCTGATACCTGCGTTAAACGAATTGTTTTCTCTAGCCCCGGGCCAGAAATGGTTAATACAATTAAAATCAACTGCTCTGGTCCTTGAGTGAGGCCAATTATTTCTCAAACCCTGAGGCTGATATAGCTAATGCAATTAAACCTAAGATCTCTCAGGCGACACTCCAATGATCTAGTTACTAAATCGAGCTAGCAAGAGTCTTATCATATGACTATGTCTACAAATCTTATGCACGTGTGACCTCAGCTACGTACATAATCGATGGTTTATGGTCGGGAGAAACTCCAAAGTGTTGCTCTTTTAAAACTATTGTACCAGCTTCCTTGGTCCGCTTTTCCGCGTCGTATCTCCGCGGTGGTGGCGCCACGAACAACTTTTTTTGGATCAAGCAAGGCTAACTGGGACCCCCGTGACGCCGAAGGTGGGTGGTATTCCCAGGAGACCCGATATCTAAAGGGACTCCAGTCATCGTCACCTCTTTCACTTTGTTCCGTAATGTTTTTCTTTTCTTTCTTGGCAGATAATCCGACGGATTTTTTAAAGATGTTCCGCCTCAGTGAATTGAAAGCAGCTGAAAATCAAAGAGTGGAAAATATTGAGATTGACTAGTATACAAGTCTCTCTCTCTCTCACTCTCTCTCACTCTTTCCCTCTCTCTTTCTCTCTCTCTCACTTTGTTTCTGTCTGTCTTTCTCTCTCTCTTTCTCTCTCTCTCTATATATATATAAAGAAATTAATTGATTTTTTAATTCATTATTATTTATTCATGATATAAAGGTTAATTTAGGGACTACACATGTTTCAGAAGATATCAATGCTTTTCTTATAATATTGAAACGAAAATCTACCTGCCTGGTGGTCGAAAGTCTTCCTAAAGAGAATGCAGTTCCCGACAGAAATCGAACCTATAAAATTTCCCTTTTTAATCTGGAAAGCCACTCTTATGCTAATCTTTGCTATGATGACATAATATTAACCACGAACACGGCCACAATGTGCTGGCTGTGTTCGGAAAATAAAACATCCCTATGACTCTAAAAGCATACACCCAATTAAAAAGCAAAAATAAAATCATCCTTGATAATGGCTAAAAGCATAGCCGAAAGCGCTCGGAATTACAGAACATTTGGACAGTTTCTACAGACTCTGTGTTCAGAAAAGAAAACACTTCATTTACATTATTCGGACTATTGTCCTCATCTTTGTCGCCATATTTATTACAACGTTTCGGCCGTTGTACGCTCCGGCCTTCTTCAGGTGGTTGGAATGTCGAACTGAACCCTTTATTTCGCTCACTGGGGTAGACTGTTCTAGTTCTACGTGCTAGTTCACCAAGGACACATGGCACAGTGGATAAAGGCGTTGGTTAGATCCAGTGACAGGACCCAAAGAGTGTGAGTTCAATACCCAGTTAAGGCAGTGGATAACTTTCAGAGGGAAAATTAACAGCAGATAACTGATAAGTGACATTCATTAAACATGGCACGTGGAACTAGAACAGTCTACCCCAGTGAGCGAAATAAAGGGTTCAGTTCGACATTCCAACCACCTGAAGAAGGCCGGAGCGTAGAACGGCCGCAAAATTGTAATAAATATGGCGTCAAAGATGAGGACAATAGTCCGAATAATGTAAATAATGTACATAATACCTCATCTCAGAAATATAGACAGATATTGAAGAAAACACTTGTTCAAACATAAAAATGAAATAAAAAGCTTAGTCGCAGGACCTTGTCTGTCGTCATGACATTGTACTTCGGTTAAGTTTTTAAAAGGCCCAAGAGCTACTCAAGGTAGAAGGTTACTAAGTGAGATTATAAGGGGAGGGTCGGGCGAAGTAAGAGAGTATTATGAGGACGAGTAAGATAGATATTGGTTGGCTCTGGACTTAAAAGAGATCAAGATTTGTCAGTGAAGCATTCTCTCGGAAGTTCGTTTCACGGGGGTAGCAGTTCTGGGGAAGAAGCTGTCTGAGTGGAATTTGCTTTTGATCTAAGGAAAACGAACAGAATGCTGATGGTTTGCCACCTTGAAAACATGATGATTTCTAGCTGTGACGGTCCGTTGTTGGTAGCTGTAAAGACTGTAACTTGTCCGAACATCTGCCGTAGCAATAGCGATAGAATAGAGAAAGTCTGGCGACGTTTCATCTGTGGGATAAAGGTTGCCGAGTGGAGAATAATTCATCACCCAACAGAGGTTGCACAGGGAAGATTGGGCAGCCCCAGCCCAGACATGGCAGCAATACTCTATTCTTGTTCGTTTGTGGGATAAGGGTTGCCGGGTGGAGAATAATTCATCACCCACAAGGCCGTGTAATCGCTGTGCCTAGGCTGGACAGTGAGGATTGAGTTTGTTTCTAGCAAAATATTCTAATAAATACCAACATTGTTCGATAGAATATGAACCGCAAGACAGATAATCTGATGTGAACAAAGTTAGAGTAAAGGGGTAGCCCGATTCACCCCAACCGAATAACGGCGGTAAGCGACGTTGCATAAAACCTATGAGATTTTTAATGTTCCATGAAAATAAATTATCCAGGAATTCTGGATTTGGATGCAAAGAATGTATGGAGGGACCTGTAGCAATATTCTATAAATGATAAGTGTGGTTTAAATCCGGTGTCAATAGAAACTAAAGCAGTTCCTGAGACACGCCTAATGCTCCGTGTAACCCACATGCGATGGCTGGTTGCATTGTGATGTTGGAACTATCATTAGGCAGTAAGACGGAAAACGTAAGGACGTGAATATAGTTTACAACAAGAACCGTGTATTTCACAATTGTCAAGATAGATTCCACATTCTCTAGTGACCCAACCAGTCGCAGGCAGTCATATATTCTTACATCACCTATCAGCGATGGACAATAAGTTCTGTACGGAATTTACATATTCTTCTTACTAGTCTAGAGTAAACCCTATAGCACTTGCTATTACTGAGACACGGTGATTCCTTCTTTTTGCCTTGGCTACACTACCTCTTTTGACCCAGAAAGAGAAATCAACGAGAAGAATTCCAATTTCGACTGAGTTCGTTACGCTACTTATAGGGATGAAGAAGAGACTTGAGAAAAGAGAAATATTGTTCTACAGAAGGATGTTGAGAATACCATGGATTAAACATGCGAACAACAAGAAAGATTTAAATAAAATGGAAACAAAAAGGATACTTAGACTCATAATCAGGAGAGACAATTGAAATCTGTAGTGTAATGAGGTAAGCGGGCTTAGAAAATTTGACACTCAATAGGCAGGGGAAATATATTTCTAACTAGCTTATATAAATGGATGATCAAATAGGGTTTAGGAGAGATAATGAAAAAACATTTACTAAGAGCTACAAAACAAAAAACAAAACTTACAGCCACATCACGTTGAAGCCGGTTCCCGTACGATCATTGAAGTTAAGCAACGTCGAGCTTGGTCAGTACCTGGATCGGTGAACACTTGAAAATACAAAGCGCTATAAGCTATGATGTGCCGGTGGTGTAATGGCTAATAGCTGGGAATTGTTAATCGGAGAGCCGAGTTCCAATTCCCGTTGGGTTCCTTATATTCACGTGAAAATACTCTTGGGAAACGTATGAATACATTTCTTCTCCTCCCAAGCTATGGGTTAACTAATAAGACTTGTATCACTAAAGCCATTATTATCAAAAAAAAATTCAATCTAAAAATATTTTCTGACTTTGAATAATCTGAATAGTGTTGATAATCCGTAGAAAACGAATCAATAAGAGTCAGTGTTAAATTCTCTAAGCCTTCTTTCCTCATTATATACCCCAGACATTTTAACTTTCTTTTTCTGATTCTGAGTGTCTTTTTTGTTTCCATTTTCCATAAAAGTTCCTCGTTGCTCACATGCTCTGTCTATGTTATTTTCAGAATCCTTTTGTAAAACCACATCTCTATTGCCTTAAGTCTCCTCTTCATCTGTGAGGAAATTGTTCAACATCCACTGTCACAACCTAAAAATATTTTCTGGTAAAGCTTCAAAGAGTTTATACGCCGTAGAAAACAAATGAATGAATCAAAAAATAAACAGGAACTTGTTTTAAATCAATGTTGTTCTAACTTCCCACAAAGTTAGGTGTACTCAGGCAAAGGAAAACGGTAAATAAGACCTCAGAATATCTGTATGGCAATATCCACCACTAAAATAAGTAAACTTTATTTGTTTATACATTAATACAAGTATGAAACTTTTAATAGAAAATATTTGATTTTTAGTCATTTATTTTCCTCGCATTCTATTCTACTTAAGATACAAATCTTCTATTTTACTATTTATTATTAATAGTAAGTAAACATATATTAAAACTGATTTTAGTTAATTATTAATAACCAACTTTTAGTTAATTATTAATAACCAACAATGGCACAGGAGAGAGTGAAAAATTCAAAAATTTCAAAATAAACTTAATTTTAATTAAAAATTGAAATGAAATATCTTTTAAAAATTGATCTTTCAGCTTATTTTTAAGAGCACAATAAAATAGTTTCTGTTTTTTACCATTGTCAATTTTTAGATTTTGTAATCGTTATGTTCATCTTTCTGTGGTTTCCGTGTTAAAACGATAAAATACGGTAAGAAATGTTTGAAAAACGAAGCCATTTTGTCAACCTTATAATCTATAAATAAATAAAATTTGTTGAATTTGTATAATTTTTTAATGTTTTGTTTTTTATTTAAACATTCCCTCTAACTGATTATGATAAAACTTTGTGAACAATGGATCTGTCCAAAAGAAAATAAACTAAGTATACTATTGCGATTTTAGTTGAGGTGGGGTGGGGAGTCACCAGTCGCAATCCTCGCCCCGGGCGCTTCCAGACATCTGTGCACCATTGCGCTATGGCGTTATATTAAAGATATCGTGTATCGAACATGGATCCAGGACATCATTGATCTAAAGCAAAAGGTTGCTGATGTCATTGCCACCATTGACGAGGCTATGCTTCAGCGAACATGGCCAGAAACGTCTTGATGTGCTTCGTGCAATTAATGCAACCGATATAGATGAGGTGGATTAAATTAGTTCAAACATACTCTTCCGTATCTACTCCTCATTATATATCATGATTCCCACATATTTGTCAGTTCATTTGCTTTTGGAATCATTTTCTTTTTTAATTGTAAACAGATTTTATGGACAACCTGTATATTATACGTTTATACATACTTTTTTATGCGTGAGCTTCCAGATTGAAGCTTGCAAAGATATAATTATGATGACGTAATAATATCAACTTGAATTCTGGTTAAAAGCATTTCTACAAAAATAAAACTTGAATGTTGTTTTTGCGCTCGACTTTTTTTTTGCTATTCATTTGTTTTTCTACTTATTTCGTCTTCTTCTCTTCTTCTTCTTCTTCTTCGTCTTCTTCTTCGTCTTCTTCTTCTTCTTCTTCTTCTTCTTCTCTCTATTCTTTTTCTTCTTCGTCTTTTTCACCCTATTCTTCTTCTTCTTCTTCTTCTTCTTCTTCTTCTTCTTCTTCTTCTTCTTCTTCTTCTCCCTATTCTTCTTCTTCTTCTACTTCTTCTTCTTCTCCTTCTTCTTCTTCTTCTTCTTCTTCTTCTTCTTCTTCTCCTCTATTCTTCTTCTTATCTTCTTCTTCTTCTTATCTTCATCTTCTTATTATTATTATCTTCTCTCTATTCTTCTTCTTATCTTCTTCTTTTTCTTCTTCTCTCTATTCTTCTTCTTATCTTCTTATTATTATTTTCTTCTCTCTATTCTTCTTTTTCTTAACTTCTTCTTTTCTTCTTCTTCTTCTCTCTATTCTTCTTCTTATCTTCTTCTTCTCTTCTTCTCTCTATTCTTCTTATTATTATTCTTGTTGTTGTTGTTGTTGTTCTTCTTCTTCTTCTCCCTATTCTTCTTCTTCTTCTTCTTCTTCTTCTTCTTCTTCTTCTTCTTCTTCTTCTTCTTCTTCTTCTTCTTCTTCTTCTTCACCATGCTATATTAGTCAATTTTTCCTCTTCTTTTTTTTTCGATTATATTTATTTATTCTGTCCGGTTCGCCTTCTTTTTTCCACTTCCATTTCAGTCTTTTCATTTTTCCTTTCGTTTCTGAAATTTCATTTCCTTTTTCCTGCCTTTTTCGGTTTATTATTTATTTTACCAAACTCTACCCGTTTTCTCTCTTTCTTTATTGCTTTCTTTCAGCTACTTTTCTTTCTTTAATTTCTTTCTGCTTTTTCGGATTTCTCCCCACCCCCTCTTTCTATTCATATAGTCTTTTGTTTAAACTTCTTGAGGTTTCTCCAATGTATTCATTCTAGCAATTCCTGAACTTGATAGAGTAAATTCCGCCTTCAAGTTTTGGTTTGTTTTGTTTTTTTATTCATTAAGTCTTTTTGATTGTTTTTAGATGGTAACAAATTTTTTAATTAATTTATTTATTTCCTGTTCTCTTCTTTCTCTCTTTCTTATTCTCTTTCTTTCTTTTTCTTTCTCTCTTTCTATTCTCTTCTCTATCTCTTTCTTTCTTTTTCTTTCTTTTTTTCTCATCTCTATGTTTCCTCGTCCTCAGTATGACGATAAACTAAATCCGGCAGCAAAGACTCTGACGGGTAGGTTTTGAGGAACGTGGAACGACCGCTTAATTGCTATTATTCCCAAGTTTACCCTGACCCGAGGTGGTAACACCTGTTAGGGTCACAGCTATGGGCAAATAGTGAACACCAAACTGGGGTAAATATACCACCGATACATTTTCATAGTAAAAATATTACCAGCAATACTTTTTGAAAAAAATATTACCATTGACTCTTAACAAAAACACTCTTTATAAAAATAAGTCAATGAAACCTGATCTGAAAACTGATTTCTGTCAAAGAATATATATTCTATTCATACGAACCTATCTTAAAAATCTTGTCAGCATTAAATAACCTGTTGAGGTTGATATACCGTAAAACAAAATAAACCAAACCAAATCTTAATTCCACGTCATTATTGGACGATGCATTACACAAAGCGTTCGAAAGCCATCATAAGAAATGAAAATCTGACGATACCAATTCTGGACAGTATGAAGAATGAGGCAGCACTTCCCATTCGAGTTCTTGAATCGTGACTTTGATCCTATTGGCGATGTGAGGACGGGCGTTGTCGTATTGCAGAAGAACGCCATTTCTTCGATTCGGTCTTTTTTACAGAATTGATTCGTTGAATCGGTGCAGTTGTTAAGTGTAGAGGTCCGCATTCCGTGTTTGGTTGCGCTCAAGCAGTTCGTAATGAATTATGCCTTCCCAGTCCCTTCATAGACACAACATGGTCTTTAGAAGATGAAGGTCTTGCTTTGCTGGCGGAATCGTTTGATTTTGGGGGATAAGCCATTCATTTCACTTTTTCATATTGACATAAAGGCACCATTATTCATGGCCAGTGAAAATGCAGTAAAGTAAACGCTGTTTGTGACCCATGCGTTGAGCGATGTCAAGCGAGCAAATTGGCGGCGATTGTGGACCGCTGATTTTTGTTGTTTCCGCTCAAAGTGTGTGACACCCAAGAGCCGAGTTTATGAACCTTTCCCATTGAGTGAAAGTGGTTCACAACAGTTTTTTTTATCGCAATCCATCTGCTCCGCCAATTCTTTGGTCGTTTGACGTGGATTTTTGTGAAGAAGTTGATTCAATCGAACTCAGTTGGTCGACCGGTGTGTGATCCGACCTTGAGGACAAAATTCCCATTTTCGAAGCGTGAAAAGCAACGTCGGGCGGTATTTTGAGGCATTGCTCCTTCTTCATACACTGCATAAATCTCACAGCTTCTAATACATACATACATACATATATATATATATATATATATATAGATAGATAGATAGATAGATAGATAGATAGATAGATAGATATTATTAGTGGTCAATATATATATATATATATATATATATATATTTCCAAGAGGACAGAATCCAGGTAGAACTCAATGTCCAGGACAGAGCAAGAATATAATATAAAAGAGTCAAACACTAATATTCCATGGTTATAATTTATTACATTAAAATCGTTATCACGATCTAATTCATCAGACCTACAAATTAAAAAAATTGAATTTGTAGGTCTAATGAATTGGATCGTGATTACAATTTTAATGTACTAAATTATAACCATGGAATATTAGTGTTTAAGCCTTAAAAAATGAAGAACATCATAATTTACTCACTTTTGATCATGCTAAATTTAATGACGTCATTTAGCGTCCTCCATAACTTACCTTGACTTTTCAGTTAGTCCGGTGCTATATTTATGAGCGTTTGTAAATTTTTTTAAATTGAAAAACTAACATTTGTACTTTTGTTTATAAATACTTCTTGCAAAAAAAGAAATCCTTACATTTGCCTTGCTAAAGTCCGTCAGACGACTAAACGCGTTGACAGAGAAGTTTACCTTTTGTATTTATTCATATTGTGTTTTTATTTTACACACTAACACACACATACATACACACACACGCACACACGCACGCACACACACACGCACACACGCATGCACACACACACACACACACATATATATATATATATGAATCTTACGAGCAGATTCGGCGGACTAAACACCTCGATTAAATGCGGAAGTCAAATCGTGTCAAAAATGCTCAGTCTTGTCCACTTGACATCCATTTTAATGAAAATCAATAAAATCTGAAATACACGAAAATCAATAAAATTACATAATCAAAAGACACTAGCAAAAAATTCTCTTTCAATTAACATAAAACATTTTGTGAATTCCTATTACTTCTGCGTGCATTTTGAAATTATGAAAAAAAAATGTCAATGAATTCCTCGTCAACCAAATAAAATTGATAATATTGTTACCACATCATATTGTAACATGAACTGCTTGTAAAAGAAACCGGAACAGTTTATAGGTGATTTTCTTAGTTTTTTTTTTAAATTTTACCTATATAAAAGTATTATTATTATTATTTCAGGTATATTTCCGTATTGGGATCTTAAAAATGTCAGACGAGGACACCAATACGGAAACATTTCAAAATTCATCAGGAATACAAGAAAGAAATGATTGACCCCATCTACTTAATGTTTTCCTGGATTACGCCCGGGGAATTTACAAGCATGAAGAGATGGGTACTTATCATTTAAACATTCCATGCCACACCCCAAATGAACCATCTAAAAGAAGACATCGATCTTGCTTCACCTCCTGAGGTCAATGGACTGAGGGTAAAAGGGCTATACCGATCATATAGGTTTCATAGTTGCGATAAGAATGATCTTGAACAAAAAATAAATATCCTCTATAAAATGTTCTAAGAAATAAGGACTCAATATGAACCTTTCCAAAACAGAAACAATGATCTGGAATGGAATGAAATCAGTGATGGCACCTACCCAGAATCCATCATAAAAATGAAAACATCCTCTACCTAGTGTTACATGAAATAGGAATCAATTTAAACCTTTCCAAAACAAAAACCATTATCTGAAATTGGAATAAAAGCACTGAATCCATAAAAATTAAAACATCTTCTTTCAAGATTTCTATGAAATAAGACTCAAGATAAACCTTTCGAAAACAGAAACTATTATCTGGAATTGCAATGAAAGCAGTTATGGTAGCTACACTGAATCCATAATAAAAATGAAAACATCCTCTATGAAG
The DNA here is from genome assembly GCA_964036315.1 of Acanthosepion esculentum. Classification (NCBI taxonomy): domain Eukaryota; kingdom Metazoa; phylum Mollusca; class Cephalopoda; order Sepiida; family Sepiidae; genus Acanthosepion; species Acanthosepion esculentum. The sequence goes on along the minus strand of OZ038498.1, from coordinate 3,723,526 downwards.
TGTTCTAAGAAAGATGATGCAATTTAAATCTTTCAAAAATAGAAATTATGACCTGGAATTGGAATGAAAGTAGTGATGACACCTACCCCGAATCCAGCATAAATATGAAAACATCTACTATCAAGTATTCGTAGAAATAGGATTCAATTTAAATCTTTCCAAAACAAAAACTATTATCTGAAATTGGAATGAAAGCAGTGATGGTACCAACCTTGAATCCATCAAAAAAATATAATTTCATCTATAATGTGTTCTAAGAAATAGGTCTCAAGTGAAGCCTTAGAAAAGCAAAAACTATTATCTGGAACTAGAATGAAAGCAACGATGTTACCTACCCTGAATTCAGCATGAAAATGAAAACATATTCTATCAAGTGTTCTAAGGAATAGAACTCAAGTTAAACCATTCCAAAACAGACTACTATCTGAAATTGGAATGAAAGCAGTGATGGCACCTATTCTGAATCCCATATAAAAATGAAAACATCCGCTATCAAGTATTCCTCGAAATAGGACTCAAGATAAACCTTTCCAAAACAGAATTTATGATGTGGAATTGGAATAAAACTACCCTGAATCTATCATAAAAATTCAGGGTGTGAAATTAATAAATATTAAACACTTCAAATGTTTCGTCATATTGATCAGTTATAAGAATTTAGTATCAGAGATAATGAAATTGAACATCGAATCAGTTGCACCAGATGTAGTTTTACCCAACACCGCACATAGCTACAAAACCAAATGATTTATTTGAAATCTTGAGTGACCCGTTCAGATATATCTAAAGTGTCCTCTCAGATCCATGAGTGGTTAATATGAGTGTGAGTGAGTGAAGCCTGTGGATCTTGTGGGCTGGCGCTACGGAATCACAGACAAAGATCTGTGCCAAATAACAGAAATCAAATCACTTGAGGACATTCAATAGCAGAAAATGCTAGAATTGATATCACGTGAAGAAAAAATAATGACATAAGATGTTGACATTCCACACTACTTCAAATAAAAGGTTAGGAAGGAAACCCCCATCAATACTGGAAAGAGTGAAAGCAGCTACTGGACTGGAGAAATCTATTTTCCGGAAAAATTGTTTTAAGAGAACAATTTTATGAATTTCAACAGACATTGGCACTGGCTGATTGGTCAATGAATGTTCAATGTTTCCTTATAAGGAAACTGCTAATATTACCATTAGAGATGAGGATAACAGATGCTACACTTTCATCACAGCCTGATGATCAGGGAGTGAATAAAAGCCTGACTGGAGGAGCAAAAGCTGCTCGTTTGATGAATGCCAAAAGTTTCCTTATAAGGAAACTGCTAATATTACCATTAGAGACGAGGAGAACAGATGCTACACTTTCATCACAGCCTAATGATCAGCGAGGGAAAAAAGCGTAAGAGGTCGTTTTCGCTTATACTTATTTCCTCTTTTAATATTTAGACTCTTGAATCTTGAGAAAATAATTGCCCATTTTCTATCATTTTCCTAGGCGGCAAGGAACCTCTTTGAAAATTGATTCGCTCATCAGGACTGTAATAAATTCCAATCACAGAACACCACTGATCTGCCTTGCAAATTTAGGAAATATGGTGGAGTGGTTTTCCGTTTCCTTATCCGCAGTTTTGTAATTCAGTGTTTTCCTTCTCTTAGACTGGTTGCACCCCAAGACTAAAAAGGCTAAGCTATTTAACCCATAGCTGGGAGAAGTGATGGATTTATACGTTTCCTAGAATTATTTGTGCCAAAGTGGCCTCAACAACATTGGCCGAAATTTGACCCACATTCAACGCTGATGACCACTACGCAGCCTAGATACCCATTGATGATTAAATACCTTTTTTTCTCGTTTTTTTGTTTTGATTTGTTTTGTTTTTCGCTAAAATCTGTTTGAGAAAATATCAGCACTCTCTGTGTGTTTGACATATTGGGAAGGAATACAATATATATATATATATATATATATATATATATATATATATATATATATATATATATTGTCAGTGATAGGAAATTAATTCAATGCTCAATTGTAATCTATCCTCATAGTTTCCACTTCCAACAACCTTTTCTTTTACTCCTATCATACACATACTTTGCGGAAAAAAACTCCTGCGTGGATATTTCCACAAACGTTACAATCTTAACTTCAAATTCACGGTCAATTGTTATCTTATCTTCTCGTAACATTCACTCCCTTATTCTTATATTCACTCGCCAAATCGACATCTTACGAATATTTCTCTTAATAAAATTTTTAAAATAATTCAGCAGACGATGTTATTTTATTTATGGTAACTGGATTTTTGACGATTTTTTTACACGTTTTCCGTCGTTATCGGCCGTTTGGCTTGGATCAAAGTGTAGTATTTGCCTTCGGGCAGATAAACTACATTTCATCCTTCGCCTTCGGACAGGGCGCAAGTGAATATATAATTTCCTGGTCTCGGGAAACAGCTGCACTCACCAGTAACTCCCAACACTGAAGAGGAAGGAGATCTGTTGAAATGCCGATGCCAAGACAGCTGACGGTTGCGGGGGATGGACTATTTTTGGACTTGGCCCGGTTGCATATATCGGGTTCCCCACATTAAAATGACCTCGTGCCACAACCTACCATCGTGGGACGGCAAGAAAATACTATCGATTCTCGTCCTTTTGGCCAAGATCAAAGTGTACTATCTGTTCTTATCGGGTTCATCTGATTCTCTTTCTCCACCTCTATCTACTTTCTTTCATTTTCTCACTGAAGCCAAGTAGCGTCTTTTCCCCTCTTTCCACGCGATCAAAACGAGATTTTAGCAGGGCGTAACGGTTGTGCGAACTAATGATAGGAGGGATTAGCACAACTATAATAGGATATCACACACCTCAATCAGTAACACTCTATCTTAAGTGGCTGTTCTGGTATTGGGCGAATATGAGTTAAAAACGAGTAAACATTAATTACGGAAGTACAGTATAAACAATTTGTTACAGTAATGCGTTGCAAATAAAAGAAAACTGTCACGAATGGCGACAAGAAAACGCTTATTAAGAGGGTATGGCATATCAACATTTCATTTTGAAAAGCGCAACAGATGAACAAATGGCAGCTGGCATGGAAGTGTGTACGAAGCAGATGTGTGTCAATGAATTCCTGTACGTCGACGAAATTGCACTCATTCATCTTCATCTGCTATTGCTGAATGTTTACAGTGATCAAACAATGAATATATGTAAAGTTAGTCGATTACAAAAAAAACATGTGTGTGGCGAGCCATGATCGAAGTATGCTAGGATTGACTGACTAATTTTTACGACTTTTCAACCCTTTATCGGTTATTTAAAGCTGAAATCTATTTCGTATTGTGAGAATTATTCTTTTTTTTTTGCGAGTAAATACAGCATTTACAATTTTTTGAGTAAAACAATAATGTAGCTGTCTATATTTCTGAGATGAGGTATTATGTACACTATTTACATTATTCGGACTATTGTCCTCATCTTTGTTGCCATATTTATTACAACGTTTGACCTATCAGTATCTGTCTATATTTCTGAGATGAGGTATTATGTACACTATTTACATTATTCGGACTATTGTCCTCATCTTTGTTGCCATATTTATTACAACGTTTCGGCCTATCAGTATCTGTCTATATTTCTGTGATGAGGTATTATGTACACTATTTACATTATTCGGACTATTGTCCTCATCTTTGTTGCCATATTTATTACAACGTTTCGGCCTATCAGTATCTGTCTATATTTCTGCGATGAGGTATTATGTACACTATTTACATTATTCGGACTATTGTCCTCATCTTTGTTGCCATATTTATTACAACGTTTCGGCCTTTCAGTATCTGTCTATATTTCTGAGATGAGGTATTATGTACACTATTTACATTATTCGGACTATTGTCCTCATCTTTGTTGCCATATTTATTGCAACGTTTCGGCCTATCAGTATCTGTCTATATTTCTGCGATGAGGTATTATGTACACTATTTACATTATTCGTACTATTGTCCTCATCTTTGTTGCCATATTTATTACAACGTTTCGGCCTATCAGTATCTGTCTATATTTCTGCGATGAGGTATTATGTACACTATTTACATTATTCGGACTATTGTCCTCATCTTTGTTGCCATATTTATTACAACGTTTCGGCCTTTCAGTATCTGTCTATATTTCTGAGATGAGGTATTATGTACACTATTTACATTATTCGGACTATTGTCCTCATCTTTGTTGCCATATTTATTACAACGTTTCGGCCTATCAGTATCTGTCTATATTTCTGCGATGAGGTATTATGTACACTATTTACATTATTCGTACTATTGTCCTCATCTTTGTTGCCATATTTATTACAACGTTTCGGCCTATCAGTATCTGTCTATATTTCTGCGATGAGGTATTATGTACACTATTTACATTATTCGGACTATTGTCCTCATCTTTGTTGCCATATTTATTACAACGTTTCGGCCTATCAGTATCTGTCTATATTTCTGTGATGAGGTATTATGTACACTATTTACATTATTCGTACTATTGTCCTTATCTTTGTTGCCATATTTATTACAACGTTTCGGCCTTTCAGTATCTGTCTATATTTCTGAGATGAGGTATTATGTACACTATTCACATTATTCGGACTATTGTCCTCATCTTTATTGCCATATTTATCACAACGTTTTAGCCGTTGTACGCTTCGGCCTTCTTCAAGTGGTTGGAATGTTGTACTGAACCCATTATTTCGCTCACTGGGGTAGACTCTTTTAATTCCACGTGCCATGTTTAATGGAAGTCAGTTATCACCTGTTAATTTACCTCTCCAAGTTCTTCACTGTCTTAACCGGGTTTTGAACTCACAACTGTTTGTGTCCTGTCACTTAAGGATTCAAACAGTTGTGAGTTTAATAACTGGTTAAGGCAATGGAGAACTTGGAGAGGGGAATTAACAGGAGATAACTGACATCCATTAGACATGGCACGTGGAACTAGAACAGTCTACCCCAGCGAGTGAAATAAAGGGTTCAGTTCGGCATTCCAACCACCTGAAGAAGGCCGGAGCGTACAACGGCCGAAACGTTGTAATAAATATGGCAACTAAGATAAGGACAATAGTCCGAATAATGTAAATAGTGTAAAAAGAACAATAATCTTTCCGTTTCCACTGAAATGAAGAGGAAGGATTATATCGCATCAAATTGCTAGGTTTGTGCAGCTAGGAAGATTAGCTCATTGTCTTACCAGTCAATTTTTCGCGTCAGAAATCATCTTACATATTTATGAATCTACCATTTATCCGTGCATTGAATACTGTTTACCATATCTGGCCAGACAAAATCCAAACAGGAATTCAGTCACTTTCCCACCGCCATGACATGACTTCCGTCTTTTCTACAAATATTTTCATAGCAATTGTTCAGATGAACTTTCCTGATTGGCACATTGACTGTATGAATTTAATCGTGCAACTAGATTGGCAAATTGATCTCACTGTTGTAATAGCTAGAGGCAACCGTAAGTTTTATTTTAATAGTTTCTTTCCTCGCACTTCTTACCTGTCGAACTTTCTTCCGATTATTTGCTTCTCTGTCTCTTATAATCTTCAAAAATTAAAGTACAACGTCAAACGTAATCTTATGTATTCCTGAAACCTGTTCTTTTATTGTCCTTTGTCTAACTCCATATATATCTTTGCATCTTAGTGGCATTATTGCCTTGCTTTGGGGGAAGTGAGTAAAAAAGCCCTTCTATTTATTCCATAGCTAGGGGTAGGAAATGGATTCTTATATTTCCCAAGTGTATTTCAGTGTTATAGAACACTGGGGCTTTGGAGGCTCTTGATCGTCAATTGCGAACATAGATAGCCATTGAATACTTGCTCTATCGAATGGTATCATTGTGGTCAGTAGATGAGAATAAGCTGAAAAAATTATTTTCGGAGTAAAGTGGAGATTTAATATTTGGTGACTGGGTATATGGCAGCAGCTTCGACAAAGTAGGATAGAAGGGTACAAGAGGAAAAAACACTAAGAAAACAGCTTCGGTCTGCTACCCTATTTGAAGGGATTATAGGGGAAATACAAAAGATCCGTGGTCCATAGAACATCAGGATGACCTTCAAAAGCGATTCAACATTTCGCTGACACCGCTTTCGAGTCAGACCCCACACCCATAGAGGAGATCATGACTAAGGACTATGTCTACGCCATCCCGTGCAGCTGTGGGGTAAGAAATTAAAGGAGAAACAGGCCGTAAGGCAATTAAGTGAAGATTTAATATTTGGTAACTGCTTCTTTTGAGGTTACTACGTGAAGATGATCTTGGATGAGATTGAAAGTACTTGGGAAAATGAAAGGAATGAGAAAAACTACGGCGACTTCCTTAATGACAAAATTAAGCAATTGATCCGTGAATTTGAAAGGATTAAAATTAAAATAAATAGACATAATATGTCGACTTTATTCAACCAAAGTTGCTTGAATATATATATATATATATATATACATATATATATATATATATATATATATATATATATATATACAGGGTGATCCCCCCCAAAAAAAAACGGGACCTTTTTAACAATCCAATAAAACCAAGAGTGATGGAAGAAAAATATTTAATCCATAGTAATCGAAACCTTAAAATATGCCATTTAAGAAACAATGATGGAATTTTCATTTTTTTTAAATTACGTCCTGTAGATGGTGTCCTCCTGTACGAATGCATTCTTGAAATCTGCTGTTGAGATTCCTCATTGACTGCTGCAACATCTTAGCTGGGATACTGTGAATTTCATTCTCGTTACTAAAATGGCGAAATGTTTACTTGCTCAAGGTCACTGTCTTGCAGTGTTGCCACTTGCTAATGTCTGGCAATACGCACTTAAAAAATTCCCGTTTTTTGGGGTCACCCGATATATATATATATATATATATATATATATATATATATATATATAGATGAGATTGAAATATTAGACAAAGGACATCACAGGAAAATACGAAAACTTAAGGAAACAGCATATATGCAAACCATAAAAATCTAAGCCGGCCAATCATAGAAATGAATACAATATAGGAACCAGTAATAAGGAGTGATAGAGAAAAGAAATGAATAAAAAAAAAATGTAATATGAGCTCTATTAAAAAATGGTTACTGAGACAGTAAGTTTATAAGTCCATAAAATTCATACACATGTCCCGGTGGATAAAAGCGTTGGTTGGATCCAGTGACTCCACCCAAAGTGTTATTAGATTCAATACCTGCTATTGCAGCGCTGAACAAAAACTTGGGTTGAAGTAAAATAGGAAGAGGCATGGCACGTGTAACTAGAGGAACTAGAACAATCTACCCCGGACAAAATAGAGGGTTCGAAGGGAATTCCAATCACCTGAAGAAGGTCGGAGCGTACAAGAGCCGAAACGTCGTGAATATGGTAAAAAGATGAGACAACTCTCCGAAGAATGTATATCATGTAAAGGATTAAATAGACATAATATGTCTGTATTATTCAATGAAACTTGTGTATGGGGGTACCATACATTGACCGGGACTGTTCGGGGGTACCATACATTGACCGGGACTGTTCGGGGGTACCATACATTGACCGGGACTGTTCGGGGGTACCATACATTGACCGGGGCTGTTCGGGGGTACCATACATTGACCGGGACTGTTCGGGGGTACCATACATTGACCGGGACTGTTCGGGGGTACCATACATTGACCGGGACTGTTCGGGGGTACCATACATTGACCGGGACTGTTCGGGGGTACCATTCATTGACCGGGACTGTTCGGGGGTACCATACATTGACCGGGACTGTTCTGGTGTACCACTAAAGTTTTGTTTGTTTTTTTTTTTTGTTTTTTTGTTTTTTGTCTATTTTGTTTGTTTCAGTAGCTGTTGGGTCATGAAAACACCTTAGCATAGAAGACAAATAAAACTAATAAATATTGAAAACTGCCCTTGTTTGAGACTTCAAAATCGTGGTAAGCCAAAGTCTGTGTATAATTGCGAATACACTTTTTATCGTTAATTACTGTTGGAAGCATAAAGACATTTAAATGTATCTTTGAACATGAACCAACTATAAAAACATATTTAAACTTGTATCTCTTTAAAAACTATGTGCTAAACTGTTTTTTATTCGCGTATATTTTTTCCTATAGTCTATGACCTTGGTTTTTAATTGTTTCTCTTATAGTATCTGAGATTAATAGCCAAAACAGGTGTTGATTTCTACTTTAGCAACCGCGCTATAAAACAAAACTGAATCAATCAATGAAGTGTTAAATTTTATTTTTGAAAGAGAAGGAATATTAAAGTAGCAGAAGCAAAGAAGAAAATACTGAGAAATATGTTACTGAGATCGGAAACCTGATTAAATGTCTCAGAAAATTAACAGTTAATTAATTTCTTTGTTTTGCTAAGAACTATTTTTATTTATGGTCTCCATTTTGTAATGACATGTTTTTGCTTTTCTACATGTTGATAGTTGAATGGTAGGCAATAAAAAATAATGCTTATTAAGAATACACATTTTTAAGAATATATATTACTAAGAATATCTGTTTGGCCTACACACACACACACACACACACACACACACACACACACATATATATATATATATACATATATATATATATATATATATATAAAGTGAACATTGAAGTCAATACTCAGAGGAGACAGGCTGTTTCATGGTAAACGCAATCATCAAGCCACTCGCGTTGTTTTTCGCGACTATTTATATACACGGGTCAGTGGTGCATCGTGAGTAGTCTATTCTAACAGTTATTTTAGCGGGAGCGGTTTGTTAATTTGCTTATTATTTACTTTATTTATTTATTTGGATTAATTTATTTTACTTGTTTTTGCGTATTTATTTTATTTTGTCTATTTTTATTTATTTTTTTCAGTTTTCGGTTTTTAAGTAACGTTTTAAAAATTTGTTTTCGTGTCTGCATTTTGAAATGAGTTCTGATCGTTTATTTAGTAGTTTGTTTTGGTCTGGGAAGGTAATTATAGCTATTTTCCCTCCAAGCAGAGTTTAGATGTTTTGGATTGATAGTTGTAGGCTGATGTTATTTTCCTTATTTGCCATTATATTTTTGATGTGATTTGCTTTTTGTTTTTAATTTCCCAGATATACTTGGAAAGCACTGTGCTGTTCGCGTATTTACTATTTCTGAAAGATGTTTTGTGTGCGTAGTTTCTTTGTTTCCAGTGTCCTTCAGTTACTCGTATGTATATTTTTTCTTCGTTATCTGATGATATTACCGTGGTTGGTATATTACATTGTTTTGTAAGCAATTCGTTCTTTATTCTGCAGTTACACTTGGGTTTAATTCGTTCAGATGGTTTGTTGATAGTTTTCCTGTTATTCTTTTTTTATTATTTGTGTCATGATCCTGATGCAGATGTAGCTGATTTTTACTGCGTTTTTGCTGAATATTTTGTGGAGAGTGCTTGATTTTTGGAAGTGTTTGTGTAAGAGTTTGATGAATATTTTTCCTACGTTTGATTTTACGTTTTTCTTGTACAGTGGGTTGAACCGTATGATGTTTCTCTTCTTGTTGGCTTTTTGTCCTCATTTTCATCAGTATGCAGAAAGCACTGGACAACCATTTGGGACTCATCAGCAGCGCGCATCTACTAGCAACAATCGAACCTGGACTGTTTCAATACGACACAAGCGTCATACCAACTGTACCAACGGCCCTCGCTGACAAAGAAGAAACTAAATAGACTCGATATAGAGCCGCTACTCACAGATTCTGTAGTGGCAATCATCCAAGTATTCATAACCCAAGAACAACGTCTTTACTTTCCCCTCAGCCGATCCATCGCAGAGCATTAGCTGGGTCATGCAAGGATATAAAAGTGAAAGAATTCTTGAGGAATTAGAATTTGTGAGTAGCAACGCTATATCGGGTCTATTCAGTTACTGCTTCGACACCGATCCCCGTTGGTATGACGCTTGCTTCGTATCGAAACGGCTCAGGTTCGATTCTCGGTAGTGGATGCGCACTGCTGATGAGTCACAAACAGGACGAAACGGCAGTCCAGTGTTTTCTGCATTCTGGTAAGGATTCTTCTAGAGCGATGAATTACTACATTGATTATTCTAATTCCTCAAAAATTCTTTCACTTGTGGGTATACACATATATACACACACACACACATATATATATATATATATATATATATATATATATATATATATATATATGATGAGCTTGTATCGCACCATATTTTCCCTCCTTATACCCATGAATTTTTGAAAAATACAGGAATTAGAAGAAAAAGAAGCCATTCTTTACCATAAGGCATCTATGAGAGGAAGTCACCTACAAAAATACGAACGGAATGAAGCAAAAAGATCAATCAACTATAATAAGAAGAAATCCATGTTTTGCAAAACTAGCTCGGTAAACTCATTAATAATTGCAAATGGTTCAATGACGACAGAAAAGACCTAATAATAAACTTATCCAAATTCCAACTATCGGATACACAACTAGAAACATTCAGTTTGGTCAGAAATTTGCCACTGGAATACCAAAATATGACACCACGGATTACATAATTAAAAATCATGACCACAATGACTCCGATTTTACCAAAGGCTATATCCAGGGCCTAATCACAGCTACACACAAAAATACGAACGACACCGCACCTCCTTGAAGATATATCAAAGTCCTGAAAGAATTAGCTAACAACAAAAACATCTATATATCTACTTCTGATAAGGGCGGTGGAATTGTAATCATATATATATATATATATATATATATATATATATATATAGCAATTTGTATATTTACCAGTATATCTATTTATCTATATAGATAAATAGATAAATCTATTTGAGGGAATCTCGATCAGAAACTAATACATAGCTACCATCTAAAGTCCCCCATTAACCAGCAGATCAGATCTATCTCCAGGGTTGTGCACGGGGTTTGTCTTCAGTGATTTTGTGTGGAAACTAGAAGAGGAGATAGGAAAGAAGAGATGCGACTAAATTAACGACAGATTCAGAACAAGACCACGTACCTATTTCAAAAATAGGTATTTCGAATAATTGTCATTAGCTACCATTAACCTTCAGATAAGATATTTCTGCAGAATTCTGCACCAGGTTGGTCTTCAGTGATTTTGTGTGGCAACTGCAAGAGGAGATAGAAAAGAAGAAAAGAGATCAAATAAACGACAGATTCAGAAGCAAAACCACATTCCTATTTCAAACATAGGTATTTCGAATAATTATGATTAACTACCATGAACCAGGAAATCAGATCTTTCTGCAGAGTTGTGGACGAGGTTTGTCTTCAGTGATTTGGTGTGGCAACTGTAAGAGAAGATAGGAAAGAAGAGAAGAGACCAAATAAACGACAGATTCAGAAGCAATTCCACATTCCTATTTCAAACATAGTTATTTCGAATAATTATCATTTCGTATAATTTTCCTTTAGATTAATTTTCATTCAAAAGTTCGAATAAATGTTTTTCGAAGAATTGTTTTCGAAAAATTCTTTTAGTAATTTTCTCGATACGATCAATACACCGAGATATTTAAAGTTCCATCCTTACCTTTATTCCAATGTAACTCGCTGTTTAAATTGTAATTCTGCTATTAGCTGTTTCATTATAAAGAAACAATCAGCATTCAGTGACCGAGCAGTTATTACTACCATCCGTTGAAATTTATAAAATCTTTCTCTTAAAATTTTTTTCAGGAAAATAGGTTTTTCAATCCAGTAGCTGTTATCACTTTTCCATTATTGATGGGGTTTTCCTTCCTAACCTTTTGTTTGAAGTAGTGTGGAATGTCAACATCTTCATTATGTCTTTATTTTCTCTTCTAAAGCCCAGTAGCTGTTATCACTCTTTCCAGTATTGACGGAGGTTTCCTTCCTAACCTTTTGTTTGAAGTAGTGTGGAATGTCAACATCTTCATTATGTCTTTATTTTCTCTTCTAAAGCCCAGTAGCTGTTATCACTCTTTCCAGTATTGACAGAGGTTTCCTTCCTAACCTTTTGTTTGAAGTAGTGTGGAATGTCAACATCTTCATTATGTCTTTATTTTCTCTTCTAAAGCCCAGTAGCTGTTATCACTCTTTCCAGTATTGACGGAGGTTTCCTTCCTAACCTTTTGTTTGAAGTAGTGTGGAATGTCAACATCTTCATTATGTCTTTATTTTCTCTTCTAAAGCCCAGTAGCTGTTATCACTCTTTCCAGTATTGACGGAGGTTTCCTTCCTAACCTTTTGTTTGAAGTAGTGTGGAAAGTCAACATCTTCATTATGTCTTTATTTTCTCTTCTAAAGCCCAGTAGCTGTTATCACTCTTTCCAGTATTGACGGAGGTTTCCTTCCTAACCTTTTGTTTGAAGTAGTGTGGAATGTCAACATCTTGATTATGTCATTATTTTCTCTTCTAAAGCCCAGTAGCTGTTATCACTCTTTCCAGTATTGATGGAGGTTTCCTTCCTAACCTTTTGTTTGAAGTAGTGTGGAATGTCAACATCTTCATTATGTCATTATTTTCTCTTCTGAAGCCCAGTAGCGGTTATCACTCTTTCCAGTATTGATGGAGGTTTCCTTCCTAACCTTTTGTTTGAAGTAGTGTGGAATGTCAACATCTTGATTATGTCATTATTTTCTCTTCTGAAGCCCAGTAGCGGTTATCACTCTTTCCAGTATTGATGGAGGTTTCCTTCCTAACCTTTTGTTTGAAGTAGTGTGGAATGTCAACATCTTGATTATGTCATTATTTTCTCTTCTGAAGCCCAGTAGCGGTTATCACTCTTTCCAGTATTGATGGAGGTTTCCTTCCTAACCTTTTGTTTGAAGTAGTGTGGAATGTCAACATCTTGATTATGTCATTATTTTCTCTTCTGAAGCCCAGTAGCGGTTATCACTCTTTCCAGTATTGACGGAGGTTTCCTTCCTAACCTTTTGTTTGAAGTAGTGTGGAATGTCAACATCTTGATTATGTCATTATTTTCTCTTCTGAAGCCCAGTAGCGGTTATCACTCTTTCCAGTATTGACGGATGTTTCCTTCCTAACCTTTTGTTTGAAGTAGTGTGGAATGTCAACATCTTGATTATGTCATTATTTTCTCTTCTGAAGCCCAGTAGCGGTTATCACTCTTTCCAGTATTGACGGAGGTTTCCTTCCTAACCTTTTGTTTGAAGTAGTGTGGAATGTCAACATCTTGATTATGTCATTATTTTCTCTTCTAAAGCCCAGTAGCGGTTATCACTCTTTCCAGTATTGACGGAGGTTTCCTTCCTAACATTTTGTTTGAAGTAGTGTGGAATGTCAACATCTTGATTATGTCATTATTTTCTCTTCTGAAGCCCAGTAGCGGTTATCACTCTTTCCAGTATTGACGGAGGTTTCCTTCCTAACCTTTTGTTTGAAGTAGTGTGGAATGTCAACATCTTGATTATGTCATTACTTTCTCTTCTGAAGCCCAGTAGCGGTTATCACTCTTTCCAGTATTAACGGAGGTTTCCTTCCTAACCTTTTGTTTGAAGTAGTGTGGAATGTCAACATCTTGATTATGTCATTATTTTCTCTTCTGAAGCCCAGTAGCGTTTATCACTCTTTCCAGTATTGACGGAGGTTTCCTTCCTAACCTTTTGTTTGAAGTAGTGTGGAATGTCAACATCTTGATTATGTCATTATTTTCTCTTCTGAAGCTCAGTAGCGGTTATCACTCTTTCCAGTATTGATGGAGGTTTCCTTTCTAACCTTTTGTTTGAAGTAGTGTGGAATGTCAACATCTTCATTATGTCTTTATTTTCTCTTCTAAAGCCCAGTAGCTGTTATCACTCTTTCCAGTATTGATGGAGGTTTCCTTCCTAACCTTTTGTTTGAAGTAGTGTGGAATGTCAACATCTTCATTATGTCATTATTTTCTCTTCTGAAGCCCAGTAGCGGTTATCACTCTTTCCAGTATTGACGGAGGTTTCCTTCCTAACCTTTTGTTTGAAGTAGTGTGGAATGTCAACATCTTGATTATGTCATTATTTTCTCTTCTGAAGCCCAGTAGCGTTTATCACTCTTTCCAGTATTGACGGAGGTTTCCTTCCTAACCTTTTGTTTGAAGTAGTGTGGAATGTCAACATCTTGATTATGTCATTATTTTCTCTTCTGAAGCTCAGTAGCGGTTATCACTCTTTCCAGTATTGATGGAGGTTTCCTTCCTAACCTTTTGTTTGAAGTAGTGTGGAATGTCAACATCTTGATTATGTCATTATTTTCTCTTCTGAAGCCCAGTAGCGGTTATCACTCTTTCCAGTATTGACGGAGGTTTCCTTCCTAACCTTTTGTTTGAAGTAGTGTGGAATGTCAACATCTTGATTATGTCATTATTTTCTCTTCTGAAGCCCAGTAGCGGTTATCACTCTTTCCAGTATTGATGGAGGTTTCCTTCCTAACCTTTTGTTTGAAGTAGTGTGGAATGTCAACATCTTCATTATGTCATTATTTTCTCTTCTGAAGCCCAGTAGCGGTTATCACTCTTTCCAGTATTGATGGAGGTTTCCTTCCTAACCTTTTGTTTGAAGTAGTGTGGAATGTCAACATCTTGATTATGTCATTATTTTCTCTTCTGAAGCCCAGTAGCGGTTATCACTCTTTCCAGTATTGATGGAGGTTTCCTTCCTAACCTTTTGTTTGAAGTAGTGTGGAATGTCAACATCTTCATTATGTCATTATTTTCTCTTCTGAAGCCCAGTAGCGGTTATCACTCTTTCCAGTATTGATGGAGGTTTCCTTCCTAACCTTTTGTTTGAAGTAGTGTGGAATGTCAACATCTTGATTATGTCATTATTTTCTCTTCTGAAGCCCAGTAGCGGTTATCACTCTTTCCAGTATTGATGGAGGTTTCCTTCCTAACCTTTTGTTTGAAGTAGTGTGGAATGTCAACATCTTGATTATGTCATTATTTTCTCTTCTGAAGCCCAGTAGCGGTTATCACTCTTTCCAGTATTGATGGAGGTTTCCTTCCTAACCTTTTGTTTGAAGTAGTGTGGAATGTCAACATCTTGATTATGTCATTATTTTCTCTTCTGAAGCCCAGTAGCGGTTATCACTCTTTCCAGTATTGATGGAGGTTTCCTTCCTAACCTTTTGTTTGAAGTAGTGTGGAATGTCAACATCTTGATTATGTCATTATTTTCTCTTCTGAAGCCCAGTAGCGGTTATCACTCTTTCCAGTATTGACGGAGGTTTCCTTCCTAACCTTTTGTTTGAAGTAGTGTGGAATGTCAACATCTTGATTATGTCATTATTTTCTCTTCTGAAGCCCAGTAGCGGTTATCACTCTTTCCAGTATTGACGGATGTTTCCTTCCTAACCTTTTGTTTGAAGTAGTGTGGAATGTCAACATCTTGATTATGTCATTATTTTCTCTTCTGAAGCCCAGTAGCGGTTATCACTCTTTCCAGTATTGACGGAGGTTTCCTTCCTAACCTTTTGTTTGAAGTAGTGTGGAATGTCAACATCTTGATTATGTCATTATTTTCTCTTCTAAAGCCCAGTAGCGGTTATCACTCTTTCCAGTATTGACGGAGGTTTCCTTCCTAACATTTTGTTTGAAGTAGTGTGGAATGTCAACATCTTGATTATGTCATTATTTTCTCTTCTGAAGCCCAGTAGCGGTTATCACTCTTTCCAGTATTGACGGAGGTTTCCTTCCTAACCTTTTGTTTGAAGTAGTGTGGAATGTCAACATCTTGATTATGTCATTACTTTCTCTTCTGAAGCCCAGTAGCGGTTATCACTCTTTCCAGTATTAACGGAGGTTTCCTTCCTAACCTTTTGTTTGAAGTAGTGTGGAATGTCAACATCTTGATTATGTCATTATTTTCTCTTCTGAAGCCCAGTAGCGTTTATCACTCTTTCCATTATTGACGGAGGTTTCCTTCCTAACCTTTTGTTTGAAGTAGTGTGGAATGTCAACATCTTGATTATGTCATTATTTTCTCTTCTGAAGCTCAGTAGCGGTTATCACTCTTTCCAGTATTGATGGAGGTTTCCTTTCTAACCTTTTGTTTGAAGTAGTGTGGAATGTCAACATCTTCATTATGTCTTTATTTTCTCTTCTAAAGCCCAGTAGCTGTTATCACTCTTTCCAGTATTGATGGAGGTTTCCTTCCTAACCTTTTGTTTGAAGTAGTGTGGAATGTCAACATCTTCATTATGTCATTATTTTCTCTTCTGAAGCCCAGTAGCGGTTATCACTCTTTCCAGTATTGACGGAGGTTTCCTTCCTAACCTTTTGTTTGAAGTAGTGTGGAATGTCAACATCTTGATTATGTCATTATTTTCTCTTCTGAAGCCCAGTAGCGTTTATCACTCTTTCCAGTATTGACGGAGGTTTCCTTCCTAACCTTTTGTTTGAAGTAGTGTGGAATGTCAACATCTTGATTATGTCATTATTTTCTCTTCTGAAGCTCAGTAGCGGTTATCACTCTTTCCAGTATTGATGGAGGTTTCCTTCCTAACCTTTTGTTTGAAGTAGTGTGGAATGTCAACATCTTGATTATGTCATTATTTTCTCTTCTGAAGCCCAGTAGCGGTTATCACTCTTTCCAGTATTGACGGAGGTTTCCTTCCTAACCTTTTGTTTGAAGTAGTGTGGAATGTCAACATCTTGATTATGTCATTATTTTCTCTTCTGAAGCCCAGTAGCGGTTATCACTCTTTCCAGTATTGATGGAGGTTTCCTTCCTAACCTTTTGTTTGAAGTAGTGTGGAATGTCAACATCTTGATTATGTCATTATTTTCTCTTCTGAAGCCCAGTAGCGGTTATCACTCTTTCCAGTATTGATGGAGGTTTCCTTCCTAACCTTTTGTTTGAAGTAGTGTGGAATGTCAACATCTTGATTATGTCATTATTTTCTCTTCTGAAGCCCAGTAGCGGTTATCACTCTTTCCAGTATTGATGGAGGTTTCCTTCCTAACCTTTTGTTTGAAGTAGTGTGGAATGTCAACATCTTGATTATGTCATTATTTTCTCTTCTGAAGCCCAGTAGCGGTTATCACTCTTTCCAGTATTGACGGAGGCTTCCTTCCTAACCTTTTGTTTGAAGTAGTGTGGAATGTCAACATCTTGATTATGTCATTATTTTCTCTTCTGAAGCCCAGTAGCGGTTATCACTCTTTCCAGTATTGACGGATGTTTCCTTCCTAACCTTTTGTTTGAAGTAGTGTGGAATGTCAACATCTTGATTATGTCATTATTTTCTCTTCTGAAGCCCAGTAGCGGTTATCACTCTTTCCAGTATTGACGGAGGTTTCCTTCCTAACCTTTTGTTTGAAGTAGTGTGGAATGTCAACATCTTGATTATGTCATTATTTTCTCTTCTAAAGCCCAGTAGCGGTTATCACTCTTTCCAGTATTGACGGAGGTTTCCTTCCTAACATTTTGTTTGAAGTAGTGTGGAATGTCAACATCTTGATTATGTCATTATTTTCTCTTCTGAAGCCCAGTAGCGGTTATCACTCTTTCCAGTATTGACGGAGGTTTCCTTCCTAACCTTTTGTTTGAAGTAGTGTGGAATGTCAACATCTTGATTATGTCATTACTTTCTCTTCTGAAGCCCAGTAGCGGTTATCACTCTTTCCAGTATTAACGGAGGTTTCCTTCCTAACCTTTTGTTTGAAGTAGTGTGGAATGTCAACATCTTGATTATGTCATTATTTTCTCTTCTGAAGCCCAGTAGCGTTTATCACTCTTTCCAGTATTGACGGAGGTTTCCTTCCTAACCTTTTGTTTGAAGTAGTGTGGAATGTCAACATCTTGATTATGTCATTATTTTCTCTTCTGAAGCTCAGTAGCGGTTATCACTCTTTCCAGTATTGATGGAGGTTTCCTTTCTAACCTTTTGTTTGAAGTAGTGTGGAATGTCAACATCTTCATTATGTCTTTATTTTCTCTTCTAAAGCCCAGTAGCTGTTATCACTCTTTCCAGTATTGATGGAGGTTTCCTTCCTAACCTTTTGTTTGAAGTAGTGTGGAATGTCAACATCTTCATTATGTCATTATTTTCTCTTCTGAAGCCCAGTAGCGGTTATCACTCTTTCCAGTATTGACGGAGGTTTCCTTCCTAACCTTTTGTTTGAAGTAGTGTGGAATGTCAACATCTTGATTATGTCATTATTTTCTCTTCTGAAGCCCAGTAGCGTTTATCACTCTTTCCAGTATTGACGGAGGTTTCCTTCCTAACCTTTTGTTTGAAGTAGTGTGGAATGTCAACATCTTGATTATGTCATTATTTTCTCTTCTGAAGCTCAGTAGCGGTTATCACTCTTTCCAGTATTGATGGAGGTTTCCTTCCTAACCTTTTGTTTGAAGTAGTGTGGAATGTCAACATCTTGATTATGTCATTATTTTCTCTTCTGAAGCCCAGTAGCGGTTATCACTCTTTCCAGTATTGACGGAGGTTTCCTTCCTAACCTTTTGTTTGAAGTAGTGTGGAATGTCAACATCTTGATTATGTCATTATTTTCTCTTCTGAAGCCCAGTAGCGGTTATCACTCTTTCCAGTATTGATGGAGGTTTCCTTCCTAACCTTTTGTTTGAAGTAGTGTGGAATGTCAACATCTTGATTATGTCATTATTTTCTCTTCGAATTACATGTGCTTTCTGTATTAATTGTTGCTGCTGTTGGAATTCTTCAATTGAAGTCGTTTCTGTTAGCTGGTACATTTCTGTGCTTGTGATTCTGTAGCGACAGTTCACAAGTTTTGAAGAAGAATGGTCTTCGACCAGACCCACAGACTTCACTCGCTCAAAGCCTTTTTTACCATTGATCTGAGTAATGTTGTATGCAGTTTAAAGTTTAGATGTTTCTGAACGACTTTGACGCCATGCATGGCATTTATATTAAAGGATTGATCTGGTGAGGTTATTTTAGAACATGACAACAGGTTTCAGATTGATCTTTTGGTTCTGTAGCAGTTTGCGGCATTGGGTAAAACTATCCCTAATACAGTCTATTCTATGTTCATTTTCCTTACCTTCTATACTAAATTTGTTATACTTTTTGATTCTGCATACTGTTAGCAGTTACTAATTTTTTTCGTTTTAGTCGTGTGAACAATATATGTTTGTGCGCATGCGGTTCAATAGGCAACTGGAAAAATCGAAAGAGAAAGAGAGAGGGAAACAAGAGAAAGAAATAGAGATAGTGTGACATTTCTTTTATGCACCATGTCCTTTTATGACGTGAGCGATCATGACTCTGTTCAATTTCCTAACTTTTATTGCTCTAAGTAACCTTTGACATCTCACGACCCCCAATTTCCTTTCCTTTAATATCTCGTATCTTTTTCCTACGTGGGTAATCATATCATCCCCACAACTTCCTGCTGTTCTAAATAATGTTTGACACTTTACTATTCCTCTTTGATTTTTTACTGCCATGCATTCGCTCAAACTACTAAGTTACTCGCTGTTGCACCTTACTTCTCTTGCCCTTTATGATAACACGTAACTGTTAAATTCTCTAGGCCCTCTTTCCTCATTGTGCATCATGGGCATTTTAGCTATCTCTTTCTGACTGTAAGTGTAATTTTCCTATGTTTATAAATTTATGAAAAAAAAATTGTTTTCATAATTTCTTTTTAAATTGGTAAATAATAAATATTGCATTGGTTTTAATAAAATTGTATTTGTTTTTAAAATGTTGTATATATAAAATTATTCTTGTAAATAAACAATCTCATAAATAAATAGTGTTTAATATTTTTATTTTAAATTCTCAAGAACAATGTAGAAATTCTCTTTCATCATATCTCTAGAATTAAATTCTTCTCATTACTCATATATTCTGCCTACAGTTTTCTTAACATTTGTTGATAGAAACTCATCTCTGTCACTTCAAGGCTCTTCTACATCTGTGAGGAGGTTGTCCAGCGTTCTTTGTCATAGAAGAGATTAAATATTACATAGATGTTCAACACTATTTGCTTTCTTTCTAACAACATTTTCCCATCTCTTAATATTTTGTTTCATTTCTGGAAGGCATTTTTCGCTATTCTCATTCGCCTTCGAATTTCTGTGTCGCAATTTCTGCCGTCTATTACGACACGACTCAGATAATTTTCTGTACCGACTTGATTTTGGCGTCCCCAGTCTGTAGCTCCCATCAAGAGCTGTTGCTTTTGCTGACAACCATGGATTCTGTCTTCTTAAAGACGAACGTACTAACATGGTTATATCTGTTTTAATTTCTAGGATGAGGAGTTACCGTTATTTATAATGGTTACACGTTCATTACAGAGAATTTTCCTGACGCATTAAAGCTTTGATTCGTAAATTTGGTAACATAGTAACCGTGAGTTCAATCACTAGGCCGGGCAGTATATTGTTACACTCAGTGGAAACGGGCTAGCAATAACTGAGCAGTAGTAACCCTAGACATGAGCAGTGGAACCAGAACAGTCTACTTTCGTAGATTAAATAAAGGGTTATGTGCAGAATTCCCTGGAGGTTACTCAAATCGGTACACAAGAGACAACTAAGACAAGGAAAATAGTCCGAAAATAGTACAAATATAACGGGCCACCCGTATTCGAGAACACCCGTCTACTAGGGCGGGTAGCCAATCCCTATTTGCAGACTGCTGCTCAGGCACATTCGTGTTTGTTCAACACCCACAGTGTCCATAGCAATTATGCTGAGCAGACCTTAGTTACAGTTTCTGGGAAAGAGCGTGTTATCTAGCGTGATCAACAATTTGAACAAAGCCAGCACGCTCAAGCCCTCGGCCATGTGACTTCTTGCTAGCAGAGCTATCGACCAATTTCACTTACAAGGCTTGGGTCAAGCCGTGGTATGGTTTTCCAAAGGCGCCGATAGCAAATCGATCCGATAGCAAATCGACCAAGGGTCTCATGGTTAGAATGCTAACGTTTTAACCCCTCGGCCACGTGTAAATAATAAGGTTATATTTGTTGCAACGGCGACAAAGGCAATAATGAGAATGAAGAAGTTTTAGTGAGAATACGAGGCGGCGAGCGACTCTCTTATCGTATTTATCAAAAGAGAATCCATGACTTGTAAAAATAGAGACCCTATAGGCTCTTTTGTTATATCCTGTAGGTGTTATTAATTATTATAAAAAGACATCCACTCTGCCTCTTGGCTTTTATAACAAAGCTTCACGCACTAAAAAAAGTAATTTATTTGGGCGCCAAAAATTGTGCAAGAAACACCTGACCAAAAAACAAAAAAAAATAGTTGCAACACTGCAAATTGTACGCAATGAACTTTAAAACGCTTCCCTCCGGCACCTGACTCGGTGTAATAGTGTTGGAAGGAAAAATGCATTATAATAATTAAAAAAAAGAAAATG
This sequence comes from Acanthosepion esculentum, assembly GCA_964036315.1. NCBI lineage: Eukaryota > Metazoa > Mollusca > Cephalopoda > Sepiida > Sepiidae > Acanthosepion > Acanthosepion esculentum. The sequence goes on along the minus strand of OZ038498.1, from coordinate 3,702,125 downwards.
AAATCAACAATAATAATACGTTTTCTTAACTGTGGACTGTGCTGTTTATTAACTGTAATTTTTATAATATAAACGATATATTTTTTAAAAGAAAACAATTAATTCACAGAAAAATATATCTTGTAGCAATAACAGTTAGTTCATACAACAACAACAAAAACAATAGATGATGATGATGATGATGATGATGATGATGATGATGATGATTTTTTATTTCATTTTTGTTGTATACACATTTCCTTCTGGGTGCTAACCAGAAATCTAATGTCAGAAATAATTTCATGACATTTTCACTGATCATTTTTGTAAAAACAAAAAAAAATACACCTAAGGTTCCGCACATTTTACATATATAAAGCCCTTCGTAATCTGTGAGTACAATGTTTTGTATTTCCTTAAGGCTTCGGCTATCAGGATTCCCGTCAATGAGTCTATCGGAACCTTTTCCAATCAATCCGAGAATTACAACTACAAATGGAATTATTGATGTCCTCGTGTACCACATTCTTTAGATTTCCCCTTCAAGTTCCATGTATTTTGATATTTTTTTGAAAATATTTTGAAGATACATTACAATCTGCAGGAATTGCCATGTCAATAAGAAAGTACATTCCGTTCTTGTGGTCTTTAATCACGGTGTCTGGGTGTTTAGTTTTGATTGGACTGTGTGTATTGTAAAGTTCCATAAGATTGTTACACATCCTATTACTGTAACCGGGTCTGGGTGATATTCATACTAGTTTCTTGCAGTTTCCTTCTTGTAAAAGTTGCTAATTTTCCAGGGTAGATATTGATCCACCCCGTTATGCCGCATTTTATATTCGGTGTATGCTAATACCCTGTAACCTGATACAAGATGGTCAGTTGTTTCTGGATATTCATCACAGAATCTCTATTTCGGTTTAACACTATTTTTCAGTATGTTTATTATTATTATTATTGTTATTATTATTATTATTATTATTATTATTATTATTATTATTATCTTTATTTTATTTACTTTGATTTCTGATGTGTACTTATTTCTTTCCGGGTCCCGCCCAGGGACCTAAGGTTAGAAATGGCATCATGACATTTTCCACATTAAAAAAAAAGTTACATAGACAAAGCCCTTCGTAAGATTTGGGCTGTACTCGTGAGAACAATTTTTTGTATCTCTTTAAAGCATGAGCTTCCAGGGATCCCTTCAATTAGTCTACTGGAATCTTTTACAACTAATCCGAGGGCTCCAACTATAACGGGGATTGTTGATGTTCCCATGTGCCACATTTCGGAGATTTCGATTTCAAGGTCCTTGTATTTTGATAGCTTTTTGAAGATCTTCGAAGATACCTTGCAGTCTGCAGGTACTGCCATATCAATAAGGAGGCACCTTTTTTTTGTGTGCGATCTCTAATAACAATGTCTGGGTGTTTAGTTTTGATTGTTCTGTCTGTGTGTATTGTGTAGTCCCATAAAATTGTAACAGGTCCTATCTCCGTAACCGGGTCCGGGTGGTGTTCATATCAATTTCTTTCAGTTTCTTTCCCATAGAAGTTACAGATTTTCCAATGCAAATATTGGCCAACTCTGTTATGCCGGGATTTATATTCAGTTGGTGCCAATACCGTGCAACCTGATACAAGATGAACGATTGTTTCTGGGTAATTATCACAGAACCCGCATTTTCCTTTCTGTTTTAATACAATCACTTTCTGGGTCATAACTTGAGACCTGAGATTAGACAAGGGTTTTCAATATATGCAGTCTCTTTGCATAAATTCTGATATTAAATCGTTCCAAATAGGTACAGGGACACATCGACGTGGTGTAGTGGTCAGTAAGGTTGTCACGTTAGAACAAGTAGGACTGATTATTCATGTTGGTCATCACTGGATGTCCTATAATTTTGGCTTTGATTCATATCTAAGCTGCGTTGGGAAAAGCGCTTAGAAAAGTTTAGAGTGTTTGTACGTTCCTTGAATTGATAATATTCACCTGAGCGGATAAAATTTACACAGCATTTATTTTTTTAATTTCTTCTAAATAAATCTCTCCTTTCTATTACAAGGACCAACATTATTATTGTTATTGTTATTGATAGTAGTAGTAGTAGTAGTAGTAGTAGTAGTATGATTATTATTGTTGTTAAAATCTCAATACTTCAATGATTGTATTTTATTCTAAGGGCTGACACGTATATATATATATATATATATATATATATATATATATATATATATAAAATGTGATCTGAGGAAATATAATATAATCAATGGACCCTTAAGGTTGTCTGTTTGCTAATTTTAATTAAATTAATATTCGCTCTGGTTTGACATTGAGCTCTCTGGATAACATCCTCCTTGGGATTATCTATACGGGTTACCAAACTTTTCATTATATATATATATATATATATATATATATATATATATATATAGTTTGAGTAGTCTGAGGATCGTGAGAGCATCAAACTCGAGCAAAGTTCCGGGATGTGTCCTTTATTGAGGATTGACGCTGTGAAGGGTTTTTTGCTCGGTCTAGATAATCTGAGCGTTGGGCACTTTACTGAATTGGGATTTGCTTCCCTTAGGTTCTTTCTTTTGTTTTTCTTTACTTTTTAGATTTGTGTTTTCTTTCTGACGAGTTGGAAATTTGAAATGAAATCCAACATTGTTGATTTTACATTAGTACATATATATATATATATATATATATATATATATATATATATATATATATATATATATATTACGAAGAAAGTCCGACTATTATTTAAAGACATTTTTATGCTTAACATCCTTTTTATAGATACAAGTATTTAAGTAAATGCTCTGTTTTATAATAAACAGTATTAAATAACATTTACCGGCCTGAATGTCCGAGAAATTTTCACAGAAGATATTCGTCCTCCGACAGGATTCGAACCTGTATTCTATACGGAACCGTCATATAGCCTGACGTCCATTCATAACTATCATAGCGTATCAAATGTAAACAAATGACGTCACACATCATGAAATGGACAAAGTCCGACAATATATTTTAATATTTATATATATATATATATATATATATATATATATATATATATATATATATATATATATATATATATATATATCAAATATGTGGTGCAGTTCAATTTATATTACAATGAATCATTCATACAAAAAGTAGATTAGTAAAGTAAATGATATAAAATGGCGAAATCCTTTCGCAAACAAAATTTTAAAGTTCCATTAACCTACGAACCACTCGATGAACGTTATGATCCTTGTTTGTAATAGCTACAAGCTGTATAAGGTCTATTTTCAATCTGCTAGTACTTTCAACTGTACACACAGTCATCCTCAGGCATGGAAATTATTTTGTTTTTAGTAAACCCACGCAGCATATATATATTATCAACATTTGTCGAACGAGGTCGGGATCATCGAGCCAATGCGAACGATTCTTTCCTTTAGCTACGCCAGGGCTATATACAATTTTGAATTCAGAGTTACTTTCTCCTAAACCGGTTGCCTGTCCTGCTATTATATATATATATATATATATATATATATATATATATATATATATATATATATATATATATATATATGTATGAATGTATGTATGTAATGTCAGAATAGTGTCGTTATCTGCTCAGTTTCTTATCCTAACGTAAATAAAAAGCAATTTCTAAAAAAAGAAATGGAGTTTTTAATTATTAAACCGACAGATCTTTATTACTTCAACCTTATTTTTATTGGATACTCGTATTTGAGTAGACGCTTGGTTTATTTATTAAACAATATATTTATTTATTTTCGTCTACCGTCCTGAACATTCTGCTTTCTATGTTCCTCTGGATGAAAGCCATAGTTGACCCGATGTGCTTTCATCTCTCGACTACGGAGTATGTCGATGACCAAGTATATATATATAGTGAGTTTCCAAGTGTAGCTCCGATGTAGCACAAGGCCGAAAGTAATAAACAAAACAAAAAACAGTTAAAAACTGTTCCCGCCAAAATAATAGAACAAACTACAACAATCAACACCCAAATTGAACAAATAGCTTTAATTGTCTCCCCAAACAAAAACAAAACTATTAAATAAGCTATATAAACATATTTTTACTACGTTAATAAAAACACCGATCACAATCAAAATAAAAAAATAAATAAATATATAAGATAAGAAATAAAAATAAAAAATAAAAATGAAAAATAAATAAAAACAAGCAAAATAATTTAACCCAAATAAATGAATAAACAAATAAACGACTTCCGGTAAAATAACCGCCAAAATAGACTACCCACAATGCACCATTGACCCGTATATATAAATAGCTGAGAAAAATAACAGCACTCGTGGCCTGACGATTGCATCTAGCATGAAACAGACTGTCGCCTCTAAGTGTTGACTTCTTTGTTCACTTTTATATTTACACACGCTCTATCTCTGATATTGAGCACTTTATACCATAAATATAGCACATCGTAAGACTATATTTCTTCATATATATATATATATATATATATATATATATATATATATATATATATATATATATATATAGTTAAACCTAGAGATCCAGACAAACCTACCTAAGCGGAAAGGCTGACGATCCGCTTAGGTGAAACCTTGGTAGGTTTATCTGGCTCTCTAGGTCTAACTAGGTCTGCTCTACTTATTGTATTGAGCACTTTATTTAGTTATTTTGTGTACTCGTATCGGGGGGAGGGGTTCTTTGGGCTTGGACTTGCATGCTCGACGATTATTTTTGGCTAACGTACATGTTCTTGGTTCTTTCTTTCTTTATACCTTTTTTCCCCTTTGGTATTGGCGCGTTCGGCTACTAAGGGACGAAATGATGAGACATCGTTCATCGTCACCGAAAAGCGGGGTGGCAATGCAGGAAAAGAGTGTTTTTGTAGCTGAAAACCTCCTCTAACCGACAGTGTTATTGTACTACCGGTATCTGTGAAAATAGTAGTGAGGCATTATTTACGGAGCACCCCACCTCTCTCTCTCTCTCTCTCTCTTTCTCTCTCTCTTTCTCTCTCTCTCTTTCTCTCTCTCTCTCTCCCTCTCTGTGTTTGTGTTTCCGTAAAGAAAAATGAGAGAGGTTAACTTTGACGAGAAACAGAATCGTGCTTAGCGAGAAGAATGAAAGAGAAAAAATAGCGTAGAATTGGGTGACTTATTAGAGAATTGTTTTTTTTTTTTTTAAGAAACAACAGATAAACAGTCGAAAATATAAAGATAAAGAATCGTTGGATGATATCTGGAAAAGGGGGAGACTACGGGCGAAAAAGAGAAGAGGAAGAATGAAGTCATAAAATGGATGCCTATCACATCTGACATGGAAGAAAGTATTGAACCCCGTGACAATGGCGCTTAACAAAATCCGAGATTGCTTCATTATCACCCATCATGGAGTCAGTGTTGCTGAACAAATCTACCCAGAGGCTGCGACTGAAATGAAAAAAAAAACGAAATAGGTATGGAAAAAGAAAATATGTAAAGAAAACAATTTTAATTGTGAAAGGTTTGATGCCAGTAACTAAAACTTGACATTTTATATTAAATGCACCGCTTAGGCCCATCGCTGTGATGTACATATTAGTAAATTAATCTTGTAAACTATTACTGCAGTAGTTAATCAGACTTTTACTTGGTGTTTTGACTAATAGTCTTATAGACCAGTAATCTAAGCTTAGTAATCTAGGTTGATCGGAAAGTAATTTAGTATTTTACCGCCAGGAATTATCGGTCAAGCAACTATTCGATTGGTTGCTTGATTTATTTATTGTTGAAACTTGGCTAATGCATGGAATAATAATGCAAACACAAAATGTAGTTAGAATAAAATGTATTGAAACAAGAATGTGTACACAATATTTACATATAGTCTTTTGTATATTTCTGGGAAGACCGTTCCTGGAGAATGAGTTGACTAAGTCGCAGTCGGGCAGAGTCTCTAGTTGGATCTCTTGATTTCCCTCCATGTCTTCCGGTACCAACCATATTTATATCGTGGGTACTCCACTATGCAAATTAGGTGGATCCTACCACAACATTTATTTAATTTTTTTATCAGCCTTTTTCATGTTATTTTAAGCCAAAACTAGTCCTGGTTATGACGATAAACTACATCCGGCAGCAAGGCCTCTGATACATTGGAGGGTTGAGGCAACGTGGAACCGCCACTAATTTTACAGTTGTTCCCAAGTCCACCCTGACTCGGGGTGCTAGCACCTGTTGGGTGTCTCAGCTATGGGAAAATAGTGAACGATATCTAATAGGTACAGTGTTTATACGTCCTTTGAATTGATATTATTCTCATGAGCGGATGAACAGCATGCATTTTTTAATTTCTTCTAAAGAAAACTTTTGTTTCAATTACAAACGCCATCATTATTATTATTATTAGTAGTAGTAGTAGTAGTAGTATTGTAGTAGTAGTAGTAGTAGTAGTAGTAGTAGTAGTAGTAGTATTGTAGTAGTAGCAGTAGTATGACAATTATTGTTGTTAAAAGCTCAATATTTAAATATCAGTCAGTTATGTACCAAGTATGATACACGCTTCAGCCATATATTTTTATATATACAAAAATTACCAACAACACCTATTGCTAGTAAAATGAACAGCAATTCATTTTATTTGTAGTTGAAGACATATAAAAATATTTGGGTTTCAATATTAAATAATCAATCAGCCATTAAAATCGAAGCATATTTTTGTATTGGTAGAATTATTTGCGGATAATAAATTATTTTCTGATACAAGTCTAACTATTCAACTCAACTGTTCTTGATATATAAAAATATATATCGTTATCACACACACACACACACACACACACACACACACACACACATATATATATATATATATATATATATATATATATAATTTATTTGAAAATTATAACTTAAATATGCTATAAATCACTACAAAAATAGTCATTTTATTTCAACACTTCTGGTGTCTTCTCAAGTGATGGTGTTGAATGTAGAATAAAGGGTTTTAAAAGGTTCAAATCAACCAAACATATTGTTTTAAAACCCTTTATTCTACATTCAACACCATCACTTGAGAAGACACCAGAAGTGTTGTAATAAAATGGCTATTTTTGTAGTAATTTTATAAGATATTTATGTTAGAATTTTTTAATAAATGATTATATTTGCTCTACTCTGCATTGAGCACTCTTTTAAGAATAGTATTTATTGGGTTATTGGAATCTATTCCGTATACACCAATCCTATACTTGGCTATATATATATATATATATATATATATATATATATATATATATATATATATATATATAAGTGTGTGTATGTGGTAAATATATAAGACAGTTCCTGCCGTCCCATCCTGAGAAACTCACTGAATCAAAAATATATTAGTCGTAGATTTTCTGCCAGCGAAATAAAATTCTTTTACCGATGACGCCGGTTTGTCAGCTAAACAGGACAGTGGAAGTTTTCAAAATTGTCTTATATACTTACCATCTATATACTAATGAATAATAATTTGTTGCTCGCCATTTGCTACAAATCTGAGTTGGCACGGAGTAATCATCAGGTGTGGTTTGAAAACTCGCCGTAGTAAAATTTTGCTACTAGCAGCACTTATATATATATTGGGTGTATATGACTTATAGGGATTTTTTTCGATCGTCTAAAACATACACACAACACATAGACTCAGTGAAGAAGCAAAATATCATATATATACATATATATATATATATATATATATATATATATATATATATATATATATATATATATATATATATATATATATATATATTCTTAAACAGGGAACATTGTATTATTCAAAAAGTGATATACAAAAGTTTCGTCTCAGTTAGAAATAGAAACTTAAAGTCTCTCTTGTCCGACGCGAGTCTTTGTCTCGTTTTGGGCAACATTAAATATTTTCCCTCCCCCATGACTCTTTTAATTCTATTGCAAAGAAGTTTCTTTCCTTTCTGATGAAGCCGACGAAAGTTACGTTAAGTTTCTATTTTTAATCGAGACGATATTTTGTATCCGACATTTTGATTAATAAAACATTTCAGAAAGTTATTATTAAAATGGTTCTGGTTAATAAGTCGACAGTTATAACGCACTAAGTTAGGTAATAGATTATGTAAACTTCTCTCATTGGTCAGATTAACTTCCAACAAGTTACAGTTATAAACCAAGTAGCGTATAGTAACTTTATTAACACCATATATATATATATATATATATATATATATATATATATATATATATATATATATATATATATATATATATATAAATTCTTATGTTCACAACATTAATTCAAAAGAGGGCTCGATACCGATATAAAAGCAATAATTATTTATTATAATTTTTTCATATAGACAAAACCAGTTCACTCACTACAAAGTGCAATTTCGTTTCGGTGCATTTCAATTGCACCTCGACTGGTGGGAACCAAATTGGTCATGAACAATTCTGTTTGTAAACAAGCCTCAAATGAAACGTCACTTCCAGCAAAAAGGTGATGGAGTGAAACAATAGTGCATGTTGATAGCAGTTTGATGAAGGATGGGTGAGGTGTTAAAGTGATGGCCAGACTGGAAAAATTCCTATTCGATAACAACAGTCAAAAGTTTAGGCACAGAATTTCTAAGCCTTCTAAGAATGAGGGGTGGGGGAGGAAAGGTGGGAATAGGGGATAGTAATACGATGAAAGAGGTAGGAGGGATAAATCCAAACGATAGCTACAGTAGTAATTGAAAATAAAAAATTATAATATATATATATATATATATATATATATATATATATATATATATGCATGTTTCATTAAAAACGACAGACAAGGTACTATTACTGAGCTTTTTATTTAATTTTTCTTGTGTTCGAACAAGAGCTTTCTTTACAGGACAAAGGGTGTGTAGCAACTGTCCAAATGTTTTATGTTTCCGAGCGCTTTCGGCTATACCTTTAGCCATTATCAAGGATGATTCGATTTTTCAGCTTAATTGAGTGTGTGCATTATGTGTATGTCTTAGTGTGTAGTAGAGATGTTTTTAATTTCCGAATACAGTGAGCACATCGTGGCCTTGTTCGTAGTTAATATTGTTAAGAGTTGGCTTTTGCTTTTTTATTATTAAAGACTCCATTATTTTTAATCTTTTTTTGCAGGTGGATGCAGTTAATATATTTGTGTTATCAACGAGTATGTTTCTAATGGAGTCCGGTAAATTTGTGTGCGTGTTTAAATGCGTTCTAATGGAGCTGTGGTCAGATAGGTGTAACGTAAGACGTCTGGATAAGCATGTAGTTGTGTAACCGATGTAATTATTCATGAGTCCGGTTTGATCAGGAACACAGTGTCTTAAGGGGCATTTGAACTCATAGATAATGTTCGTTCTTTGTAGTTTTGACTTAGCTGGTGTGTTTTTATTTCTGAGGATAAGGTTAGCTGTCTTGAATTTTTTATAGTAGATAATTAATTTGATTTTTTTATTCGGGTCAATTGGGGTAGTGTATTTCTTTATAATGTGTCTTAGTGAGGATTCATCTTGTTTGTAATTCCTATGCATTTGGTTTTTGTAATAAATGTCTATGTGATTTTTGACTGTGTGTTCACTATCGTTATTACTTACTTTAGGGAGAAATAGTCTAATTTGGTGGTCTATAAGGTGGTTAGGGAAGCCGTTGTTGATTAGTGTTTGTTTAACGTCATTAAGTTCTTTGAGGAAGAGTATTTGAGAAGATGAATTCTGGTGTGCTCTTTTTAGAAAGTTTTGTACCTAAGTGGACATTCGCTTTTATATTTAAGGTGGCCGGAGTTTTTGTTGGTGGATTTTTTGTATAATGATGTAATGAAAGCGTTATGGCTGTATTCAACAAGGACATCCAAGAATGGAGGTTTGTTTTTTTGGCTGAGTTCATAAGTAAAGTTAATATATATTTTCGGTTTAGGGACTTGTGTAAATATCGTATTTTCTACGTGGGACATATAATAGTTGGAAAAGCATAGACCGAGAGGATTTCCCATACTAACGCCATTAGTTTGGGTGTAGATGTCGCCATTATGGTCATAAAATGGAACTTTGGTTGTGCATGCGTGTAGTAATTTTTTTAATATGGATGGTTTATATATATTCGTGTATTGTGTATATTTGCGTAGCTATCTTTCTTTTATACTTTCCACACATATCTCCCAGAAATAACTCCCAAATAATGGCAAGAGATTAGTGGCAATGGTGACTTCATCTAGCTAATATCTTACCATTATGTGTGAGTGATTTCTGCCGCAACCTATATATATTTCCTTGAAGAAAAGTGTTGTTTTGTTTCATATGTTGTGCTCCCGTAGTTTTTCTTTGATGGGGACCAACAGAGTGAAGGAAATATCTAGAGAGATTATTGTACCACACACCTTCGGCTAACTGTGTCTATATTTGTTAAGGGGGTCTCCCCTTTTTAAACAAATGGACTCAACCAAGGTATACAAATACTACTACCAGTGAATACCCAGAGAGTGAAGGAGTGGAGACGAAACGACAGCAGAATAGTAGAGTTCAGTAGAAGTAGAGTAAGTCACACACAGAGACGGCGGCAAGCGTCACAGTTAGCGAACATGTAGACTCAGTAAGGAGTCATACCACGATACTTCAATACCAAGACTGTATATATATTAGTGCTACTAACCCGCATTCCTGGATCTACTAACCCGTATTACCAGTTTGTATTATCACGTTAATACATTTATTTTCCTTATCCATTCCTGGCGTTTGTTATTCATTGATATCGGATTTCATCCCGGAATCCACAAATTGACGACGAGTAATTCGAACTCACAACTGGAAGGCAAACTAAACAAAATTCTCCCTCGTTGTCCACAACATATTGACGACGAGGTATTTTGCGACCGCTTATCTGGATGACATTCTAATTAAAAGCGACAATGTTGAAGAGCACACATCACACATAAAGGAAGTTTTCAGAAAACTTCAGGGCTTTGAGTTTAAAGTAAATGGCAAAAAGTGTGATTTTTTCCTAAATTAAATTAAATACTTAGGCCATATAATTAATGAAAGTGGCAGGAAACCAGACCCAGATAGGGCATCGGCAATTAAAAACATGCCTAAACCAAAAAACGTTGCAGAATTACAAAGTCTCCTGGGCCTAGCTAACTACTATGGCGAATTTATTGATAATATGCATAAATTGAGGGCCCCACTAAATGAGTTACTAAAAAGGAGAATAATTGGAATTGGACAGAAGACTGTAAAAAAGCGTTTAACGAAATATTACAAAAATTAACTTCGGAGTTAACACTGACACATTTCGATCCCGAATTAGAAATCATTATTGCAAGTGACACGAGCTCACATGGGGTAGGTGCGTTTATTCTACACACGATGCGGGACGGTACAAAGAAACCCGTTGCGGACGCATCTTGATCATTATTACCGGCGGAGAGAAACTATTCACAGATCGAAAAGGAGGCATTAGGCATAATATTTGCAATAACTCGTTTTCACAGACATATTTATGGGAGAGAGTTCACGCTGCAAACGGACCACAAACCCCTTCTTACGATTTTCGGTTCAAAAAAAGTCTACCAGTTATACAGCGAACATACTTTTAAGATGGGGAACTGTGTTACTAAACTACAATTTCAAACTTGAGTTCTACCATCAAAGAAAATTGGGCACGCTGATGGACTATCGCGATTAATACCGGCGAAAAGCGAACCGTTGGAAGACTCGGTAATAGCGGCATTACAAGCTGAAGATGAAATCAGTAAAGTGTTATACAATACAATAAAGGAACTACCTGTGTTTTTGCTAGAGATAAGAAGAGAAGCGGAAAAGGATGAATTTATTCAGAATACCAAGAAAAAATAGAAGAGAAGGAAAGGAATTTAACAGGCAGCTTCTCAATTTGTGACTACATATTATTGTATAACGAGAGAGTGGTAATACCGAAGTCGCTACGAAGGTGAATCTTGAAAGATTTTCATTTAGGACATCTGGGAAAAAAACGGATGAAGGCACTTATGAGAAGTTTTGTCTACTGGCCTAACATGAACGATGATATTACGCAAATGGTGGAAAGTTGTAAAGGCTGAGCTGCTGCGGCGAAAGCACCACCCTCTATACAAAAGCCATGGCCTAAAGTTGACAGACCGTGGTCCAGAATCCACGTGGATTACGCAGGACCCATAGAGGGTTACTACTACTTAATAACAGTAGATAGTTTCAGTAAATGACCCGAGGTTTCCAGATTCAAACACTCGACGACAGAAAATACTATAAACACAAATTATTCGCCAGATTCGGCGTCGTGCATGGCTTGGTAACTGATAACGGTGCACAATTTACCTCCAGTAACTTCAAAGAATTTTGTGAGACATACCAAGTAAAGCATATCAAGATAGCTGCGTACCGCCCGAGGTCGAACGGATAAGCCGAAAGATTCGTAGACACTAAAAAGAGCTTTAAAAAAGCTGAAGATGTACCGACGGAAAAAGCGATACAGCAGTTCCTCCAAGTATACAGAATAACACCTAACGGGAACACACCATCTGGTCTTTCACCAGCGGAATTGATGTTTGCCTGGGGAATACGGTCTGTGTTTGATAAATTATTGCCAAACAAGAACAAAAACCAGTATACACCTATTGTACCAAAGAGATAATTTAAACCAGGAGAACGAGTTTACTTTAGGATGTTCAGAAACAATATGGCTTACTGGGAGCCTGGTACAATAATTAACAGACTGTGAAATGTGATGTATACAGTACAAGGCGAAAAGTTTACCCATAGAAGACATATTGACCAAATGTAAAAAAGACGGGTTGAGGAGCCAAGCTCGTCACCCGCAGAAAATGACGAGTCAATGGATGCAATCTTTGAAGCTTTTGAGATTCAAAGACCACAGGAAGATATAGAATTTAGAAGGTCAAACAGGAAGAGAAAATTTACTGAACCTCTGATCATCAACCATAAGAGAAAAAAATACTAACTCCATATTTAAGGAGGGGGGTATTAAGGGGTCTCCCCTATTTACACAAATGGACTCACCCAAGGTATACATATACTATTACCAGTGAATACCCGAACAGTGAAGGAGACGAGACGGAACGACAGAAGAGTAGTAGAGTTCAGTAGTAGTAGAGTAAGTCACACACAGGGACGGCGGCAAGCGTCACAGTTAGCGAGCACGTAGACTCAGTAAGGAGTCATACCGCGATACTTCAATACCAAGACTGTATATATATTAGTGCTATTAACCCGCATTCGTGGATCTACTAACCCGTATTACCAGTTTGTATTATTACGTTAATACATTTATTTTCCTCATACATTCTTGGATTTTATTTTTCATTGATATCGGATTTCATTCCGGAATCCACAACAATATTTCTGAGATGAGTTATTATGTACACTATTTACATTATTCGGACTATTGTCCTCATCTTTGTCGACATATTCATTACAACGTTTCGGCCGTTGTACGCTCCGACCTTCTTCAGGTGGTTGGAATGTCGAACTGAGCCCTGTAATTCGCTCACTTGGGTAGACTGTTCTAGTTCCACGTGCTATGTTTAATGGATGTCAGTTATCAGTTATCTCCTGTTAATTTTCCCTCTGAAAGTTATCCACTGCCTTAAGCGGGTATTGAACTCAAACTCTTTTTGTCCTGTCACTGGATCTAACCAACGCCTTTATCCACTGTGCTTATGTCCTGGTGGACACATGGCACAGTGGATAAAGGCGTTGGTTAAGAGATAACTGATAACTGACATCCATTAAACATGGCACGTGGAACTAGAACACTCTACCCCAGTGAGCGAAATAAAAGGTTCAGTTTGACATTCCAACCACCTGAAGAAGGCCGGAGCGTACAACGGTCGAAACGTTGTAATAAATATGGTGACAAAGATGAGGACAACAGTCCGAATAATGTAAATAGTGTACCTTCGGCTAATTCACTAACCATTTTCCATGCATAAATTGTTAGTATATTTTTCTGTGTTTTTATAGTAAGTTGTATTGTATTAGCAATAATTCTATTTTGATGCGTCTACTAAAAAACCTTTACGCTTATTTCAAAGCAAGTGATATTGACTGTTGGCTTAAACAGCTTTATAAAATGTACTTCCATTATCTTTATACGTCTTTTACAATTAGATATAATTCGTATATCTAAACACATACTTATCGGGCAAAATCAATTATGTTGGAATGTTATATTGTTGAACGTTTCTTTCGATATCTCCAAGATACACTCACGCGCGCAAACAATCAAAACGATCGTTGTTTGTTTGTTTTGATTTTCTTAGACGACCCCAACAACGACTCTCTTCCCCGATCAGTTCCATCCCTAGCTCCACTTCTTGCTTTTCCCCGACTGGCAAATCTGTGATTACGTTACGAGTCATTTGACGCCAGAAACCTGATAGCCTAATACAATCCACGACGACTCGTAAGTGTGAAAGGCGAGCCGCTGGACCCGCACGTGTTGAATGCAAAATTAATAAATTGGGGGCGACTTATCGTTATCCGCCATCTTCGAAAAAAAAAAAGAAAGAAAAAGAAAGAAAGAAAGAAAAGAAAAGTCAAAGGAAACTCTCAACTAAATGGCGGGCAGACTTGTAATAATTATGATGCCGACAATCAGATAAGAGACAATAATGTCCTTAATCAGATTCTAATGTCTGAACATAGAAGAATTATCTGTGTATTTATGCGCGCGGTGGAAAGCGAACATGGAAATATCAAAATATAGCGATAAATATATAAATCTCATGCTATAAATAAATGCATACAGAGCCGTCGTGATGAAGAGACTGATATAATCGCTTCTTTCTTACCTGCGTTATTGATCGTCCAGAAAAGAAAACACTTATACAAATACAAGAAAAATTAAATAAAAGGTTTAATCTCAGTTCCTTGTCAGTTAACTTTAATGAAACCTGTATAAAAGAGGAACTGATGCCCAAATATACAATTATATATATATATATATATATATATATATATATATATATATATATATATATATAAAAGTGAACATAGAAGTGAACACTTAGAGGCGACAGTCTGTTTCATGCTTGATGCAATCGTCGGGCCACCACGATTGCATCTAGCATGAAACAGACTGTCGCCTCTAAGTGTTCACTTCTATGTTCACTTTTATATTTACACACGCTCTATCTCTGATATTGAGCACTTTATCCCATAAATATAGCACACTTTAATACTATATTTCTTCATATATATATATATAGAGAGAGAGAGAGAGACAAAGAGAGACAGAGAGAGAATTAATACAAGTAAAGGGTTTGTCACTCAGCTAATTGATGTTACTTCCGGTATCCCGACTCCAGAGGTTCGTAGACGTGCCGATCAGGAATCACTCTGTCCACTCGTCAGGAGTATCAGCAATTGACTGCTTATACTTCTCGGTTTGTCTATTTTTTGCGCACTTTTCGTTGATGCAAGATTTTTGTTTTTTGTAAACACACACACACACACACACACACACACACACACACACACACACACACACACACATATATATATATATATATATATATATATATATATATATATATATATCACCGACAATTTTTTATGTTGTTTCATATCCAAATCGAAATTGTCCCCGGTACATGTTTTTGTCTCGGTTATTATCACTAACTAAATATTGTCAGTATTATAGACAGGAACTTTTTGGCTCCATTCTGGCATTTTGGGGAATTTACATTAAGATGTGTGTGTGTGTGTGTGTGTGTGTGTGTGTGTGTGTGTGTTGGTTGATTTTTTTAGCGGTATATCAACACCTCTATGGGTTATTTAATGTCGAAATCTAAACATTTTGTACATAATTTTATACTTTCAGAGTAAAGTCATGTTTTTTCAGATATATATTTTGTAGATGATAAAATCTATTCGAAATTTTTTTTCTATAAAATGTATTTTTATATTTTTTTACTGTTACATTGAATGGCATTTTACGATAAAAATGGATTCGTCTTTTTATTATAAAAATCTATTATTGATTTTTGTTTGTCGGTTCACTATTTGCCCATAGCTGAGACCCTAACAGGTGCTACCACCACGAGTTAAGTTGGATCTGGTAACAACAGCAATTAAGAAGTGGTTATACGCTACTCAGAACCTTCAATCTACCGATCAAAGGCCGTGTTGCCAGATGTAGTTTATCGTTATAACCAGTTAAGTGTGTGTCAGTGTGAATAAGAATCTGACGACGGTAAGGTAAATACTATATGTTATCAGAAAAAGATTCTGGTGCAACCGGTTCATCAGTGAAATATGTCAAAGCAAAAAAATTTTAAATTGTCTTTAGGGTGCGATGGGTAAATTGTCACCATTTTATTTATTTTTTATCTCGCGCATGCGCGTTTGTTTGTTTTTGATTTTGTCAACTGTACAGTATAGTAGTGTCAGTTGTGTCCCATCTGTGAGAAAAAGAGCACCGTGAAGCAATTCACTCCGCAAGAAATTGGGAAACGGCAAGCTGTACTGCTTGGCATTCGCACTGGAACCTCTAATACGACCATTTCAGGGTGTTTGAGTAACAATCTGGCGATAATGCAGAGTATTCGAAAAGATTTGAATGAGTCTTATGGTGATTACGAAGGTACGGCAGCTCGGAAAACTCACTCTGATCGTTCAGATCAGAAAAAAATCTCTCGAATTTGTTGGTGAGAGTCCCAGACTCAACATAAAGGCCTACAGCAAAGAGGTAGTGCTGCCCTGGGTCAAGAGAAAGCCTACTTGAAGACCGTATGTCTGACAAAAGGATTCTGTATCATGCCACACAAACAAGAAAACCCAGTGATAGCTGTCAGACAATTTCAGCGACCACATTACCCTTTACATCTGGCAACTTAACTCCCCAGACTGCCACGCCCTTTATGTGTGGGGCGCAGTTGAGCTAGAGACCAACAAAACTCTTTGTAACACTAAAGATGAAATGAAGGCAAGGATTATGGCAGCATTCACCAACTTAAAAAAGGAGACCATCCAGAAAAATTGCAGGAGATTCCTTAGTCGTCTGGAGATTCCTTAGTCGGTTTACTCAAACTTGTCAAGTTGATTTCTTTTCCCTGATTCACTTCCCCGACAGCCCCGGGCACCGCGTAAGACTGGAAAGAGCAGCTGCATGTCAGCTATGGCAGCAAAACATTATTTTGGGCCGCATCAGATATTTCTTTTATATTTCGCCATAGACCAAAATAAATACAAGTATATATATATATATATATATATATATATATATATATATATATATATATGATAGAAATTGTTAGGAGGATTTGATAATTATAATTAAGTGATTCATTGAGTCTGAAAGAAACCTGAACAGAATGCAGAATGCAGAAAGCATGTGTGTATCGTTGCTTGATCCGGCTTCTAATGCTTCAGTTTGAGCGACTTGGAGATAGTAGTCGTGGCTCCTGGGGACACAGTCCTATGGTTACAGAGAATTTCAGTTGAGTTCCGCCACGGAATATGTGATCGA
Organism: Acanthosepion esculentum; assembly: GCA_964036315.1. Lineage (NCBI taxonomy): Eukaryota > Metazoa > Mollusca > Cephalopoda > Sepiida > Sepiidae > Acanthosepion > Acanthosepion esculentum. The sequence goes on along the minus strand of OZ038498.1, from coordinate 3,684,591 downwards.
GCGGCGCTATAATGAGTCTGATTCGTCACCGAGGCCCTTTGGAACAGTTGGTATGACGTTTGCTTGATAACTCAACTGCCAGGTTTTTAATTCTCGGTAGATGATGCGCACTGTTGATGAGTCCCAAATATAGGACGAAACGGCTGTCCAGTGCTTTCTGCATTCTGTTGAGGTTTCTTTCAGACTCAATGAATTACTTAATTATTAATATATATATATATATATATATATATATATATATATATATATATATATATATACATGCATAGTAGATATGTCCAGATTAAGATAGATATTTATTATATCATAGATGGAAATTAATAAAAGGCTCGTAAATTATTTCAAAATAGAAAAGCGGAACTTTCTGCCAAATAACCAACTCTATCACAACTGGTAATAATTTGGCGAAATTTTTTACATCCACTTTTAAAACAATAAAAGACTTAATTACTACAAAATAAAATAATAAGCTAAAACTTGAAGTAGAAATACTTTTTAATCATATCACTCCTTGCAAGGCTGTAAAGCCACTAAGACACAAGGGGTCAGTGAGTGCGAAAGAATAAGTAAAAAAGAGAAACATTATTAAGGATCAAGAACATTAGAAGAGTAATAAAAAAAGAAAAGAAACAATATATAACTACTGACACTGCGCTATCACCTGTAGTAATTGTCACAAATAATAGATAGGAGAAACCTCACGGAATTTAAATAAATAATTATATAAAAACAAAAGGTATTTTTCACAAAGGGCATTAAATGAATTACTTGCTAGATCGTCCACCGTATATTTACGTCTGGGTTTTTACAACATTTTCACAATTCTTAGCAAATGTTATCACAATTTAATAACAAAAATGATGGAAGATGAACAAGAAAAAAAATAAATGAAATCGGCGAGACTATACACTCAAAGTATATATAAAAAAAATCTGAGTGTGCCCTCTACGTTGTGCGCATCTGCAGTCGCATGAACACAAGCCTCACTTTCGCCCGATGAAGTCCTAAAGGACGAAACACCTCACAAGAAAAAAAAATTGTTTATTTCCTTAAAATTGTTCTTGATATATGAAAATGTAAATATCGTTTTTTCCGATATCCATTTCCGGGACTGTCAAAGTAGGTATTATAAGTAAGTATTATAACAGTATTACAAATATTAGGAGTATTATAAAAGTGGATTTAGAATTTATTTTATTAATTAAAATCAATTTTTATGTTCATAATTTTTATTATATTACATTTACTATAATTATTATTTTTTTAATAATTAATAATAATAAATGTTTTGGAGGCAGAGAGGTGGGTGTGAATGACGGGGACAAACAATTTGAACATTTGACGGATTGATATGCTTTTTATTGATATGTACAGGTGGATTCAAAAGTAGCTATCTATCTATCTATCTACACACATATATATATATATATATATATATATATATATATATATATATATATATATATATATATATGTAGTAACATTTTATTTTTTACAGGTGGATTCAAAAGTAGCTATATATATATATATATATATATATATATATATATATATATATATATATTTACTAATAGTCTGTGTTTTTGTTTTCCATGTCGACATTCTCTACACACTCACACACACACACACACATACACACATACATATCTATCTATCTATACACATACATATTATCGCAACTACAACAACTTTGTAATTTAACCCTGAAGATTATCTGAGAAAATATCGAAAGTACTTGGGTTACAAAAAACTACTTAGAAACTGATTAGACTACTGGAAAGGATCAGTATAAAATTAAGACACAATATACCTATATTATTCAATTAAACATGTCTGAATGAAGATTTGCTTCCTCTCTCTCTCTCACTCTTTCTCTCTCTTCATATATATATATATATATATGTGTGTGTGTGTGTGTGTGTATGTCTGTGTGTGTATGTGTGTATGTGTGTGTGCGTGTGTGTGTGTGCGTGTATGTGTTTACACGTACACGAAAGTCATATAGACGGATACGGTTTTATACGTCCATATTAACACGTATGTATACACGTGTCCACAGTGGCATAGATGTGTGTGTGTGCGTGTGTGTGC